>ML796725.1:127077-148531 GCA_009831015.1 Picea engelmannii
GATTGGTTGTCATCGATGTCAACCCTTGAACAGGAATTTAACAAGTTGCATGTCAAGGTAAAGGAGTTGTAAATAGAAGATAACAAGTTGCATGTCAATTGCATGTTAAAGTAACTGTAAATAGAAGCTAACGAGTTGCATGTCAGTTGCATGAGATCCTCATTAAAACATAGAGAAGATTCAATTGAATATCACTTCTTCTGGTGAATACAGGTTGGAGATATGAGGCAGTGAGTCGAAGTCAACAAAGTTTAGTAAGGGAAGAATTTTTCAGGAACCGAGCATATGGAGAACAAGTTACAAACATAGGTTCTTTGAGTAAATCTGTGGGTTTCAGGAGGAAAAGTGTGGACATCTGCAGGTTGTAGTCAGTAAAAGAGAGGACACCCACAAGAAGACAGTATATAGGGTCGCATACCTGTGAGGAAAAATTGTTAAAGATCAAGGATCTAAAACTCAGGTCAGCTACAGGTTGAAGGTATGTCTTCATGTGTATGTTAGGGTGTGTATTCTGAAGAAATCAGGAATTTAGGAACATATATGTCTTAGAGGTTCATAAGAATTTGATTTGGAGAACCTTCTTGTGGATCTTGGTATGAGGTATGTGTGGTTGCAGTCTTGATTAGATATCTATATCAGTGGAAGCAATAGAAATATCATAAACAATTGTAGCAACAAGTTATCAGTGACCAAGGTAGTGACAGATTGGTCTACATTTATATTTCAAGGCGACTGGATGGGGCAAGGAAAGGGGGTTGTAGCCTCCTTCCAGTTGGAGCCGGTAAATTAGGGAGTTGGAGCTTCCTTCAGGTTGCAGCCTATAAATAGGGGGTTGGAGCCTCCTTCCAGTTGTAGCTGGAGAAATAGGAAGTTGGTGCTTCCAATTAATGTACTCTTTGATAAATAAGAAAAGCATTATGTGGTTTTCTCCCGCATTAGGTTTCCACGTAAAATTCTGGTGTACTATGTTTATGTGATGTTTATGCATTGAATTATGGTGTTTTGAATGCTCATGATATTTATTGGAGGTTTTATATTGTGATTAAAAGTACTAATTTTGCTCACACTGGTTCACCCCCCCCCCTTGGTATTCCAATAGAACTAATAACAACATGTGGCATTAATATGGTTGGCATGCCAGATAAGAAAGCACCCAAACCATATGATGTGGAAGATGGAGAACTCATTCCTTGAATGGGCCCAATTTGAGAAGGGATCGAGCCTCTGACTAATGCACCAATTGTGGCATGGGTGGTGTTAGTCACTTGGGTAGTTGGAAAATGTGAAGAGACTCCTCCCTCAGAGATGGTCAATGAGGGGGTATGGATTCCCCCTGGCCCTGAAACATTTGAAGTGTTGTCCATATTGGACCACTAAAGAGAAGGATTGGCAATGTGAAGTATCAGACTATAAGAAGTTGGAATTTGCACAAGGATAGGACTATCAGGTCCAGTGAGGGGAACGTGGTAGATGAAACCCACCTTGGGGGGTTTCTCCACGTCAGCCTTAATTGTCGTGACTTTCTAAGGGTTAATAAATCTTAATTTTTGTTGAACATGCTTCACATTTTCATATATTTTAATATTATGTTTGACTATTCAGGGATCTATTCATGGAATTTATTCATAGGTCCAGGTGAATACATCGCGAAATTCTTTAAAAAGATCTGTATAAATGCGGACCTCATCAGAAGAACAATATTCTCCAATGAATACATTTTCCATGACTCTAGGATTTCTGTATATGTTAATCGGTATAGTCTCATAAATATTAGTCATGCTATCCTTAGCATAGATGGCATATGTTGCTAAGGGGTTCATGGACCAATTTTCACCTTTAGTCATGGTCAATTTAAAATTTATATTCTCAACCATAGTAAGTTAAGGGAGGAAGTAAGACCTATGGTGAAAATCCTCCCAAGGCCTTTCAGGACCTATCATTTATTATAGAATGACCTCATCTGATGGTAAAACTATATCCAAGCAATCCATAAACAGGGAAGATAGGTTTGTTGGGTATGTGTTATATTCTTTGCATGTGTGTGTGTGGGCGCGTCAGATATGACAACTGCGTCTTACGATCCCTCTAGTAGTGTTTTTTGTGTCATGTGCATCGGGCGCTTTCCTAGGGGGTCCCAGGGGGAGGGGGTAGGTATGCCCCCCCTGGTTACGCGCAACATTCAGCAATGGGTGGTAGCTCGGGGTTGACGGGGTTCGGGGCAATGCCCCGAAATTCTTTTTTGGGCAGTTTTTGCTATTTTTAGCGGTTTACTAAAAATAATCCTGGTTTTAGGGATTAAGGTTTTGGTATCTACGGAATACCTAAAAAAATTGTATATATTGTATAGTGAATGGTGAAATTCGATATAATGAATATAAGAAAGGTTTTCCCGATTGAGGGTTTCCGGTATAAAATATCTGTGTACTTTGTGTATGAGCCATTGATTAAATTCTATTTTGCTTAAGAATATATATCCATTGCTTTACTTCACAGGTTTAAAACTTACTTGTGGTATCAGAGCTCATTTTTGGCTTCAGAGGGATGCCTTTGTTGTTGAGGGTTTGGCTCGATCTTGATAGATCAAGTTCATCTTGGGTCTGTGATAAACTTGGGTTTAGTGGGAGATTTTGCAGTGGAGATTCGATTATAGAAAGAGGAATGGCGAACTCTTCTAGAATCGAGATAGAGAAGTTCAACGGTAAAAAATTTGAGCTATGGAAGCTCAAGATGGAGGACCTTCTTGTAGACAAAGAACAATGGATCGTTGTGGATCCTGGTACATAGCCTACTGGTACACCATCTACAAGAACACAGGCTACTGGTACACAACCTACTAGTACACAAACTATGAGTACACCACCTACTAGTATGTCAAAGGAAGATTGGGAGAAGCTCGACAGAAGAGCAAGGAGTATTATTTGACTCTGCCTGGCAGATTTGGTGTTGTTGAATGTCTCAGGAGAATCTACAGCCAAGGAACTATGGGATAAGTTAAGGAATTTGTATCAATCAAAGTCCCTGGTAAACAAGTTGTTTCTTCGAAAGAAGCTGTATCATCTTAGGATGGAAGATGGAGATTTTGTGACAGAACATCTAAATGCCTTTAATACTCTGGTAAGTCAACTTGGCTCTGTTAATATTACGATTGTAGAAGAAGATAAGTGTATTACTTTGTTATGTTCTTTGCTAGACTCTTGGTATAAACTGGTTGTAGAAATAGGTAGTACCACTCAACCTACATTGAAGTATGAGGATGTAGTTGCATCCTTGTTATCTGAAGAGATGAGGTGAAAAAGCATTGATGGTCACAACACAGATGCTTTATTTGTAAGAGGGAATACCCAAGACAGGAACCTTAGTAAGCCTTCAAGGTGGAGATCTAAATCTACAGGTAGATCTAAGTCTCTAGGAAAATCTTTGAGGAAATGTTGGAAGTGTGGTAAAACAGGGCATTATAAGAAAGATTGCAAGTCTAAGAAGGTTGAAAAACCAAATGGATCTAATAGTACCTCTTCCACAGAGGTGAAAACCTCCATTGAAGAAGGAGGTGATGTTTACCTAGCATATACAAGTACACATGCAGACCGTGATGTATGGTTGATCGACTCAGGTGCATCATACCATATGACTCTTCACAAGGAGTGGTTCTCTGAATATGAAAAATATGATGGTGGTGATGTATTCCTAGGAGATGACTCGACAGAAAAAATCATGGGATGTGGAAGGGTTAAGTTGTTGCTAAAATATGGAAGGATTAGAACTCTCCCTGGGGTTCTTCAAATTCCAAAACTTGCCAGGAGCCTAATATTTGTAAGCAAGTTGGATGATGCAGGAGTGGATACTATATTTGGAAAGAACACTTGCAAGATGGTATGAGGAGAAATGGTGTTGATGAGGGGAGTTCGGTGTGGAACTTTGTACAAGTTGTTGGGAAGCACTTATACTAATGGGTGTAACAACTTTGTTGTCCCTGAGCAGAGAAATGAAGGAGACAAGACCAATACTGTCCCAGAAACGAAGACCGTGTTGTGGCATCAAAGACTGGGGCATATTGGAGAAAAGGGCCTTTGAACACTACATGGTAAAGGTATGGTTGAAGGTATGTCTAATTGCACTCTGGATTTTGATTTCTATGAACATTGCATATATGGTAAGAAGAATCGAGTAAGATTCCCATCTGGTGCTACAAGAGCAAAGGGGATATTAGAGTTGATACACAGTGATGTGTTTGGACCTGTTCCTATTCCATCCCTAGGTAAATCTATGTATTATGTTTCATTCATAGATGATTTTTCAAGGAACACATGGATTTATTTTCTTAGAAAGAAATCTGAGGTATTTGATAAATTTAAAGAGTTTAAGGCTCTAGTAGAAAATTAGACAGAGAAGAAAATAAAGGTATTGAGAACAGATAATGGTGGAGAATTCTGCGGAAATGAATTCGAAGAATTCTGTAAGAAGTGTGGTATAGCAAGAAAAAAGACTACTCCATACACTCCTCAGCAAAATGGAGTTGCAGAAAGGATGAACAAGACACTGATGGAAAAACCAAGGAGCATGCTCAGCGGTGTCGGGTTAGGACAACAACTCTGGGCAGAGGCAGTGAGTACAGCATGTTACCTGTTCAATCGATCACCTTCATCAGCATTGGATGATAAAAATCCACACAAGGTATGGTCTGGAAAGAAAACCTCTCTTCAATATCTTAGAGTGTTTGGTTGTGATGCTTATATACATGTTCCAAAGGAAAATAGAAGTAAGCTGGATAAAAAGGCTGAAAAGTGTATCTTTATTGGTTATAAAGATGGTGTGAAAGGTTATAATCTTTGGAACCCATAAACCAAGAAAACTGTTTACAGTCGAGATGTTGTTTTCAGAGAGGTAAAAGATGTGTCCAAACAGGAATTCCTACCAACACAAGACGAACCTGAGAAAATAGAGCTTGAGTTGGATGATGCAAAATCTGAATCATCTGAAGAAGAGGAAGCGGAAAAAGAAGAAGAATAACCTCATACCCCAGTATTGAGGAGATCAGTGAGAGATAGAAGGCAACCAGAAAGGTATAGTCCACCTTATTTTCGTTCCAATTTTTCTTTATCTATTACTGATGATGATCCTAGAACTGTCAGGGAAGCAGTGAATTCAGAGGATAGTAAACTCTGGAAGAAGACCATGGTTGAAGAAATGGATGCCTTGGATAAGAATGAGGCATGGGATATAGTTGAGTTGCCAGCTGGAAGAAAATCTGTTGGTAGAAAATGGTTATATAAGAAGAAGTTTAATGCACAAGGTAAAGTGGAGAAATACAAAGCTCGGTTAGTAGCAAAAGGTTATTCCCTAGTAGAGGGAATTGACTTTGGTGAGATTTTTTCTCTTGTTGCTAAGTTAACTTCTATTATATTTCTTTTATCTATTGTTGTTGATTTTGATCTTGAAGTGGAAGAGATGGATGTGAAGACAACATTCCTACATGGGGATCTGGAAGAAGAAATCTACATGAAGCAGCCAGAAGGATTTGTTGTGAAGGGAAATAAAGAGCTAGTCTGTAAGCTAAAGAAGTCACTATATGGTCTAAAGCAATCACCTAGGATGTTGTACCAAAAGTTTGACACATACATCCTTTGATTGGGATTTGTAAGAAGCAAGGTTGATCACTATGTATATTCCAAGCAGGTTGGTAATCACTTCATTTATGTAGTGTTGTATGTTGATGACATGTTGTTGGTACGAAATAACATGAATGTTATCAAGGAGGTGAAATCGCAGCTATCCTCCAAATTTGACATGAAGGATCTCGGTGATTCTAACTTCATTCTGGGAATGGAGATTAAAAGAGATCGTGCAAACAGGAAACTCTGGTTAAATCAGAGAAAATATGTTGAGATGATATTGCAGAGGTTTAATATGCATCGAAGTAAACCAGTCAAGTTTCCTATTCCTATAGGTGTAAATTAATCTGCAGATCAGTGTCCCAAGACACAGGAAGAAGAAGAGGACATGTCCCATGTTCCATATGCCAGTGCAGTTGGTAGTTTGATGTATGCAATGGCCTGTACTAGACCGGACATTGCACATTGTCACACACCCACTACGACAACCTAGATTTTTCATCTTTTTCTTCGAGGGACGGAATCCCCGAGACTTCTATGGGGCCTGCGTAGACCCTCCCTTCCCTTATCCTCCTCTAAACAACCATAACCTAGCTTTAACGCAAGCGCCTTTCGCAACTCGCAACTTGGGAGTCAAGACTCTCGATTCCCCTTTCTCCAAACACTGATACCCAAGATACGATACAAGTATGGCTCCCTCCTCACTAGCGCCTGCTACATGTAACTGTAGGCTAGGCGAAACACTAGCACCACTCACAACTTCGCTAGTTGAGGTGTTGAGCCCTCGTGCTCCTCCTTTGTGAATTCCCGAGACGTGAGAGGTCAATGTTACGTGAACTCTGCCAAAGCGATGCGCACATGCCACTTGTCTCCTCCGCTATACTCTGCTCACAAGCTGTGTCGCCGCCAACGTCGCACGAGACCTCGGCTCTTGACGTTTTGCGGCCTTAGCGATCAAGGTGAAACTTCTTCGTCCTACGAAACCCCAAGCCACAATAAGTCAACAGTGGGTTGACTCTTTCCCAGGTGACAAGTGTCCACCACCAGTCACCCACTTCCTAGGCTAAATACTAGTGCTACTCGCATCTCGCGACTTCACGAGTTGGAGTGTTAAGCCCTCGTGTTCCTCCTTTGCGAATCCCCGAGATACGATAAGTCAACAATGGGTTGACTCTTTCCCAGGCGACATGTGTCCATCACCTGTCACCCGTTCCCACCTTTCTCTGGGAGCTTGTTGTTACGCCACCTATCAACCATGCGGTCCCCACCTAACAGATGTGCCACGTGTTCGCATGAGCTACTTCTACAGTCGAAAAGAAACTCTCTCAAGTTTTGAACCTCCGATAGGCGATAACCACGAAAGTTCTGATCCCATGGTTCTCCCGTGGCCTAGATCCAACGGTCACAATCACGTCGTGATCTCACGAATCGTGAGTTCATGCAACCCTACCCTTGACCACTTCAAGTCACGAGTCAGTGAAATTCTACTCTCCTACCTATACAAAGGCTAAGATCGAACGTCAATAGGGCTCCGTCAGATCCTTGGATCTACGGTCCTGGATCCCATCGCTACTTGTGAAGGCTGAAAGGGTCGAGGTGTTAACGTTTATGCTCCTTCTCTAGATCCATTGGTCTCGACAAATCTAGGGTATTCCCAAAAGGATTTCGACCATTCATCTACCAAATGATAGGGTATTCTCTCTTTCTATAATTAGGCTCACTATCCCTTCTGAGATTGAATCACGAAATTCAACTTCTCGGGGCTTCAAACTCCCACGACTCTGAGACCTTAGAGAGATATCCTTCCTTGCATAAGGTTTCCAGACCTGGATCGCATGAACCTTCAGACGGTTCTTGGGCAATCATCCCAAATCCTAGTCGAGTCTCTGGGTAAAGGTTTGGCACGGTTCCAAGGTTTATGGGGTAATCCCCAGGGAAGAGTACTCTCGAGGAGCCTTCTCAGAACATTACGAGAGTCAAGAAAACAAGACAATTCTTAGTGGAGCGAACTCATGCCCCAAACTTAATCCTTTGTAAAGAAACTGACTATGGCATGTAAGTATACACATGCATCCATTATTTCCAGTATAAAACACCAGGCAATCATTCTACACAGATATTATTATGGGCATATAAACATAAGCATGCATTCATGATATTCAGTTCGAAATAGAAGGTATAAAACACTTATCAAATCTACCAGGCGTGATGCAACTGCTGAGAGGGGTGTTTTTTTCCACCCAATCATAGGCTCAGTGACTCCAAACTGATTTACCACTAGCCACCCCCGAGCTAGACCACGAGCTAGACCACGATGCTTTGAGGTTCAGTCTCCTCATTCCAGCTCAACGGAAGTCAAGGAAGAAGGTTACTCTCCTTCTCCTGATATAGAAAAATAATCTAGGACGAAGGTTACTCTCCTTCTCTTGATACTCAGAACTCCCTGCATTTCCAGGGTTTTCTCCAGTTCTCCTCTGCGATCTCTGTCGTGCGTGCTCTTCTCCTCTTCTTTTTCCACATTTCCTCTCTTGCCAATTTTTGTCTGCAAGGTTGCATGTGGCGTGAATTTTTTCATCCGTAGTCAGGTCTGAGGGTTGTTACGGATGGGCGGTTCACCCCCATCCCCTCATTAACCTTTGAGGAGCCTCCCCACCTACTAATCTGATGGGAAATCCATTCCAGGATCAGAGAGTTGCTTTGGTTTTTGAGTAACTATAAACCAGTACAGTACTGGCTCGGTGGAACTTAACGCAACCATTCCAGGTCCTTTCCACCACCTCTCATTAGCCATCGTGGTCTCTTTTAGCACATCCCTCTCCCAGCAGTCATGCAACACATATTCATAACATAATTTACATTCATCGACCTTTTATGCAAAGGTCTGTCAAATCAATCATTCACATATTTGAGTTTTCCATAGTTCTTGGCCAATATAGTTATTTTTATAGACTGGGGGAAACAGGGTCTTACAATTCCCTCCCCCTTAAAGGAACATCATCCTCAATGTTCTATCTATCAACATGATGTGTATGTACATAAGTAAACAAAATTAGATATGCTTGTTTCATGGTGTCTTCCATTTCCCACGTAGCCTCATCTGGGCCAAAATGTTTCCACTGCACCTTGACCTGTGCAATGGTTCAGTTCCTGAGTGGGGTTTCCTTTCTATCCAGTATGAATTGAGGTTCTGGAAGGAATTCTCCCTCCGGTTCCACCTGGATCACAGACCAGTCAATTATATGATTAGAATCATGTACATATTTCTTCAATAATGAAACATGGAAAACATTGTGTTCTTTTACTGTGGGAGGAAGTGCTAGCCTATAGGCTACAGATCCCGCTCTATCTAGAACTTCAAAGGGTCCACAATACTGAGGTGCCAACTTGGCACAAGCTCCCATCCTCAGGGAACTCTTCCTGGGCCTAACTCTGAGATATACGTGGTCTCTCATCTTGAATTCTCTTAGAGTTCTCTTTTGGTTGGTGTAACTTTTCTGTCTGTTCTGAGCGACCTTTAGATTTTGTTTTATCTGAGTCACTTGTTGTTCCATTTATTTCAACATATCGGGTCCAATAGTAACTCTTTTCACGGGATTACTCCAACTGAATGGAGTGTTGCATAGTCTACCATAGAGGACTTCAAAAGGGCTCATCTTCAGGGATTCTTGGTAGCCATTGTTGTAGGCGAATTCCACCAGTGGCAGGAAATCTTCCCACTTTTTGGGTTGATGCATTACATGCATCCTTAGCATGTCCTCTAATATTTGGTTCACTCTTTCCGTCTGTCCATCGGTTTGAGGATGATCGGCTGTGCTAAACAATAATTTGGTCTCTAGACCAGCCATCAAGGATTTCCAAAAGTTGGAAGTAAATTTCGTGTCTCTGTTAGACATGGTCTCTTTAGGCATGCCATGTAGTCTGAATGTCTCCTTCATGAATATGTTGGCGATATCTATTGCCTTGCAAGTTGATTTGACGGGGATAAAATGGGCAGACTTGCTCAATTTATCCACCATTACCATGATGGCGTCATTCTATTTGGTCGATGTTGGTAATCCGGTGATGAAGTCCATGGAAATGGTTTCCCACTTTCATTATGGGATTGGTAGAGGTTGTAATAATGTTGTTGGGTGTCGGTGTTCTGCTTTAACCTGTTGGCATTCTATGCATTTGGCTAAGTACTCAGCTATGTATTTCTTCAATCCATGCCAATAGAATTGCTTCCTGGTGGCTGCGATCATCTTCTGGTATCCTAGATGACCAGTATATGGTATTTTATGTAGTTCATCCATTATGAACCTCTTCAAGTTATCACAATTTGGAATATACAATCTGTTTCTATAAGTTAGCAGACCTCCATATATCATTTGGTAGTCTTCATACTTTATTCCTATGGATTCTTGCTCCAGGTACGAGGTCACGATCTGGAAGAATGTGTCTGTTTCTTATGCATTCCTAACTCTTTTATTGACATTCGTCTCACAGGTGCTCACCGCTGCCAGATGAATTGTTTTCATACTTCTGCTAAGGGCATCAGCCACCTTATTTTCCTTTCCTTTAACATGTTCGATTTCAAAACCAAACTCACTAAGGAGGGCCATCCACCTAGCTTGTCTGGCATTAAGCTTTGGTTGGTCAAATAGATATCGCAATCCACAGTGGTCTGTCATAAGCACAAATTTCCTTCCCAGGAGGTAATGTCTCCACATTTTTAAGGCGTGCACTATGGCGTCCATCTCTAGATCATGGGTCACATAGTTGACTTCGTGCTCATTTAATTTTCGGGATTCATATCAGACTACACTTCCTCCTTGCATAAGGACTCCTCCGAGCCCTTCCTTATAGGCATTTGTGCACACAAAGAAGTCATTTTCAGGATCAACGATCTTCAGCACGGGTGCATGGGTTAGTATATGTTTTTGGGATTGAAATCTTTATTCACATTCTCATGTCCACGTGAATTTAGCTCCCTTCTTCTGGAGGGCAGTGATTGGACAACCAATCTTGGAGAATCCTTTTATAAATCTCCTATAGTATCCTGCTAAGCCCATAAAGGATCTGATATCTGAAACGTCCTTTGGGGTAGGCCATTTCATGATAGACCTGAACTTGTCAAGGTCTACTGCTACTCCTTCTTCAGATATGACATGGCCCAAGTAATGTATTTGCTTCTGGAAAAAGTCGCACTTGCTAAATTTTGCATAGAACTGATGTTCTCTTAGCACTTGAAGCACAAGTCTAAGATGTTCCTCATGTTCCTCTCTATTCTTGGAGTAAATTAATATATCGTCAATAAAAACCAGTACAAATTTGTCTAGGAATTTGCTGAGCACAATGTTCATCAAGCACATAAAAGTGGCAGGGGCATTGGTTAATCCAAATGGTACTACCACAAACTCATAGTGACCATATCTCGTCCTGAAGGCAATTTTGTGGATGTCTTCACCCTTGATTCATACTTGATGGTGTCTATATCTCAAGTCAATCTTTGAGAAGATGGAAGCACCTCCCAATTGATCATACAGGTCATCAATCCTGGGTAAGGGGTACTTGTTCTTTATGGTTACCTTATTTAGTTGTCTATAATCTATGCATAGTCGGAGGGTACCATCTTTCTTCTTTACAAAAAGAACTGGTACTCCCCATGGAGACACGCTAGGCCAGATATAGCCTCTCTCCATCATTTATTTTAGTTGTAATTTAAGCTCAACTAGCTCAGGTGTGCTCATCCTGTAGGGTGTCCTAGACACTGGCACCACTCCTAGTGCAAGTTCTATCGAGAAGTCAATATCCCTTCTCGGAGGTAGACTCAGTGCCTCTTCTGGAAATACATCTCTATATTCTCTTAGTGTGGGGTGGTCTTCGAGGCTCGTTTTGTCATCTTCAACTAATTCCAACACCTGTATCTCATAAAGTGGACACCCCTTTCTGCAATACTTTCTCATTTAAAGGGATGATATTTGTCTCACCGACACAGGTTTTTGGATCCCTCGAAGGGTTATCCTTCTTCCTTCTTCACCTATACATTCTAAGGTTTTATGGTAACAGTCCAGTATGGATTTATATGTGGATAGCCAATCCATACCAATCAACAGGTCATATGATCCTAGGGGTAGTATGTTAAGGGTTGCTTGGGTGGGGAATTCACCCATTGTGAATTGGCAAGTTGGTATGACCTCTGCTACCTTTCTTTTGGTGTCAGTGACTAACTGTACCAACCATGGATTGGCGTGTTTATGTGGCTATAATTTACACTTATCAACAGCCTTAGGGGCTATATAAATCAAATTTGAACCAGGGTCAATTAGAATAGACACTAGATGGTTGGTGATCATACCTTCCATCTCCACCATTGAAGCTTGGTGGTCAGCTTGTTTATTATCCAAGGCTGCATAAATTTGTGGCGCACTCCTGGCCACATCATTGATGGTGGTAGCTTCTTGAACGTTGTAAATTCTCTGACTGTTCTATTGTCGGTCCGGGCAGTCCCTCAGTAGATCTTCTTCTCCACAACCCCAACATTTCAAGGGTTCTCTCTTTGGGTTATCAATCTTTCCTGGGGTAGATCTAGAAGGTTTATTTCCGCTCTGGGAGGGAAAATTCTGTTGGTGTACACTTTGGGTTGGGAAGCTCATCCTTGAGTCCTTTTTATAGTTTTTAAATCTTGGGGATTTAAACCCCTTTTTCAGGAATCCTGAACTATTCTTCTGCTTCCATCCTTCACGAGGTTATGTCCGATGCCCAAACTGTTCATAAAAATATCTTGCCTTTCGGATAGTATCTTCTAGGGTCCTTGGCTCGTCAAACTCAATCCTGTTCTGATAGTCTTTAGGTAGTCCACTGATGAATCGTTGCACCTTTTCCTTTTCTTCTTTTATATAGGGTACATACCTCAGCAATTTGAGGAATCTGCTGACATATTCCTCTATGGTGTGTTTCCCCATCTTGAGTTCATAGAATTCTTTAGTCTTTTCGTTGAAATACTTTTCCGACAGATACTTGTTTCTGAAGTATTTCTCAAACCGTTCCCAAGATAGGTCCTCTTCGTGAATCCCTTTTACATTCTTAAGGTCTTCCCACCAAATGGAAGCCTTCCCATTCAGGTTGAAAGTGGCTACTCAGGCCTTCAAATTTTTCGAGAAGTCATGTACTTTGAAATACTTCTTTAGTCCAAGCAGCCAGGCCTCCGCTTCCTCTCCCTTCTTTATTTCAGCATCGAAAGAGGGTGGTTTGGCCTTCTTGAATTCTTCGAGATTATGATTTTTGGAAGGATTTCGCTTCTTCCGTTTTCTTCGGGAATAAGAACTAGTTCTGCTACTAGAAGATCCCTCCGAGTCGCTAGTTTCCTTTCCATAGGAATCGTCCGATGCTTGTCCCTTATCTCTAGGGTGGACCTTTCTCGAGGTTCTCTTCCCAATGTAGCCACTCAAAAGACCACGTTTCCATATCTTAGGTGGACTTCGACTTTTCTTTGTCTATCGTCGGTACGCGTGACTGGTGTCAGGTCCATGCTGCAATTGTCTTTGTATGTCGGATAAACTCTGCAGCAAGACTACATTAATTTATGTTAACTGCTCTTTCTCTTTTATCAACCTCTCGTTGTCGGCCTTGCAGCTCTGTAGTTCGACCATGAGCCTTCTCACAGTCTCAGCTAGATCGGGAGGGGTCTCTACCGCTCTCCTTTCGTCAGACTCTTCGTCTCTGTTGTGGGAGCCATCCCCCACTTCGTGGTGCATCACCATTCTATGTGTCTGCATATTCCTGCGGTTGATCGTCCGCTTGTTGTGCAAGAAAAACACTTATTGTTAATCAACATTATATTCATTCACAATCAGTGCATAATTCATATTTTTCAAATGCATACACATAATAGGAATTTTCATTCTTAACTTCGGCTTTTGATAAGGGGGGTTAGGATAGAGAGTTACTCATTTTAAGAGTACTTCAGATGGATTTCCTGTGCAACTCGTCCATGAGCCCAAGCAGGCCAAGTGTTGTAACCATGCTCTAATACCAATTTGTCACACACCCACTACGACAACCTAGATTTTTCGTCTTTTCCTTTGAGGGACAGAATCCCCAAGACTTCTATGAGGCCTAGCGTAGACCCTCCCTTCCCTTATCCTCCTCCAAACGACCACAACCTGGCCTTAACGCAAGCACGTTTTGCAACTCGTGAGTTGGGAGTCAAGACTCTCGATTCCCCTTTCTCCAAACACTGATACCCGAGATACGATACGGGCATGGCTCCCTCCTCACTAGCGCCTGCTACATGTAACCATAGGCTAGGCAAAACACTAGCACCACTCGCAACTTCACTAGTTGAGGTGTTGAGCCCTCGTGCTCCTCCTTTGTGAATTCCCGAGACGCGAGAGGTCAATGTTACGTGGACTCTGCCAAAGCGACGCGCACACACCACTTGTCTCCTCCGCTATACTCTGCTCATGAGCTGTGTTGTCGCTGCTCGTCGCACGAGACCTTGGCTCTCGGTGTTTCACGGCCTTAGCCATCAAGGTGCAACTTCTTCGTCCTGTGAAACCCCGAGCCACGATAAGTCAACAGTGGGTTGACTCTTTCCCAGGTGACAAGTGTCCACCACCAGTCACCCACTTCCTAGGCTAAATACTAGTGCTACTCACAACTTTGCGAGTTGGAGTGTTGATCCCTCGTGTTCCTCCTTCGTGAATTCCAGAGATACGATAAGCCAACAATGGGTTGACTCTTTCCCAGGCGACATGTGTCCATCACTTGTCACCCGTTCCCACCTTTCTCTGGGCGCTTGTTGTTACGCCACATGTCAACCACGCGGCCCCACCTAATGGATGTGCCACGTGTTCGCATGAGCCCTCGGCACTCGGTACTTCGCTACTTCTACAGTCGAAAAGAAACTCTCTCAAGTTCCGAACCCCCGATAGGCGATAACCACGAAAGTTCTGATCCCACGGTTCTCCCGTGGCCTGGATCCAACGGTCACGATCACGTCGCGATCTCGCGAATAGTGAGTTCATGCAGCCCTACCCTTGACCACTCCAAGTCGTGAGTCAGCAAAATGCTACTCTCCTGCCTATACAAAGTCTAAGATCGACGGTCAATAGGGCTCTATCAGATCCTTGGATCTACGATCCTGGATCCCATCGCTACTTGCGAAGACTGAAAGGGTCAAGGTGTTAACACTTGCGCTCCTTCTCTAGATCCATCAGTCTCAACAAATCTGGGGTATTCCTGAAAGGATTACGACCATTCGTCTACCAAATGATAGGGTATTCTCTCTTTCTATAATTGGGCTCGCTATCCCTTCTGAGCTTGAATCACGAAATTCAACTTCTCGGGGCTTCAAACTCCCACGACTCTGAGACCTTAGAGAGATATCCTTCCCTGCATAAGGTTTCCAGACCCGGATCACATGAACCTTCAGACGGTTCTTGGGCAATCGTCCCAAATCCTAGTCGAGTCTCTGGGTAAAGGTTCGACACGGTTCCAAGGTTTATGGGGTAATCCCCAGGGAAGAGTACTCTCGAGGAGCCTTCCCAGAACATTACGAGAGTCAAGAAAACAAGACAATTCTCAGTGGAGTGAACTCATTCCCCAAAATTAATCCTTTGTATAGAAACCGACTATGGCATGTAAGTATACACATGCATCCATTATTTCTAGTCTAAAACACCAGACAATCATTCTACACAGAGATTATTATGGGCATATAAACATAAGAATGCATTCATGATATTCAGTTCGAAATACAAGGTATAAAACACTTATCAAATCTACCAGGTGTGATGCAACTGCTGAGAGGGCTGCTCTTTTCCACCCAACTGTAGGCTCAGTGACTCCAAATGGATTTACCACTAGCCACCCTCGAGCTAGACCACGATGCTTTGAGGTTCAATCTCCTACTTCCAGCTCAATGGAAGTCAAGAACGAAGGTTACTTTCCTTCTCTTGATACTGAAAAATAATCCAGGATGAAGGTTACTCTCCTTCTCCTGATACTTAGAACTCCCTGTGTTTCCAGGGTTTTCTCCAGTTCTCCTCTGCGATCCCCATCACGCGCGCTCTTCAACTCTTCTTTTCCCACATTTCCTCTCTTGCCAATTTTTGTCTGCAAGGTTGCGTGTAGCACGAATTTCACCGTCCGTGGTCAGGTATGAGGGTTGTTACGGATGGGCGGTCCCCTCATTAACTCTTGAGGAGCCTCCCCACCTACCAATCTAATGGGAAATCCATTCCAGGATCAGAGAGTTTCTTTGGTTTTTGAGTAAGTATAAACCAGAATGGTACCGGCTCAGTGGAAGTTAACGCAACCATTCCAGGTCCCTTTCGCCACCTCTCATTAGCCATCGTGGTCTCTTTTAGCACATCCCTCTCCCAACAGTCATGCAACACATATTCATAACATAATTTACATTCATTGACCTTTTATGCAAAGGTCCATCAAATCAAGCATTCACATCTTTGAGTTTGCCATAGTTCTTGGCCAATATAGTTATTTTTACAGACTGGGGGAAACAGGGTGTTACACACATGCAGTGGGAGTTTTGAGAAGGTATATGTCAAAACCAGGGAAGGAGCATTGGACAGCAGTAACGAGGGTCTTCGGGTATCTTCATGGCACTACTAGTTATGGATTGTGCTACCAAGGAAGACCAGGATTGGACAGAGTGGTGGACATACATGGCTTTTTTGATGCAGACTAGGTTGGAGATCTGGATCACAGGAGATCTACAAGTGGGTATGTGTTTAACCTATTTGGAGGAGAAATCAGTTGGATGAGCAAAAGACAGGTTGTAGTGGCACTCTCAACTACAGAAGTTGAATACATGGCAGCGACTCATGCAAGCAAGGAAGCAGTATGGTTACAAAGATTGTGTTCAGGTATTGGGTTGGTACAACAAGCAGTGAGATTAGATTGTGAAAGTCAGAGTACAATCTTCCTAGCAAAGAACCCAACTTATCATTCGAAGACAAAGCATATTGATGTTCAGTATCACTTTGTGAGAGACATGTTTGAGGAAAAGAAGGTGTTGTTGGAAAAGGTTAACACTTTGAAGAATGTTGCAGATTCATTGACAAAGTCTTTGAGCACAGAAAAGTTCTCCCGTTGTAGAGTAGCAATTGGCATTGTTGCCCTTGATTGTTGACTATATAATCCCTTGGGCCCCTGGATGCAAAGAAAACAAAAAGTGGGAGAATGTTGGGTATGTGTTATATTCTTTGCATGTGTGTGTGTGGGCTCGTCAGATATGACAACTGCGTCCGATGATCCCTCTAGTAGTGATCCCTGTGTCATGTGTGTCGGGCGCTTTCCTAGGGGGGTCCTAGGTGGGGGCAGGTATGACCCCCCTTGGTTACGCGCAGCGTTCAACAACAGGTGGTAGGCCGAGGCAGTGCCCCAAAATTGTTTTTTGGGCAGTTTTTGCTATTTTTAGCGGTTTACTAAAAATAATCCTGGTTTTAGGGATTAGGGTTTTGGTATCAACGGAATACATAAAAACATTTTATATATTGTATAGTGAATGGTGAAATTTGGTATAATGAATATAAGAAAGGTTTTCCCGGTTGAGGGTTTCCGGTATAAAATATCTGTGTACTCTGTGTATGAGCCATTGATTAAATTCTGTTTTTCTTAAGAATCTATATGCATTGCTTTACTTCACAGGTTTAGAACTTAAAAGGCCCACATGGTCATAATAAGATGATATAATTTCTTTGTTCGAGGAGGAACTAGATCAATGTTTATAGAGGCTCTTTGTATAGCTTGATAATAGATTTCGGTCACAGACAAAATTATGGCCATCCCTGCATGTTCAAGTCCTTCCACTAAAACAAAAGGAGAGGGTAAAAGCCATGGATCCTCAAAATATGTTGTTATAAAGTAACAAACTTGGGATGCAGAGGCCGAAGAAATTGACACATTAGAGCTAGAAAGAGTGGAATTGATATAAGACATAGGTGTTGCAAAATTGAAAGTTCCCATGAGTGACAGATGCATTTCAACACCCATGTTCTCATAGGCCCTTTGGGAATAACTGATTAAAGGAACAATAGATCTTACTTACATAATTGGGTCAATACAAGAATTCACTGCTTGTAGACTCAAACATAAATTCAATAGCATAAAGGTGCTCTCTCTCTCTCTCTCTCTCTCCACCTTATGGCTCTATTTATACAAAGAATAGTTGGTTGGAGTAGTTATGCATAGGGAATATGAGGTTAACAACCTAGAAAAATCGTAAAGTTCAACCAAAAGGTGCATTTTGCACACATTTATATTTTTTAGTGCATTATAAGGGCATATGCATGTTGTCAAAGAGAAACTAGTGTATGTGTGCTTGTTGCTTGATCAAAGGTAGTGTATGGATTGCCAAAAGGTGGTTTTTGAAGAGTTTCGGGAGGAGTTTTCAACTGCAGTTGCAAGTGGATTTGGGACAAGGGCCAATGAATGCATCTTAAACATATGGGGTGGAAAAAGATGCTATAACATGTATTGACGAAGGGATATATAATATTAAGAATCATGTTTATATGTCGTGGTTTCTCTTGCCTATTTACATGCTCAATCTTCATTATTTTTCAAAATAACAATGATGGTGTCTTTATGAATATTGGTATAATACATGAATATAGTATTTGAATTATAGGATTTGGTGTGCATTGATATCTCCATAAATAATTAGTCATCACGTGAGTAGCATAATCATAATAATCTAACATCATTGAATAGTTCCTATCATTTTTTAACCATCCTTTATAAGAATGAGGTTATTTGGCATCCACAATTTTTTTTCACATGAAACACAAGAATTTGAATTTCAAATTAAAGGCAATGTTTATTTCTAAACGCCAAAAATTTCTTGATGTGCAAGGAAGGAAGCCAAATTTCAGCCTTGGTTTTTCTTATCCAAATCTTGATTAGGAGTAGGATAATGAATCCATTTAATAATGTAGAAAACTTCCTCTAGTTGTGTGAATCTGTCGACATGGGAAGCCATAGTTTTGATCGATCTAGAATTTGAATTGATTTTTCGAAGATCTAGATCAATTTAGAATTGGGGAAACACTCATGGGCATCATTCCACCATGCATAGAATCTATATCATGGTGGAGCTATGCTCATGCCTAAAATTTGTGTCAAATTCTTGTTGGTTTTGTGAACAAAAAGAGGTCATTTTGGTACAAGATAAGCTTACTTTGTAGGATAATGAGTTAACATTTTTGTTTTTTCTTCCTGCCAAAATAACTCGAGGTCAAATTGGCTATTTTTGACATAACTTTAGCATTCGACCAAAAAAAAATTGTTTCGTGAAATTGTACACATCATAGTTATAGATTGCATTATCTAGGTGCAATGGAGGTTTTAGACATTGTTGTTTGTGTAATAAAATTTACAATTTCAATGGATTTAATAATGAATTTCAATAAAGATTAGATTCAATTGATGCTACAAAGAGGAAAATTCATGTAAGGTGGGAATTTTGTTAGATCAATAACATATACCCTTTGTCACTAGATAGTTAAATGATGATTCTCTGTTGTATGAAAATAAAATCCAAAAAGAGACCATCTTACATTGGTGCTTCGCTTATGTGGAGGCACCATTAAAAGCAAAGATGCAAACTTCTTCACTAGTCTTCCAAAAAAATTTCACAACCACTAAAGTTATCAAGGATAATCCTCCCTCTTTCGAGAAAACTTCCTTTTTCCCCGAAAAAAAACAAAAAAAAAAACACTCAAAGCAATTCCTAACTCATTCCTAGGTCCCACTCCTCCCAACTCCTCCTCGGTCTCAAACAAAGACCCTATCCTACTTTTCATGTAGAGAACATTACCTCATTCCCAAGCCTTAAGCAAGATCTAACATCGCTTAATAAGGGGTAACTTATGCGATACAACGTGATTCACATATTCAATTGCTAATGTCCCTTGTTAACGAAGTTGCATTCATGGATACAAGTCACTTATTTGAGGATAAAGTGGATACCCGTGACATGCATAAAGCTTTTTAACTTTAGGGTTTGTTTCCGGTTCAAAAGGAGCACAAGTAGTGTAAAAAAAAGCTAGAACCTTTGTTTATTCATAATAATGTAAAATTATTGCTCTACCACTTAAATTCTTAAAGTTCTTAAAACTTAATTCATGGATACAAGTCACTTATTTGAGGATAAAGTGGATACCCGTGACATGCATAAAGCTTTTTAACTTTAGGGTTTGTTTCCAGTTCAAAAGGAGCACAAGTAGTGTAAAAAAAGGCTAGAACCTTTGTTTATTCATAATAATGTAAAATTATTCTACCACTTAAATTCTGAAAGTTCTTAAAACTTAATTTTTATTGGTTATTTTCTAAATAAGTTCATTTTCTTAACCATGTAAAATTGGCATATCATATTAGATTTGAAAATATTATGGACACCATAATATTTTTTTTTTGTGAGAGAATAAATAGTTGAAAACCTTACACTACTTCCCCATATTCTGTAGAGGCTAAATAAGGTAAATCATCGATTTTAATTACAAAGTCAATATATATTTCTATAAATATATTAAAAAATTATAAAGTTTTTTCTATTTTTAAAAGTATAATGAAAAACTATATAAACTTATAAAGATCATTTTTTTTCTAAAAACATAAAGAAATATTGACGATTGTAGTAGAAACAAATATTATGTGCTTAAATTTAACCTATCAGTCTTAAATAATAAAAAACGTTATCCTTGTTACTCTGTTTGACCGTGCATTAAAGTTTTAGATACGTAATGGATGACGTCAATAAATATTTGGTAACTATGACGTCGATAAATAGACTTTGCAGTGTTGATTTTGAGTGCACTTTCGTATCTCATGCTTATCTTATCAACTTTACAAAGTTCAGTGAACCATAATGTCCCACATGGATGTGATGATTTTGCTCTCATGGTTTTTTCGTATTTTTTTATTTAAGTGATATCATTTTTGTTAATTTTGATACGACATTTTTGCTGTCATGTTTTTGTGGAAAATGTTGGGTGTTATTTATGTGATACGTCACCACATAGATGTCATTGAAATTTTTGTCTTCTTTTTTTATAATATATTTTTGGAATATGTTTTGTTACGTTTGTGATTATTATATGTATTTTTTTTAATAAAACATTATTATTTTAAGATGCATTTGTATGTTAATAATAATAATTTATTTTTAAGGTCACAGTCAAGCCAGCACATTAAATTGGTAAAGTTTTTGAAGATATATATATCCTACTTCTCTCGATTTGAACCTGTGATCTTTTAAGAGAAAACACATGTTCTTAACCATTAAACCCACTCATACTTTTCTTGTAATATTTTTATTGTGAACGTGTGCTGTAATAAATCACATGCATACATATTAGCTGAAAGGTTTTTCAATGTAAAAACTAGTTTTGCGTTGATGTGCCAACATGCTCTCTCATTTTGAATTCATGTCACATCATGTTTTCATTTTGACATAATTATCATTTCACCATTAATAATATAATGACAATTTTTATGTTGGGAATTTCATTTTACAATTGATTGTTTTTTAAGTATGTGTTGTAAATAATTTCACATACATAATAATTATGAGTTAAATATGATTTATAAGATATTTTTGCATAAAAAAAAATTTATCAACTTGAAAATTTGTTTTAAGATGCAATTCATTCTTTATTTATTTTTTTATTTAAAAAAATTATGAATTAAATATGATTTATAAGATATTTTTACATAAAAATTTTTATCAACTTGAAAATTTGTTTTAAGATGCAATTCATTTGTTTATTTTATTTAAAAAATTATTAGTTAAATATGATTTATAAGATATTTTTGCATAAAAAAAATTTATCAACTTG
>ML796725.1:160244-185874 GCA_009831015.1 Picea engelmannii
AATGCTCTTCGCAGTTACATTATTTCAACAATATTTGTGAACTCTGGCACTATTTAGTCCCTTTCATGTCGTAGTGTGGTCCATATTGTATAGAGGTCGTCGTAACTTCCAAAAGGGTAGTATTGTTCCTTAATAACATCCCTGAAGGAATCCTAGGTGAGTGCGACTATAAATAAGGAGGGTTCTTATGTTTCCTTTTGCTCACAGAAAGTCTCCCACCAATATTTTACATGGGGGATGGATTTGAGGAGTGCAAATGTAATCTTTTCTCTATTGGAAAAGTTGTGGACAAAAAATACCCTTCTATCATATTCAACCATTTGTCTACAACATTTGCGTCTATCTGAACTTCAAAAATAGGAATATAAAAGTTGATATGTACCTTGAAGGGGCTGGTTCCTCCGCTTGAGGAAGATGCGTCGTCTGTTGGTAGTCGTCAAAGGATTTGCACAAAACTATCCATCATCTTGTTCCTTTGTTGTGTGAAGGAATTCCTCGAGCAACAGTTTGAAATGATCTCCTGTCTCATCGTCTTTCTTTTCTCCCACCATGGAAGGTCATTTGGGCATGCGAGAGATTTTGTCCAAGAGAAACAAGCTCAAGACCCAACTCTTTGAAACATGACCTCGTCAGGGACATGCACTAAGAATGACAAGGAGCAGACCGCTTTGATACCATAGATCCGGATTTTATGAGAATAATGAAATGAATACAGATCTATATTATGAACAATAACAGAGATACAATAAAACTTGGCTTCTACTCAATAAAGAAATATGTTGAAACTGTAAAATGCAGACTGAAACAAGCTTGCTAGAATGGTGGTGGCTTATCTCCGAGAAGAGATGTGACGGTTGTGCTCATTCGCAAGAAGATGATTACAATGAGGCTCCAAAATCATTTTTACATCAAACATGAATGCCAAAATCCTAGGAGATGAAGCACCAAAAGTCACATGGGCCCTGTTGGGGTAAGTTGATACATCAACTTCCTGGGGTCGTAACTTTTGCATACGATCTCCGTTTTAGGCGCACGATATCCCGTTGGAAAGGTCTATGAGAGGAATACACATTATGTCATCACATTTGAATTAGCATACATTGTGATTGTGGCGGGCCCATAAAATGTTGTTTAGGGCCTCAAAACGGTCCCCGAAGTTTGGGACCTAAAAATCTAGAAAAAAAACTTCCAAAATGAAAATTGAAACTGCCAAGATGAAATCCATATGTGAGCCAGTTGGAATAGGTGGGTGGCCATCGATATCCACCTAGATCACTACACTACTTCCCTATCTCCTAATGTTTGTTTCAATTTTAACAAGATCTCTGAGGCCGCTAGGATGTTGTTCATTATGTCGTTCATGGTTGAGATAATATTCTTAGGAGGTCAAGCTTGTAGAAGATTTTCCACAACATGATCAAATGGCTTCTTCTGTGTCAAGTTATTTGTGTTAATATTTACTTAATGATTAGTATCAATGAGGATTATGCACGATCAATGATTCCAACTCCCTCTCACTACAGGGGTGAAATCCATCGTAATACTTGAGAATCTTGTGGCATTTAGATTATTGCGCATTGAGGCATTCCATTAGTCTAAGAAATTATTCATTGTACTCTTGCACTGACTAATATCAACATTTATAAGAAACATTTTTTATTGAATATGTTGATCATTAATTGTAATGTCCTAGTTTCCACCCTCTTCAATAATTTGTATTTAAAATTGTACGTTTAAATGCTTTTGCATAGATATTTTATTACTATGCCTTATTCACACCATGAGGTAGACATGCCATGGTGATTTGAATACTTGTAAATATTGTTATTTTGTAGTTAATAAAAGAACCAAGACTGGCTGAGCATAAGCACCTAAAGGAGCTATGATACCACAAGAGGAGAAAAGTGAAGGGGTTGAACGGAATTCTACTTGCCCAGAATCCTATGTCACTTTTTCTACTCATCTTGTCATTAAAATTCACTATATTGATCCTAGTCTATAGTCTAAATCATAGGTAAGAGGAG
The DNA here is from genome assembly GCA_009831015.1 of Picea engelmannii. NCBI lineage: Eukaryota > Viridiplantae > Streptophyta > Pinopsida > Pinales > Pinaceae > Picea > Picea engelmannii. Next base: position 162,269 of record ML796725.1, read on the forward strand.
TGGATGAAACCAAATCCTAGATCTAGGCCATCACCTCCTACATTTGGGGAAATTTATCCCCCACGGAAAAAAAAAAAGTTGGTTTGGGACTCTTACTTTCCATCTTTCACTCATGCAAAGAAGAGAAATTCGAATGGGTAAAAAGAGTTGATTTTTGGAGAAGAGAGAAGAGAGAAGAGAGGAAATCCTATTTTTTTCTTGGAAAAATAAGGTTGCCATGCTATGGGATGGAACAACCATGAAAGGAATCCATTAGAACCATGAGAGGAGCCAAGAACTAAGAAAAATATTGTTGGATTTAATAAACAACATCTTGGACCTTTCTATGCCCACATTGAAGAGCACTTGAGGGAGGGAATTTTGAGGTAATGTTGAGTAGAGAAGCAAGAACTCTCCTTGTGTTGTGTAGGGAAGGTATTGTGGGTGCCAAATTTATGGCTATTCTATTTTCAAGAACACGACATTGGGATACTTGGCTAGTAATCTTATTGCTCCTAAGATCAATATATTTCCTTGAGAATCATGCATTCTTCCTCTTCGCCATGGTGGTATCATAGCCTGGCTAGGGGGTGGTGTCCACAAAGGACGACCTACAGTTGGGTGGAAAATTGTTTGTCTCATCCAGTTGCTTGACATTTAATTTTCAACATAGATATGTACTTCACCTTTTTTCTAGAAGTTCTCATTATTTTTGGTTTAAGAAATATTTTATTGTAGGCTCTAAGTCTTATTGTTACTCTTCGATTTATGGATTGAACTTCTTTCTTTTAAAATTTCTTTGTGAACTATTTCAATTCTAGGTTTGTTATGGATCATAGTCATTTAAGGTTAGTTTGAGTTGGCACTTGAGTCTTGTTTTGACTTTAAAGTCCCTTCTTCTATCTGACACTCTATTTCCTTTGGGGGTTTACTCAAAATGAATCATGTCTATTTTTTTCCAAAACCTAGCTTAACAATGCTTGAAGAAAATTTTCATATGTTTAACTCAAGGTGTTTCAGTCCTTCGTTGCAAAGTATATTTATAGGCCTTTTCATGACCTCGACCTTGACCAATTGCCATATTCTTCTTACCTTGAATTTTAGTTGGCATGAAATGAATATAATTGCTTTGTTATGGGGAGAACCCTCTTTTAAAATTCAACTTTTTTCATCGGTTGTCGATATGTTGCATACTTGAGTTTGTGTAAGTCTTTATCACATCATTGAGATCTTAATATCAAATGTTGGATAGCTATCAAAATCCCCATGAAATCATATGTGTTGCATGCTTATTCTCAAGCTCTTCTATGAAGTATGAGTATGATTGTTATGAGTTGTATAGCTCTATAATGAAGTCAAATCATATGGAGTTATAGCAAGATTCATAATGTTTATCTTTATATGCTTGAATTGTTTATCATGGAGTCAATTCCCTCGAGACTTATAATGATGATTTCATCTTGGGAAATAAGAGAGTGTTATGTATGCCCTCATTTTTCCATATCAAGTTATATTTTGTCATTGTTAATAAATGTTTTGCAAACCTAGATTGCAAGGATGGTCTTTCAAAAGCCTTGAAATGTAACTTATTATCTTGCATTCATTCTTTAAAAAAAAAGTGTTGGCGAGAGAAGTTATATTTTGTCATTGCAAAGAAATGTTTTGCAAACCTAGATTGCAAGTATGGTATTTCAAAAGATTTTAAATGTAACTTAGTATCTTGCATTCAAGTTAGTTCATTCTTAAAAAAAAAACAGTATTGGCATGAGAATTTGTTCAAATGTTTCTTTTATTTTGGGCTTTGGGGATATTAAGCTTTTTTTCTTTTTTGTTCTCTCCTTAGTTTGTTAAGTGACATAACTAAGTCTTGGTTGTTTGTGTTTTTTACAAGCTCCATAAAAAAAAATTGCTTAGAAATATATCCTGACCATGATTAATTATGAGTAAATTCTTACCGAAGCAATCATAATCCTACTTGTGTATAATGAAGAGGCAATCTTTTATATATTAGAGTGTTGAAGAAACATCCGGGCATACATTGTTAAAGAACTGGTGTGTTGTTTTTATGATACACTTTTGAGGACCCATAATGTGCAACCCGTGTTGTTTGTCATTCTCAAACAAAATATATATGTTGGGACTATTGGGGATTGGGTGGAACCAACAGACAAACAACACTACAGAAATTTCAAAGACAAAAGGTGGTGTCTAAAGACACCTTTATAGAAATTAAGCACAATGCACTGTGATCAAAACATCACAATGCATATTGAACATCTTGTACACAACAACGATATCCCCATGATGATAATGACCCATAGGGTCTTCTATTTATAGCTTCAATATCTAACCAACTTCCTTGAAATTGGGAGGATCTTATCCACATATAATCATCAGTTATTAGAGTTGACTCCATCAAATCCACGTTTCTAGTTAGCTCGATAAGTATGCTTGACCCGACTGTCCATGCATCCAACGCATAGTCGATTTCTCAGTTGCTTGATCCATCGACCGACTATATCCTACTGTTGGTTGATTGTTCGACTGACAGACTTGTTGACTATTCAATCGACTAATTTGTAGAGATCTAGTCGATGACCCGACCGATTGTTTCTAGATGTAGGTCGACCGCCCGACCGACTAATTCTAGGATAAGTGTGATGAACCACCATGACTTGATGTTCCAACATGGAATTTTTTGTTTTTTAAGTTGTGAGTGTATATGAATGGTGGACATATTTTCTTATAAAGAAACAATAGATTATATTTTTCTTTTGATCCTTAAACTATGGGCTATTGTTTCATGTTTGGTTCTTCCTTTTAGTTTTAATTTTTCTTAGGATCTGGTAGAGTAAACATTGGATTTGAGATCTATCCTTATCCTATAAATTTTGTTGTTATGGTTGGGGTGCTTATGGCATTACCTACTTTGGTTTGTGTAAGCTCTTAGATATACATTACTTGGACAAATGTTGGATTCAAATTACTACAATACTTTATGAGGTACATATCTTATTAATCATGTACAATATTCATAGACACATTAATGTTTTGACATGATATGGGCTGTCATACTCAATGTTCAATTAAAGAGGCGAATGTAGCTTCCAAAAACAAAATTGAGAAAATAGAACCTTTGATAGTTGTGTAGATGGTTGCAATTTTTTTTAAAGTTTTGAATGGTACTTGGCAAATGAGCTATTTTGACATAACTTTGGAATTCAACTAAAAGAAATGATTTTTTTTCATGAAATTGTAAATATCAGAGTTATAGATTGCATTATCTAGGTGCAATGTAGGTTTTAGAAATTGTTGTTTGTGCGATAAAAATCTATGTTTTCAATGGATTTGATAATGAATTTCAATAAATATTGGATTAAATTGGTGCTACAAAGAGGAAAATTTGGCGCAAGGTGGGAATTCTCTTAGATCAATATCATATTCCCTTTGTTACTAGATAGTTAGATGATGGTTCTTTGTTGTATAAAAATAACATCCAAAAAGCAACTACCTTACATTGGTTCTTCGCTTAGGTGGAGGCACCATTAAGAACAAAGGTGAATGTTTCTTCATTAGTCTTAGTAAAACTTTCACAACCATTAAGGTTATCAAGGATAATCCTCCCTCTTTCAAGCAAACTTCCTTTGCCCAAGAAAACCTCAAGGCAATTCCTAACGCATTCCTATGGCCCACCTCACCCAACTCCTCCTCAATCCCAAACAAAGACCCTATCCCATATTTTCATGTAGAGAATGTTGCCTCACTCCCAAACCTTAAACACGATCTAACATGGCTTAATAAAGAGGAGTAATTTATTTGATATGGCACGATTCACATATTCAGTTGCTAATGGCCACATGCAAAAGACTTTTTAACTCTAGAGTTTGTTTCCAATTCTAAAGGAGCACAACTAGTGTACAAAAAACATATAATCCTTGTTTATTCATAATAATGTAAAATTATTGCTCTCTCACTTAAACTCTGTAAATTTCAATATGCTAATCTCCCTTTGAAATATTAAAATTCTTAAACCTTAACTTTTATTGGTCATTTTCTAAATAAGTTAATTTTCTTATCCATACAATTTTGGTATGTTATATTATATTTGGAAACCTCTCTATATATATGTTTCACTATTTTTAAAAGAATAATGAAAATATATATGTGTTTCACTATTTTTAAAAGAATAATGAAAAACTGTACAAATTTGAAAAAAAAAAAAAAAAATTCTCAAAACATAAAGAAATGGAATTGTTGAAATATTGAGGATCAAATTCCTATACCATTAAAATGAATCAAATCATAGTCAAAAGAGGGGAATATACAACTAAAATAGGATGAATAGGAAGGTAGAATGGGAGCTAGAATAATCTCTTGAACATTCGATTATAATGCGGTTTATTCCATGAACAACACTGGTGATGAAACCAACCATGACAAAAATACCAACAATCCAATTTGGCAAGCATCAAGTGATAGCGAAGCATGTGGAAGGTTCTATACTCATGCCTTTATCTCCTATTTAAATCCCTCATCTTCCTCTCAGTGTAACGCTCAATATTGTTTGAATATTCTTAAATCGTGAATTTCTATCTATGTCTCTGCAATTCCTTACACGGTACACATAAATCTCCAATGATTGAAGGGAGTTTCAATCTCTATGGTGTCTCTAGATTTTTGCAGAAGTTAGGTTGTGGTTCTCTCAAGGCCATATCCATAGGATTATCAGTTCCTTGGATTCTCCATCAAGGTCGTATTCCCCTTATCCTCCTTCACATGGCCAAGTAACGATCCAACATTCTCCAGAGTTCCTACAACATCAACAAAAATTTGAATTTAATACAAAATTCATTGGTAGATGTAATTGGAGTTGTATTTTTTAATGTAGAAAATATTATAGTGGATGAGTGCAGATTGTGAGCAGAGACTTTCATGGAGGAAAAACTATGGGATACTTTTTAATATGGTTGTAGCATCATAGTGAAAGAAAATTTGAGGTGGGGGATTTCTTATTTATGAGGTTACAACCATATGAATATATATCCCTAAATAAATAAAAGAAGGACAACAAGTTAGAACCTAAATACTACAATCACTACAAAATGTGAAATAGATGATTGGTAGTATCGATCACTGATTGGAGTTTCTTCCATATTCTTGTTTCCATTTGGTCTTTTATGTTTCATGATTGGTGACAAGATCCTAGTTAAAACTATTCTTCCAAAACTCCATGAAGAGGGAAAATTCACACTAGAGCTTGTTGTGATCAAAGTTCCTAAGGTCATAGTTCCTGAGGTCAAAGTTATTGACATTAGGAACTATGACATTAGTTCCTTTGGTCATAGTTCTTAAGGTCAAAGTTTCAGAGGTCATAGTTCCTAAGGTCAATGTTCCTAAGGTCACAATTCCTAAGGCCAAAGTTCATGAAGTTAAATTTCCTAAGGTCAAAGTTCCTGAGGACAATGTTCCTAAGTCATAATTGTGGAGGATCACATCCAACATCGACAAGAATCTCTCTAACTATTGGACAAAAAACTAAGTATAACAAAAAACATGATGAAACAACAAGCAAATCAACATCATAGTGAAAGACAATTTGGGGTGGGGGATTTCTTATTTATGAGGTTGCAACCATACATATATATCTCCCTCAAGAAACAAAAGAAGGACATTAAATTAGAACATAAGTGCTACAATCACTATAAAATGTTAAATAGATGATTGGTAGTATGGATCATTGATTGGAGTTTCTTCCTTCTTAATGCTTCCATTTGGTATTTCATGTTTCATGATTGGTGACAAGATCCTAGTTAAAACAGTTCTTTCAAAACTCTATGAAGAGCGAAAAATCACACTAGAACCCAAAACTTTTCTAGAACTTGATGAAGATGGAAAAGTCATACTAGAACTTGAAACATACAAAACACTGATGAAGAAACTAAGGACTAGAGAAATTACTTAGTACCTCATCAAGTGGAAGAACCTTTTTATGGAATATATGACTTGGTAAGACGAGTTATCCATACATAAGCATCTATAATTGTTCAGATCGCAGGCACCCCTTATTTGAAGGGAAGGGATATGTTATGCTCCTAACCCTAATTAATTACCATTATATTGATTATATTTTTGGTAGGTTTACTATTTTTTTATTCCTTATAACCTTGTTTATCTCTTAAATATATAAGTAAATGAGACTTATTTAAATAGATATCTTGTTTTGTGCATTTGGATATATTGTAATAGGAGGTTTCCCCATATAATAGGCTTCATATTGAATCATTCCTTCACCTCATTTAAGTATCACATTACTGAATTGAGTGTTTCTTATTCTTATTTGCTTATGTGGTTCATAACATAAAATATTCAAATTCATGAAATTAGATAAAAGGATGGGGCCTCAAGAGGTGGATGGATTTTGGGACTTGTGCAACATGTTGAATGATGGATATCAAGCATTGATATTAAAATGGTCTAATTATATTCTAGGTTTTCAATGGTGTGTGGATCTTATGACATTTTTTCAAGAAGAGATAGAAATATTTTATTGAAAAATGAGTCACGATTCTTAGAATAATGAACACAAATATTGATTACAAAATTGAGGGCTACTAGACCATAGTTTTCATCTTTCTATTCCCAAGACACTAGGCATGTGCATAAAATTCAATGAAGCTATGTTGTACATCTGATCACTAATCTAAGTGACTAGCTAGAATTCAAAAGACAATGATCATCAACCTAAAAGCCAATGCTCTAGATTATCATCTCCCTCCAAAAGAAGTACGCATATTGCAAGTTGTAGTTGTGAAATTGTTAACATTATTCCACTACCAGATAATAGATTTTAGTTCCATTAATTTATATTTGAAAGCCCAACCTAGAATTTTGGAGGCTACGAGGAATTCAATAAGTAACATAGAAAACCCAACACACATGGTATTTGAGCTTCTTGGCCCCCATGCTTTTCCAAAATCCCACCTAAGGGTTGGCATTGGGATCATCATCTTGATTTTTGAGAATAGATGTTGATTCGATGCTATCTCACACATCCAACCCAGTTAGAATTGTCCCATCTAAGAAATCATAGTAGGATAATATATCGTTGAGTTGAGTGAAGTATGACTTGAGAATGGATAGGAAACAATAAGAGAGAACTTTGTGTATCTTTCAACTTGACATGTATATTATGTGGAGTCTAACAATGTCACCTAGTGATAAATGAGAAAAGGAAACACCTATGCTAATTTGTTGAGAAATGACGTGGAACCAACCTAAGTCTGTTGTTCTCATCACACACACCATCCTAGAGGATACCTATGTATTGGTGGTATTTATCCTACATTCTGAAAGGAATGTTGGAAAAAATTAGGGAGAAGTGTTTATGTTTTTAGAGGACATGGAAAAGAGAAAGGGAAGGCATTCGCTTGGTGAAGTGGAATAAGCTCGTAAAACCAAAGGAGGCAAGATGATGGGGTCTAAAGAATATCCATTTGTTTGTACTTGATAACATAAATTCTTTGGAGAATGATGAGAACTAAATATTTATGGAAAAATGTGATGATAGTAAAGCACATAGTTCCTGGTTCAATGGAGGACTAGATTAGAAGAGAAGTGAAGAAACCTAGAGGGGGTTTAGTCATTTGGAAGGAATTAGTAAAGGCATATCTTTTTCTAGGAAGATGGTTGGTTTGGATAGTAGGGAAAGTAGAAAGAGTGAGAATTGAGGAGGACCCATGGATGGGATGTATAGGTAATTATAGGTTATCTGGGCCTTTAAAAAATGCACTATCAAATCTTGAGATTCATAGCATATTAGATGCAATATATCCATGACCTAGATTTATACGGAACCAAGGATGTAAATCAAAAACTCAACTTAATATCCTAGGAAGAGAGGCACAATAATGGCAACAATTTATTTCTAGTTTCTAACATAGTGCTATGAGACTTAGTGAAAAATAAGATGAAATCGTTTGGTCAAAAATAAATAATATGGAAGATACACAACAAAGATAGGTTACAATATTAGGATGAAGGAAAATGAAGAAGGGAAAAAGAAGTGGTGGTGGAGGTTTTTTTGGAAATTGAAGAGTCCTTAAAAAACTATGATATTTTTCTAATTGCCAAAAGAAGACATGGCAGGGACCTGGGAGGTTTTGTGTAAGAACAATGATGAATCTATAAATACCTTGTTTATACATTTTCCTTACACTAAATAAGTATGGAATCAAGAATTGGAATTAATAAATGGAAAAGGTAAATGAGAAGGGGAAACACTTTCCAAATGTTTTGAAGCTTGGCATAAGGACAAAGTAATGTCAACTCAGCAATCATTGCCTTGTACTATTACATGGGCCATATGGTTGGCATAAATGAGATGATATTTCAAACAAAGGAGATCCATCCCATACAAGTTAGATGGTTGGAAAAAATGAGATGATATTTCAAACAAAGGAGATCCATCCCATACAAGTTAGTGACTATTGGTGACCAAATTATATATGCTTATGGAGGAATAGGGAAACCCACAAAGATAAAAAATTCTAAGAATTGGGAAATTTCTTAATATTGAGAAATCAAAGGCAAGGGCCTATTTTGATGGAGTATGCAAAGGGACACTATGGATATGTGGAGCAAGGGAAATTATATACTTAAGATAAAATCACATAATATCCATTACATTTTCTATTGGGGAAGGAACATATATTAGAGAAATACTATATATTCTCTTAGGATATTGTTAAAAAAATCCTCAAAAAGTGGTGTTTCAAGTGTTTAGATAATTAGGGACTCCAAGCTCATAGTTGACTGGGGAAATGGGAATTATGAGTTGGAAAACCTTCCACTGATTCCAAATAGAGAGGTAAGATATCAATTTGTTAATATTCCCTTTCAACATGAATACAAAGACTTAATAAGAAAGAAGATGAGCTCTCTAAAGAATCCTTAAAATTGCAGAAGGGTAAGTGGAATATTGCAAAAGAGGTGGAAGGAGGATCACTCCCAATTAAAGTTATTTCAATCTATAATTAGTTGAATATTCATATATAGAATTTAAGTGCATGTGAGAATTAGTTTTTATATATAGGACATCAGATATCAGATATCACTTGATGGGTTGTTTCAGATTTTATATTAATGTATTCAATTCGGGCATCTTAAGCCATGGTTTTATGAAAGATTTTATAAATTTAGAGAATTTTTTAAGGTCAATGATGAAGCAACAACAGAGACCTAAGTCCTAAGGGAGTGCCAGAAAAGCACACTATTATGTATATTTTGATTTATCCTTAAAATATTGAATATATAGTTTTTTTTCTTGGAAACAAATACATCAAAGGTTATCTCTTTAGTAATTACACCCACCCTCTCTCTCTATATGCTTCCAAAGCCATTTTCAAAATAATATCATAAAATAATATCATGGTTGAATATATATGCATCAAACTAATTAGGATTAAAAGTTAAAGACGCATTGTTGTTGTTCCAATTAAAGACACGAAATAAAATTATTTAAAGTCAATCATTTGTGAAGTAAAAACAAGGAAAGAGAGGATGTTATGAAATCCTTGCTTAATGAAACCATTTGGAAGCATTGATTCTTGTGTACTGATGGTATTCAAGAACCCTTATCTAACAAAATGAAAAGGCCTTGATCATGTCTCTCCTTTAAGTGGAAGGAATCATTTATGGAAGGGATAAATTATATTTTCATAACATTAATGGGTATATCTTTGTAAATGTTAATAATGATTGATTAAATGTCAATTTTTGTAAAAAGTATCCAATAGATTTTCCTCCATGAAAGTCCCTACTCACAATCTGCACTCATCCACTATAATCTTTTCTACATTAAAAATACAACTTCAATTACATCTGCCAATGAATTTTGGATTGAATTGAAAATTTTGTCGATGTTGTAGGAACTCTGGAGAATGTTGGATGGTTACCCAACCATGTGAAGGAGGATCCAGGGAAGACAACCTTGATGGAGAGGCCAATGAAATTCTAATCGTATGGATCTTTCCTTGAGAGAACCATAACTTATTTTCTGCTAAAAACTAAAGAAACCACAGAGACTGAAAATCCCTTCAATCGCCGCATATTTATGTGTACCGTGTGAGGAATTGCAAAGACAAAGACACAAATTCATGATTTAAGAGAATTCAAATGATATTGAACGTTAAAACTGAGAGAAAGAGGAGGGTTTTAAATAGGAGAGAAAGAAGTGAGTCTAGAGCCTTCCTTGTGCTTTGCTATCACTTTATGTTGGCCAGATTGCATTGTTGGTATTTTTCTCATGGCTAGTTTCATCATCGATGTTGTCTTTGGCCTGAACCGCATTATAATCGAATGTTCAAAAGATTATTATGGTTCTCAATCTACCTTCCTCCATCACCCTTCACCACTTCAAACTAAACAAAGTGTTTTTGAAATATCATTGAGAAAAAATGGTAGGTGGGCATTTAAATTTTGAATTTGAAACCATTCTATCACATTTATGACTGTTTTGATTACTCAAAAATCCACAAATGATGACGGTGTTGCTAACAGAGACAACATTCGAAAGAGGGGTGGATAGAAAATTGATGGTCATAAAAAGTGCAAGCGCATGGGAGAACCGATACGAGTTTCAAAGGTCGAACACGTCCCATCTTTGATGGTCAGGAGGGAATTTTGTAGAACAATTATCTTACGTGTGGAAAAATTATTTAATATCTTCCAAATTTTACTAACCCCTACATAATACTAAGAAATTGAAAAATTATTCTGACGAAAGGGTCCGAAAAAAATCTTGCAAAAGAGGTTTTGGGAGGGGATATTTCTTTCCTCCCATTCCTTGTTACGCCAAAAGGCAGACACCTATTGAAAAGAGCCAAATTTAATGACTTTTTAATCATAGATGTGTTTTATGTGGAGATGATTTGATATGCTTAGAATATTCTTAGTCATCACAATAAATTAAAGGTTAGGATTTCTATCATTAACTTCCCTGCATGTCAAAACATGGTTGTTCTTCATTAAAAAATGGTGATTATTGTGTTTACCATAATAATACCCACCTTATTTATTACTCTTGAGGTTTTTTACTGTATTTAGTAATTTAAGGCTTATGCTTGGTGCACCCTTCATTTTTAATTGTGGGTGGGACATCGTTTTAGTTATTTCTTATGGTTCTTTACCACCGCTACAATAGGATGACTAGCCAATTAATTTCAATATGTTACCAGTCGTTTCGATGGATGTCCTTAATGGTTGATTGGAACGCTAGATGTCATGTGATTACTTGTAAAGCTAGATGCCTCAAGGAAACCCATCAATTTCAATGTCTTTCCATCGGTTTCTATTGATGGGAAGTGTGATGGATGTCGTGAATGGTTGCTAGAGGTCGTGTAATGTTGGATGCCTCAAGGAAACCCCTTCCTTTAAAGGAAAGTTTAATATGTACAGTCATCCTGGCTTTGGGGATTTTGGACACATTATATCCTTCTTGGTGAACCATCACAGGTTTTGTTTAAGAACAAGGAATTGTTATATTATGTTTGTATATATCTTTTGTTCTTTTTTTTCCTAATTATTTTTTGGTTTTAATTATGTAGGTTACCATTAAGCGGAGGCAGATTCCTAAGGGTTTTTAACATCATATGAAGAATTCAAGAAGTACCCTGAGCTTATCAGTGAAAATCAAGTGGAATGGAAGTCATCCTAGTGGAAGGTGAATGCAGAGGATTCCACAAGGTTTGTTGTATGCTTTTTAATATTTTCTTTGGGATATGTTTTTGGCAAGCATGTTTTCTTAACTATTTTGACGTTAGGTTTATTGTTTAGGATTATGGTCAGGGTTGTCACTCTTTTCGTAGCCAATTTTTTTTTCCTTTTTGGCATTAGGATTACTATTAGGGTTAGGGTCTCACTATGAGGTAGTCACTATGTCAAAAGAGTGATATGGCCTTACCAGGTAGTCACTTTGTCAAAAGAGTTATATGGACTTACTAGGTGGAGAACGATATTTTTCAATCTATAGGTGAACTTCATTGCTCATGGCCAAAATGCAAATTTCTATGAGGATGTTCTATTGTTGTGTAGATAAAAGTGGGAAAAAACTATCAATAAACTAAACTAACTCCCCATGAGCATTTGGCACATTACACCATGAATTATTATCAGAAACGTATCCACATGCACCACATAACTCTCATTGCTAGCATTGGATCCCTATTAGGACAAAAACAATACCCTTATTGTCTTATCCAAGGACAACACTACTCCTTAGTCAATTTGGAACACAAAATAGAATCATAACAAATTTGTACAAATTTGATCTACATACAAACTTTAACCAAAAGAAATGGCACAACACTATCTTTATGAGCAAGATTTTACTATTTTTGAACACCATCTTTATGAGAAAGATTTTACTATTTTGGTCTAGCTTGTCTTGAATTGAAGCCATGTGCTTGAATAAAATGAGAACTCTCTATCAACACCTTGTCTTCTTTCAATGCTAAAAAACACTTATGCAAAGAAACTCTTACCTTTACAAATAAAACACTCATTGCTTGAAGTAAATCGTTGCTATACATTATATAATGAAATAGTCTGTTGCATGTGATCATAATTATAATCGATAATATCAATTGATACAACCGAAGCATATAGAGATCTACATAAAGTAATTCATGGCAGGATTCATTATTGTTTTTGTTCTCTACTTGTAGGTACTAAAATTAACCACTATTATATATTTTTGGAATTATATTGAACTAATATGTGGAAATGTTCATTTTCAATTAACTATACAACTTCAATTTAATCGAAATGTTCATTCTCATTGCAATTTATTTTGTTGCACAAGGGAGGAATGTTTTAACTCTTCTTTAAACGATGTGATTGATTTGCTTGCCTTTCTCATTAATCCAGCTATTTTGAATTGAGGGGAATCAATGCAGATAATTATTGTTAGTTTTGCATCATCAATTTGCTTACCTTTCTCATTAATCCACCAATTTTGAATTGAGGGGAATCAATGTAGATAATTAGGGGAATCTATGCAGATAATTATTGTTAGACTCAATCCAAACAAAGATATGTATCTCTATTGGGAATACCTTTTCCTTTATTTATCAAAATAAATTAATGTAATGAGACCCTAGTGAGTTGGATTGCAAATTTTCCAGAAATGACTTAATCGATGATGCAAATACTTTTTTATATCCTATAGAAAATTATCTCAATTATATTAGTATATAATTTGTTTACATCTTTGCCTCCATATCTAGGCTTCGTACTGGAGTACACCAACCAAAAAAAACATTCTAAACAACAAAACAAGACTATAAGTCTATGAAAAGTGGCCTAGAAAATGATCCAAAAGATCACCCAAAACTACTACAAAATCCAAAAAGACCATATCTGCAGCTGGCATTCTAAAAACTGCCACTCAATTACAATGATAAACCCAGATTCATCAATACTAGTAAACACTGATATATATTTTGGGCCCCACAGTACCATTAGACTAGGGATAAAAGATAATGCTTCCTTCTAGTTTTCTAAGAGCCTGTTTTGAAAGAAGATCTGCATCCATATTGAAGTTCCTGTAAATGTGTTAAAAAATGACAAGATTGAAGCTTTTGATCAAGTCCTTTATCCTTGCTTTCCATCCCTCGATTGCACAAACTTGAAGTCCGCCTCTATTGGACAACCAGTCGATTACCACTTTTGATTCCCCCATGATTTGCAAATGTTGTAGTGACATATGTCATGCCAACCTGAGTTTTTTCCATGCACCCATAAGCTCTTCTTTTGTGTTGGTGCCTCTTCCATAATTAAGAACCCATCTTATGATTGTAAAATCGGGTAATTTTAATACTCCTCCCGCTCCACATAATATGCCATCAAGTTGAGCTTCCCCATCAAACCATGCAACTGTAATATTACTATGTTGAGGAATCATGATATCTCTCGAGGGTCTATCCTTTTTAGGAGCATCATTGCTAATATGTAGTGCCAAAGTCTTATAGATCATTGCATGTAGTGATGGAGTGGTTCTCTCGAATATGGCTTTGTTCCTTTCTATCCATAAAAACCAACAAATATGAGTAGTGATTGCCGATGGAACTGTCTTATCCTCAAACCAGTTCTTGAAGCATTCTAACAAAGAATTACCTTTCCAACTATTTTTAAATCCTTGATCTATAATCACCTTATCCCAAACTGACTTTGTAAAGGGGCATTGCTAAAATAGATGATAAATATTTTCAGATTCTTGGTTCCATAGGTAGCGAATACCAGGACCTTCCCATCCTCTAGATTGAAGGGTATCCCAAGTAAGAAGTTTTCCTTCCATTGCCAACCATATAAAAAATTTAATTTTTAATTGAATGTTCCATTTCCAGATTGATCGCCTCTAGCCTCTGAATTTCCTCAAATTTTTAATAGATAGTATGGCCTAATAGAATTTTTTTACAGTGGGAAATCCAAAGTTATCACCATCTGTGCACATCAATACATCTTCACTATCTTGTAGGTATGCTCCAGAGTCAAACATGGCCTTTCTGAAATGTTCCCATTCTATGGTCAAGTCACCTGTAAATCCCAAATCATTACTGTTAAGCCAAGTAGAGGATAAATGTTGTTTGTCATAATGCCTCATATCCTGTGCCAGAGTGAAAATGTCCTGACAATGAAAAGAAGATAAAAGATTTATTGAGAGGAAGGAATTCCCCCCCATCCCTAGAATCCTGTCTTTTCCAAGTGCTATGAGCTGACCCGATCCTGGGTTCTAGCTTAACCAGTGGGTGATTAAGTGGACCGATTTCATTAGACCACCCCAAATTCTTGAAGTTGCCTTTTGTTGGAATGTATGAGATTTGAACCAATTTTTAATTGTTGTGTGAGGAAGATACTTGTCCTTTAAAACTCAATGCCAAATACCTATAATTGTTAAAAATCTCCAAAGTGTGTTCATAGCCAAAGCTTGTTTAAAATCATAGATATTTCGAAGTCCCCAGCCCCCAAATAGATTTGGTAATGATATATGATCCCATTTTCAAATATGGTAGTGATTTGAGTCATTGTTTCCTTTCCAAAGGAAATTGACCATTAATTTCCTAATGGAATTTAAAACAGAGCATGGAATAACCGCCAAAGACAATAGACAGGCTGGATTTCTAAAACTGATTTTTAATAAAGTGAGTTGGCCCCCAACGATAACCATCTGTAGCACCAGTTATCAAATTTTTTTTCCATTCTTTTTATCAACCAAATACAGTCATCAGCTCACTGTGGACCAGTCTCGAGATAAAATCCGAGATATTTGAAACCCGAGGCAAGATCAAAGAATTTATAAGGAAACAAGGATTTGAAAGGAGATAAATCTTGCTTGAAGAATGGTGGACTTAGTAGCATTTATCTGTAAGCCTGAAGCTATACATAAGGATGTTAATATCTTATCTATCTCCCACCATTCTTGCAAAGTAGCAATAGTCATAATAATCACATCATCAACAAATAAAATATGGAGAATTTTTATGGTTCTAGAGACATTTATACGCGCCAACTTCCCCTCTCTTTGACTTTCCTTTAACAATAATCTTAATCCTTCCATAACCAATATGAATAGTAAGGGGGATAATGGGCATCCTTGCCTTAAACCTCTTCCTCTTTTAAAGAAGTCTGTGGCCTCTCCATTTATTAAAACTGCAAATGATGTGGAGGCAATGCAACTCATGATCCAGTTTGTCACCTTTAAACCCAAACCTATTTGTAGTAGAATCATCCTCAATAGATCCCAATTAATACAATCATAGGCCTTTTGAAGATCCAGTTTTAAGACTAAGGATTTTAACTTCTTTTTTTTAATGCCGTGAAGGCACTCATGAACAATTCCTATAGCATCCTGAATTTGTCGACCTTGTAAAAATCCCAACTGCTCTTCAGAAAGCGATCTGGACAAGATCGACTTTATCCGATTTGCTATAATTTTAGAAATGATTTTATAGCAGAGGTTGCACAGAGAGATTGGTCTATAATCCCCAAAGGTAAGAGGCTTTCTTACTTTGGGAATTAAGGCAATGAAAGTCAAGTTTAAACCGCCAGAAATATTTCCGTTTAGTCTCAATTCTTCAACCATATTGAGAAGATCCCCCTTGACTAGATCAAAGAAGTGTAAAACTAATTCAACAGTCCAGCCGTCTAGGCCTGGACTCTTATCAACTTTGAATTTTGATAAAATATCTCTTAATTCCACCAATTTAATCAGTGCATACAATACCTCAACTTCAACTTCTGTTATCAGTCTAGAGAACTTAGTCGCCACTCTAACTTGATCGATTGTAGATGGATCACCTTGCTCCTTGAAGAAATTTTTAAAGTGTTTGACAGCTTCGGATTTTATTTTTTTCTTCCCATAGTGTAAATGCCCCTCATCATCCATAATCTCCCAGACAAATTTGCTATTTTGCCTGAAATTTGCGAAATTATGAAAAAAAATTGTCTTTTGATCGCCGCTACAAATCCATATAGCCTGGATGCGTTTATGTCAGAGTTCTTCACTATCATTAATCTGCATGTTCCTTTCTTATTCCAGAGTTTTTAATAATGTTTCATCCTCTTGTGTAATTACACCATCTAGAGTGTTTTGTAACAGAGAATTTATATCATTCTCCAATCCCCTGAGATGAGCATTTGCCTCTTGATAACGTAGCTTTTGCCACTGCTTAGTATTGTCCTTAAGATCCTTTAGTTTCCAAATTAGTCTTTTTTGTTTTCCATCCTCTTTGAGATATTTTGGATCGTTCCATAATTCATGTACCATTACCACAAAATCCTGTCCCAACATCCATTGTGGATTTAGCTTGAAAGGATAGGCTTTATAGATAGGAGGCATTTCCAGCTGGAGAAGAATCAGGGCATGATCATAAATGAAGAGGTATTCCAGCCATGATTTGTAGATGCCGACCATAGATAGAAATTCCTCCGAGATGAAGAATCTGTCCAGTCTTTTGGTGATCCAGTCAGCTCCAGTGCGACCATTTCGCCAAGTAAGGACAACCTTCCCTGTGACCACGTCTATAAGATTTTTCTCTTGGAAGAAAGTTTTAAAGAAACCGACCAAAAGTCCCATAGATGATGTGCCTCCCCAAATCTCTCCCAAGGAAAGGGTCAAGTTGAGGTCCCCCGCAATAATAAGATTTTTTTGTGCTAGTAAACCCGAGTCTGCCACTTGTGTCCAAAATTTTTTCCGCTCCAAACAAGGACCGTAGATGTTTAAAAAAGAAATCTCCCTTTTTCTTGCTAAACAGATCCATGTCAATAAGATCCCACCACAGGTAAGAAACATAACTAAATCGAACACATTTGGATCCCAAGTAACCAACAGTCCACCAGAAGTTCCCATCGAGTTGACAACACAACTAAACCAATTTGGCCTTAAAGTACTCATAAAATTTCTATCTTTTTCAGAATGAACTAGAGTTTCCTGAAAAAAAACAATATCAAGATGTATTTTATCAAGAACACTTTGAACAGGGGCTAATTTAAGGGTGCCTCCAGTCCCAGTGAGGTTGAGAGATAGCATAAGCATAGTGTTAATGCATTAGATGTCATTATAACTCTACAGTTAAGCATGCTCTGACTAGAGTAGTACTGGGATGGATACCTTATCCATTTAACATTTATTTATTGATGATGCAAACACTTGTCCATATATATTTGATAAATTATTATAAACTCGGAAAAGTCAAGCAAGGAAACAACTCAAGCACGGAGACAACTCAAGCACATCTTGATTTTTTCTATGCTAACATCGGTAGAAAGCATAGTAAAATATTATGAATTGTTTTTCAACGTACAACAATGGACATCTAGCAGTGACACTCTTTATTTTTACAATATTTAATCCAACTAATAATAATTAAAGTGCTTATAATATTCATTCAAATGGATGGTCGTTAACAAATTTAATTAAAAGTTAAACATGATATACATTTAAGATTATATTCATGTTTAATAAGATGAAAACACAATTGATTAAAGATTAAAGTACAACCGAAATTTATTAAAAAATTCAATTTGATTGGATTATTATATTTCTTCATCAAAAGTTAAATTAATTTTTGATATTATTATAAATTTATTTTATTTGATTTTATGTACGTATTTAATTAATATGTGAGAATATTCATCTCAATTAACTATACAAATTATAAATTAAAAAAACAACAACTTGCCATGTAGATAAAGTAAATGAAACCTATAGGATTGTGATCTTTGTTTCACCAATTATTAACTATTGTAGGTATTACTATGTATTTAATAAAAATTAATAAATTAATAAAGTTTAATCAAGTTTCATATTTAATAAATTTTAATGATTAAATTTTATATATAGATTAATAAACTTTAAATTGAATAAATTATGAAGTTTAATAAACTAAATTAATATTTAGAGTTTTATGAATTTAATTAAATAGTTAAAATAATATGATTGTGAGATAATAATTAAATTTGAAAATAATGTTTTTAAATTATTTTGAAAAGCATAAAATAAAATAATTAATTTTTTTTTTTTTTAATTTTTTATAAAATAATTGTTTTGATTTTGAAATACCAAAAACTAGCAGAACCATATTACAAAAGTGGTTGATATGTGTAAATGTACACTATTAATTTGAAAAAGTGGAAAATGATGCCCATATATCAACCATTTTTATAATTTATAATGTCGTTGTGCTAGTAATTAATTCAAACCTCTCTGAAGTTCCATAAATCTATTGATTCAAGGAAGATGTACATGTACCTCTCTTGCGAAGGAATATTGAGCTCCAATGTTGCCGACACCTCGTCACTTGACATGATTTTCTCCAAATTCAGGCCGCTATTCTCGTCAGACGGAGACTCCCACAACCCCAAGTCCCGTGCCTCAGAAATATGCTAACTGTCACATGATACCTCCATTTCTGAAAATGAAGATGGTCGTGATGGTGATGTCAACTTCTCCCTCACCTTATTATTATTATTTTTGATATTTTGCAGAGAGGGAGAAGTCAAAGGGATGTCATCCAAGGCATATTTAGAAACGACATGTTGAATTGAAGTGAAATCGAAACTCAATTGTGTTAAAAAGCTATGGCGAGTTAGTGACTACATAGGACTATGGTGGTCAAACCGTGTATTGCTAGTTGTAACGACATGTGCTATGACACATGTGCCTCCATATAATGCATGAGAAAAAATGTCGACCTTGGTAGTCCTTTTGACACTGAACAAGAAGTTTTATTTCGTAATGGATGACTCGATAAATATTTCTTACCTTATGACATCGATAAATAGATGGATTAGTTTTTTATTTTGAGTTTGTGATCGTATCTCATGCTTATTAAGCTGAAAGGCATATATCTATTGATAATGAGCACATTTAATAGGTTTTTAGTGCTTAATCAGTTTTGTATGGACAAGATTAAATATTGATGGAATATTCTTAGTCGTCCCAATAAATCAATGGCTTTGATTTCAACCACTAACTTCCTCACTATTATAAAGGCATCCGTTTACATGTTTATTTTTTTACTTTTACTTAATCATATTTAAAATTTACTATGGTGGCTAGCTGATTGCACCTCTGAGTGATTAACGTTTCATTTTCTGGGCCAACCGAAACCTTTCCCCCTTCACCAGCCACAATTTTTACTACAACTATTATTAACTGGGCGAGATTTTCCTGCCTGGGGCTCTTATCGCATCGGTTATTTAATGCGCAGGGTGGGGCTCTTACCGCGTCAGTTATTTAATGCGCAGGGTTCTGTTATTCAATATTATTGGATTTTTACTACATCTATTATTTACTGGGCAGGATTTTCCTGCCTAGGGCTCTTACCACGTCGGTTATTTAATGCGCGAGGTTCTGTTACTGTCAATAATAGGTTAATGGATTTTTTTTATTATGGATCTGGTTCTTTAAGCAGGTTTGTGTGGCAAGCTCCATTCATTAAGCAGGTTTGCGTGGCAGGCTCCATTTATTCCGAGACTTCTCGCTGAGTCGGAGAGGGAATTGCGATAGACCATAGAGGGTCGATCATGTTCCCTGTAACGTCGACGATTTCGAGCGGGTGAAAATATTTAGGTTGACACGAGTTGGACCTTTTTGTTCTATGAGTTGTCCAGGTTTTTATTCTTATCCTTTTTATTATTTTTATCAGTGTATAAATTAATTTTCGCTTGTAAATTTATTATAGTTCGGTTGATTTACGGGATGGTTTTTAATAAATTTATTGAAATTGAAATATAATTCTCGAGTAAAATTTATTATAGTTCGGTTGATTTACGTGATGGGTTTTAATAAATTTATTGAAATTGAAACATAATTCTTGAGTATAAAAGAAGGTTATTATTTTTTTAATAAGTTATATATATATATATATATATATATGGTCACGTTTTATTTTATGGCCACTTTTCATTTTATGGCGGTCTTTCATTTTCTTTTTTGGGCCAGTCGAAACCTTTCGGCATTCACTAATGACATGTTTGCGGCTGTGCTAGTCTTATGCACTTTACAAATTTTAGTGAACCCATAAATAATGTCCCATGTGCCAATGCCAAAGCATTGAGATGACATTTGTTTCATTTTGACACAACGTTTTTTCTCTCATGGTTTTGTAGTTTTTATTGATGTGATATGTGATTTGACACATCGTTTTTGTTAACATGGTTTTGTGGTTTTTATACTTGTCTAAGGCTAGGTATATTGTAATTGTTGCATTGACTTATTTTTACCTATGGTTAAACATTAGAATTTTAAAAACAATGTCTTTTTATTATTTTTTGAATTTTTTTTCTTGGATTTCATTGGATAGAGGTGTGAGGTGACTTTGATTTTCCAATTTATATCTTATTATCAGCTGCATTTTATTTTTAAATATATTAAAATATTAATGGTTTTGGCAGGCGGTACAACCTATGCATTTCCTTGGGAACGTTGGTGTATTAAATTGTCCAACCAATGAATCATCGATGGCCTAAATGGTTTGGGTTTGGGTTATGTTACGTGTCATTGGGAACCTTGGTGTATTCAATTCTTCGATGAGCAAATCCCCTATGGCGTGAAGTATTAAATTCTTTGATCAACAAATCATCAGTGTCGTGAATGTTTTGCGTTTGGGTGATTTTACGTGTTGTTGTTGAAGCATGGGTGTCATATTTCTTGTGTAACAATAGAGCTCTAACATTTATTTGAGAACGAGTGGGTGTATTATTATACGTGCGGATGGTTAGGGAAGGTTTATTTCATGTTATGTGAAGCATTGGACTACGAGATATGCGATAAGCATTGGACTTGATGTTATGCCAGGCATTGAGTTGCATTGTGGGTGTGTTGAAATGGTCACCTAGGTTTTTCAAAGTGTCATAGGCTTCCATTGTTGTGAGTATGTTGGGTCAGGCTTGCTATTGTATTATATTTTCTAGTCAACCAAATCGTGCAAAGTGGTTTTGGTGGTGCAAAGCGCTATAGGATTCATCGTTGTGAGTACATTGGTCCAAGTCTTTTTCTTAGTTTTTGTTTTGTTTTGAAAGACATTGTGGGTGACACATTCAACTGGTAACTTGTGTTTTGAAAATTTACATAGGCTACAGTCGTTGTGAGTACGTCGGGTCGAACTTTCTAGTGTATTAAATTGTCTGGTCGACCAAATCGTCTGCGGCGTGAATGTTTTGGGTTTGGGTAATTCTACATGTCCTTGTCAAATTTTCAAGGCCTGCCATTTTTATCGTCCAACTATGGAACTCTAGGTTTGTTGGTGAAAAGAGATATAGGTTTCCATCGTTGTGAGTACCATGGTCTGGGCTTCTTGTTTTTTTTTAGTTTTTGATTTGTTGTTAAAGAGAATAGATTAGCTTCATAGATTTTATTGGCTATGTTTTGTGTTTCTCTGGTTCAAATCTATAGTATCAAATGTATTATTTTCTCATCTAATCATGGAACTCTAGATTTGTTGGTGAAAAGTGCTATAGACTACCATCCCTGTGAATACCCTGGTTCGGGCTTCTTGTTTTTGTTGTCAAAGAGAATAAAATAGAAATAGATTGGTTCAAATTTTAGTAGTCTGGAAATTAGTTTCTTAGGTTTTCTCTGGTTCAAATATTTAGTATATATATATATATATATATATATATATATATATATAGAGAGAGAGAGAGAGAGAGAGAGAGAGAGAGAGAGATGGGGGTGTAGATACTAAGAGGGGGGTGAATCCGTATCAAGTAGAATTTAAAACCTTTTTCAACTTATACTTAAACCATTCAATTATATCCAATGAGAAGTGAACAATAGTACAAGGGTTACATTAATACACCACAATACACCATGCACAATATATGAGAAGTAATCAATAATTATTGGTCAAGGGAAGTAATGATTTCCAAAGGTAGCTACAACTTCCAAATGTAAAGGGAGGGATAAACCTCTAAGAGGAAGATACAATCCTCCAATATCAAGAGAGGGTTGACCTCTCCATCCTTTCTCCATTCCTTCCACCCAAGAATATATTAGAGATAATAAAACTTTACATTAAATCATCACCATCAACCAACCATCACATAGAGCCTGATAATGCTTCCCGAGACTTCTTCAACTTCTATAATTCTTCAATTCTTGGAATACTCTGATCCTGTAGATAATATTACACAATTTATTCTCTGAAGTTCTTCCAAGTTTCACTCCTTGAATCCTACCCAAAAAGAAGTTATAGAAAGAATGGTAGACTTTATTCAATTATGGTTTATTTAGGGGAGAAAACTTGTACACATTGCCCTGCGCTCAATATTTAACATCAGATTCTAAAAATCATACACAAAAAACTACAATCTGTACTCTTTCCAATGAAATTTGTCTCACTTCATTTGGATTCTCTATGAATAATTTATGATTGTTTTACCCGGAACACATGTTTATTGACTAGCTTCAGGACTGGTCAAAAACCCTATATTCCATAGTGTGTATCTCCATAATTATAGTGAATCAAGAGATTAAACTTTTACCATAGGTACCTTGATATGTCTTATCAATACCATAGCAATTTCACCATCTGAATCATTCTAGAAAAAAAGTTATAGTGAAAATGGTAAGATGACCTGAAAATAACATACCTTAGAACACATCAACAAAAGAGTTCATCCTCCCTTGAAATCCAGCCTTCTTTACTTATGATTTCCTCTAAAATTATAAATATGTATCAAATGAATGTATAATGATGTGTATTTATACCATTTATGTAACTTCCTTTTAACATCAGGGCCGGCTTGACGCTTTCTTATTTTGTAATTCTGTTCTTTAATTATCTTTAGGGCCTACATGTACTTCCTTCTTCAATTCACTTTGTCATCTTCAAAAAATCATTTATTCTCAACCATGAGGATCCACGTGACGTGCAACATACCACCGGAAACAACATGATGTATACTATCCATCCATGGGTTTTATATCTGCATGTGCATTGTCCTTCATGTCCAAATACCTTCATCAATCTTGCGGTCCAAAACCCATGACTAGGGTTGACATCAATGACAACAACCAATCTTCCAACAATCTCCCCCTTTGTCATTGATGGAAACACTCATGCTCC
>ML796725.1:206147-226966 GCA_009831015.1 Picea engelmannii
TGATGTACTAACTTACCCAAACGAGGCCCACATGAATTTTGGTGCTTCATCTCCTAGGGTTAGGTTTTTGGATGTCTAGGACTTTTGGCATTCCTGTTTATTGTAAAAAGGCCTTCAGAGCCTCATTGTAATCATCTTCTTGCGAATGCGATTAGCCGTCACATCTCTTCTCAGAGATAAGTTGCCACCATTCTATCGAGTCTTTCACTCTGTATTTTACAGTTTCTGTACATTTATTTCATTAATAGAAATCGTGTATTACTATATATCTATGTTTATGGTTGCATATCTAATATATTTCTGTTATAGTATTGAATATCTGCGATATCTCCCTGCATTTCTTTATTATATCTCCGATCTCATTTCGTGCTGAAAATAATCCAGATCAAGTTGACTCCCACGATATCGTGTATGAATTGGATGGAATTAGCACTCCTCAAACCCTCAAGATCGAAGGATACATCAAAAATAAAAATGTAATAGTCCTAATTGATTATGGAAGTACTCATAATTTCATTCACTATAAATTAGCCAAAGCTCTCAATTGCTTTGTATATCCAGCGCCAGAGTTTCAAGTAATGATTTCAGATGGAGGAATTATCAATTGCTAAGGAAAATGCAATAAGATCAATATTACTATGGGAGAATATGTAATGAATAGTCTAATTATTGCTATACCCATGGGTGGTGCTGATGTTGTACTAGGAATCCAATGGTTACAATCATTAGGAACAATGGCTTTTAATTTTCAAGAACTTTTCATGAAATTTTCATTGGAAGGAAAAGAAATTGAGTTAAGAGGTATCAAAGGGAAACCCAATAAGGTGATAAGCTCTAATGGCATGACAAAATTATTGAAAAAGGGGAATTAAGGTGTTATTGCACAACTATGCTCACTAGATGTTCAAATATCTAAGCCATCTATTCCTCAAGATATCCAAGGGATCATTGATAAGAATTCCAAAGTATTTGAAGATATTCTCAAAGGTCTTCCACCCACTCGAAATGATGATCATGAAATTCACCTAATTCTTGGGAGTATTCCTCCTAACATCAGGCCATAAAGATACCCTTATGCCCAGAAGAGTGAAATTGAGCACATGGTGGAAGAAATGTTAGAGGCTGGCATTATCAGACCTAGCCAAAGTTCTTACTATGCACCAGTGGTAATGGTATTCAAGAAATATAACTCATGGTGTATGTGTCCAGATTATAGAGAGCTCAACACGATCACTATTAAAGATAAGTTTCCTATTCCCGTCAATTATGAATTGTTAGATGAACTACATGGAGCAATCTATTTCACAAAATTGGATCTTCGTTCAGAGTATCATCAGATTAGAATGAAGGAAGAAGATATCCCAAAAGTAGCATTCCGAACTCATGAAGGCCATTATGAATTTTTGGTCATGCCTTTTGGCCTTACAAATGCACCTTCCACATTTCAAGGGTTGATGAATTCCATTTGCAAGCCCTTCCTTCAAAAATTTGTGTTAGTATTTTTTGATGATGTACTAATCTATAGCAAGTCTTGGGAGGATCATGTGCGACATGTTGACAAGGTGCTACAACTACTAAAGGAGAAACAACTATATGCCAAGCCATCCAAATGTTACTTTGGAGTGAAGGAGGTATAGTATTTGGGTCATATTGTATCTCATGAAGGTGTTAAGGTAGACCCTAACAAGATTAAGGCCATGATGGACTGGTTGATTCCCAAAACATTGAAGAATCTTAGAGGATTGTTGGGTTTGACAGGTTACTACAACAAGTTTGTTCGACACTATGGAAGAATATCAGAACCTTTAATGACACTAACTAAGAAGGATGCATTTTCATGGACTCCAGAGGCAACTAAAGCTTTTGAACAACTTAAAGAGGTGATGTGAAAAGCTCCTGTCTTAACCACTCTAGACTTCACAAAAACCTTTATTGTGGAATGTGATGCCTTGGGAAATGGAATTGGTGTTGTCCTAATGCAAGAAGGAAGGCTCCTGGCTTTTGAAAGTTGACCACTCAAGGGAAAGGACTTACAAAAATCCATTTATGAGAAGGAAATGATGGAAATACTACATGCATTGAAGAAATGGCATCCTTACGTAATAGGTAGGCACTTCAAGGTCAAAACAGATCATGATAGTCTTAAATACTTCTTGGAACAAAGACTATCTTCAAAAGAACAACAAAAATGGGTAACCAAGATATTGGGTTATGATTTTGAAGTCATCTATAAAAAGGGGAAGCAAAATGTTGTGGCAGATGCACTCTCAAGAAAGGATGAAGATGTTGATGCCTTTCTCTATGCTATCTCAATCATCCAACCCGATTGGATAATAGAAGAAAGGGATGAATGGAAGAATGATGAAAAAGTGTGGACTCTCATTCAAAGGTTGCATCAAGATTCCAGTGCATCAGATACATTTATATGGGAAAATGATTCACTATGGTACAAAGAGCGCTTATATTTATGTAAGAACTCCCAACTCAAACAAAATGTATTATTGGAATTGCACACCTCTCCAGTAGGAGAGCACTCGGGATTTTTGAAAACCTACCATAGAGTCAAGAAGGATTTTTTTTGGGATGGCCTTAAAACTGATGTTCAAAGGTTTGTGGCAGAATGTTTATTTTTCCAACAAAATAAGGTGGAAACAATTAAGACCCCGAGTATTTTACAACCATTATCCATCGCAAGTCAGCGCTGGGAGGAGTTTTCCATGGATTTCATCACAGGGTTACCGAATTCTGAAGGAAAGAGTGTCATCATGGTGATTGTTGATAGACTGACCAAGTACACACACTTTTTCATCCCTTCAAAGCTAGTACAGTTGCCACTGCATTCATGGAGACAGTTCAAAAGCTACATGGCAGCCCGAAGATTATTGTAAGTGACAGAGATCCCATCTTCACTGGACATTTTTGGACATAATTATTTTCTTGTTTGGATACTCAATTGGCTCATAGCTCTTCCTATCATCCTCAATATGATGGACAAACCAAGACAGTGAACAAATGTCTAGAAGGCTACCTTCATTTCTTTTTCTCTAATAAACAAACACACTGGTTCAAATGGTTACCCTTGGCAGAATGGTGGTATAACACTTCCTTTCACACTGCAACAAAAATGACACCATTTATGGCACTCTATGGATACCACACTCCTTCCATCACTTCTTCTCTAAAATAAAAATCTAAGGTTCAAGCAGTGGAAGATCACATCGAGCATCAACAAGAAGTTCTCCAAATCTTAAAGGACAACTTGACCATGGCACAAAATCGCATGAAACAACAAGCAGATAAACATCGTAGTGAAAGAAGTTTTGAAGTAGGGGATTAGGTGTTTTTAAGACTACAACTATACAAACAGATGTCCCTCAAGCAAGTAAAAAAGGATAATAGATTATCACCAAAGTACTATGGCCCGTATAAGGTGTTGCAAAAGATTGGTACTATGGCATACAAATTGGAGTTGCTTGCATCTTTACGAGTACACCCAGTTTTCCATGTTTCATGCTTAAAGAAGGTTATAGGCGAAAAGATCTCAGTTCAAACTATATTTCCAGAACTTGACAAGGAAGGAAAAATCATATTGGAGCCTAAAGCCATCACTGACACAAGAGTTCACCAGCTAAGGAATAGATCCATTTTAGAGTATCTCATTAAATGGAGGAAACTACCGGCTGAAGATTCCACTTGGGAAGATGAGTCTTTTATACAGAAGCATCCAGAGTTACTCAAGCATTGCAGACACCACTTTTCTCAAGGGGAGGGGCATGTTGCTCATTACCCCTTAATTGGGGCATATTACATTAGTAATGTTATTTTATTTATGTCAGCTTTATTCCATTAGTTGTAATTATACCTCCTAGTCTCCTATATATACCAAGGAGACATTTTCATTTGGAATCATCTTGGAATTATACATTTATGTGGGCATAAGGAGGTTGCCCCCTCAAAGAGGCTCATTATCTGAATTTCTCTCTTTTTCAAGGCGTTGAGTACTTATTCTGAGGTTTTTGTATGCTATATTGATATTTGGTTCTTAACACCTCCATCACTATCTTCTTCATCACTCTCATCTGAGGAGATGTCATCATCCTTGGAGTAGAATCTCTTTCTATTGTTGAGACTTCTCTTTTTATAGTAGTAGTTTTCAACAATATGTCTTATTCTACCACAACTAAAGTATTTGAGAGGAGACTTACCTTTGTATCTTCCACTTCCCTTCTGAAACCTTCTTACAAAATTTGTTATTTCTTCATCAAGGTCGTTATCCATGTCTTTTGTCTTCTTTATGACTTTAAAGACTGCTTCATTGTTTGGTTGGTCACTTTCTATACCTGTTCTGATTTCATATGCTATAAGAGACCCATGTAATTCATCCATTGTCATTTTGGTCAAGTCCCTAGTTTCTTCAATGGCAGAGACCTTAGCATCATACTTCAAGAGATGTGATCTCAACACTTTTTGTACAACCAACGATTCATCGATCTTTTCACCTAATCCTCTGATAACATTAACAACTTCATCAACTCTAAGAAGATAGGTTGCAATATCTTCCTTTTGATTCATCTTCAAATTTTCAAATTCTGCTCTATGTCGTTGAAGCTTGACTTGCTTAACTTTTGGATCACCTTCGTAGATACTCTTGAGTTTGTCCCATACCTCTTTAGCAGTGTTGTATCCCATCACTTTACTAGAAATGGTTGGTGAAAACGCTGCTAGAATAACATGTCTGGCTTTTGAATTACAACTCATAAGATTCTTCTCATTTGGATCGGTTGGATCACTATTTGGGATTACATAGCCATTTACAACTGAGTACCAAATGTCTACTCCCAAATCCGTTAGGTAAGTTTTCACTCTATCCCTCCAGTATGCATAATTTCTTCCATCGAATTTTTGAATCCCATTTGAAATGTGCTCATGGTCATCCATCTCTGCTCATGATTTTCCTTCCAGTGGTTAAACTATTCTGAAGGCAACCTACTATGATACCAATTGTAGATACTGAGAGGGGGGTGAATCAATATCAAGTAGAACTAAAAAAAAAAAAAAAATTATACTTAAACCATTCAATTATATCCAATGAGTAGTGAACAATAGAATAAGGGCTACATCAATACACCACAATACACCATGCACAATATATGAGAAATAATCAATAGTTATTGGTCAAGGGAAGTAATGACTTCCAAAGGTAGTTACAGCTTCCAAATATAAAGGGAGGGATAAAACTCCAAGAGGAAGATACAATCCTCCAATATCAAGAGAGGGTTGACCTCTCCATCCTTTCCCCTTCCTTCCACCCAAGAATATATTAGAGATAATAAAACTTTCCATTAAATCATCACCATCAACCAACCATCACATAGATCCTGATAATGCTTGCTGAGACTTCTTCAACTTCTGTAATTCTTTAATTCTTGGAATAATCTGATCCTGTAGATAATATTATACAATGTATTCTCTGAATCTCCTCCAAGTTTCACTCCTTGAATCCTCCCCAAAAAGAAGTTATAGAAAGAATGGTAGACTTTATTCAATTATGGTTTATTTAGGAGAGCAAACTTGTACAGACTGCCCCACACTCAATATTTAACATCAGATTCTGAAACTTGCACACAAGAAACTATAGTCCGTACTATTTCCAATGAAATTTTTCCAACTTAATTTGGATTCTCTATGAATAAGTTATGACTGTTTTACCCAGAACACTTGTTTATTGACTAGCTTCAGGACTGGTCAAAAACCCTATCTTCCATAGAGTGTATCTCCATAATTATAGTGAATCAAGAGCTAAAATTTTTGCCACATGTACCTTGATATGTCTTCTCAATACCATAGCAATTTAACCATCTGAATCTGATCCAAGTGGATATCGGTGGCCACCCACCTTTTCCAAATGGCTCAAAATGACTTTCTGGCAATTTTGGCAATCTACTATTTTTAGCAGGTTTTAACTTCCGGGGCCATTTTGAGGGCCCAAATGAAAGTTTTTCAAGATAGAGGTTCTCAATTATAGTTGAAGGCATGATTGACCCCCCAAAATGAATCTCCTCGATGATACCTTTCCAACGGGCTATCACACGCCTAAAACGGAGATCGTATTCAAAAGTTACGACCCCGGGAAGTTGATGTACTCACTTACCCAAACGGGGCCCACATGAATTTTGGCGCTTCATCTCCCAGGGTTAGGTTTTTGGATGTCTAGGATTTTTGGCATTCCTTCTTATTGTAAAAATTCCTTTAGAGCCTCATTGTAATCATCTTCTTGCGAATGTGAGTAGTCGTCACATCTCTTCTCAGAGATAAGCTGCCACCATTCTAGCGAGTCTTTCACTCTGTATTTTTACAGTCTCTGTACATTTCTTTCATTAATAGAAATCGTGTATTACTGTATATCTATGTTTATGGTTGCATCTTCGACACATTTCTATTACATTATTCAATATCTGTGATATCTCTGTGCATTTCTTTATTATATCTTTGATCTCATTTCGTGCCGAAAATAATCCGGATCGTGGTATCAGAGCAAGCTGCTCTTGATCGTTTTTTTCAGTGCATGTCCCCGACGAGGTCCTAGTATAGAAAGTTGGATCTAGAGCTTGTTTCTCTTGAAGACAATTGGTCTCGCACACCCAAGAAACCCTCAATGGCGGAAGAAAAGAAAAACGACAGAGAAGACGATCCTATCAATCTGTTACTTGAGCAAGCTCTCACGCGACAGAGGAACGAAATGATGGAGAATTTTTCCCACATCCTTCAATGCCTGCCGATAGCAACAGACGCATCTTCATCAAGCGACCACTTTGGAGGCACCTCACCTTTCAAGGTACAAGTTAATTTTGATATTCCTGTATTTGAAGGACAGATAGATACAGAAGCCCTAGAAAAATGGTTAACTCTGCTGGAAGGTTATTTCTCTGTTCACTATTTTTACGACAAAGAAAAGATCACCTTCACACTCCTTAAAGCTCTCCCTCATGTCAAACATTGGTGGGAAACTTACTGGGAACAAATTTCCACAGAGGAGTCTGGAATATATGGGGCCGATCCCACTTGGGATTTTTTTGTGGATGCGATAAAGGAATAGTATTACCCTGTTGGCAACTATGAGGACCAGTACATGAGATGGACCACACTGCGGCAAGAGAGGGGAGAAGCAGTTTCGAAGTTCACCAATACCTTCCATACCTCGCGTACCAAGTTGGGTATCAAAGACTCCGAGCGACATTTGGTTCTGAAATACCGTGGGGCTCTACATAGATACATCCAAACTGAAATGGATTTTCTGAACATCTCATCACTCGGTGCTGCCTATCGATATGCTGTTAAAATCGAGCAAAAATTTAAGCACCAAAACAAATGGGAGTTCGGATCTGCAAATCCACAACAACCAAAGTATGACAAAGACAACCCTAACAAGCAGTATCCCAAAAACTAGTCCAAGACACAAGAAAAGAAGGGTCACGGGAAGACAAAGAAGGACACTGGAAAATGGTGTGAGTTCCACAAAATCCCCTACCACAACACCGATGAATGTCGCACAAAACAATCATTGGTGGCTGAGATCAAAGACAAAGAGCCAAACCTTGATTCGGAATCTGATTCTGAAAATAATGGTAAAGGACAGATCATTGACGCAGACCCCACTACTATTATCGCGACCGCAACAATTCAACCAGAAGAACCAACAGATCCTGAAGAGGGGGAGCACCTTTTTCATTCACAGATGTGGGTGAAGGGGACCCCGCTGCATTTTATTGTTGATTGCGGAAGCCAGAAGAACCTCATCTCAGCAGAGGTCGTCAAACAGTTGGGATTGTCGACAACACCACACCCGTAGCCATACAACATCGGGTGGCTTCGGCAAGGACGAGATCTCCGTGTCAACCAACAGTGTCGATTTCCATACAACATCCAACCCTTCAAGGATGAGGTATTATGTGATGTTTCCCCACTGGATGTCTGTGATGTTCTCTTGGGCCAACCATATATGTGGAGACGCCATGTTGTTTATAAGTCTCGACCCCGTAGTGTCAATGTTACTTTGGGGGGTCATCTCTACACAATACCAGAGGTAGTTCCAACTACTGTTCCACCTAAAATGTGTTGCAAGGTAGTATCTCATACTGCAAAATTCAGCTTCTTCACAATCTGTTCAAAAGGAGAACAAAAGGACACAGCAACCACTACAGCCTTGCCCCAGGCACCTTCTATCCAACAGAAGCAGGTCGACAAGGTTGCAACAAAGTGCAAAGATTCCTTATGCACATCGTCCTCTCATGTATCTCGACTTGTTGAGCAGCCTCAATCGCAACAGGTTCCAGGGATGATTTTAGGGGCTAAATTTCACTCATGGGCTAATTTTCCATGGTTTTCCCCAAAAAAAGATTTGCTATTCTAAAAATGATTCACCCAAATTCTATAGGATAAAATAATTTTACCTTAAAAATCACCAAAATTTAATACAAACTATGTAGAATCCTTAGAAATTTGAAAATTTTTACAAAAATATCACCAGACATTTATAGTTGGCATATGAAGGATTACTAAGATTCGCCAAGGTTTCTACATTTCAAAATAAATTTCCATCCTTAAAATCATCCCTGACAGGTTCATGACAGATTTCCACAAACTAAGCAGCGCGACGTCTCCAACAAGACAAGCAGCTCACCAAGATGCAGATTCAGCAAATGCTTTTCCCTCTCCCCAGGGAACTCAACGCAATGGAGACCATTTCTTCCTGAGGAGGGAGGATTGATCCAGGTGGATATCGGTGGCCACCCACCTTTTCCAAATGGCTCAAAATGACTTTCTGGCAATTTTGGCAATCTACTATTTTTAGAAGGTTTTAACTGCCGGGGCCATTTTGAGGGCCCAAATGAAGGTTTTTCAAGATCGAGATTCTCAATGATAGCCAAAGGCATGATTGATCCCCCAAAATGAATCTCCTCGACGATACCTTTCCAACGAGCTATCACACGCCTAAAACAGAGATAGTATGCAAAAGTTACGACCCTGATAAGTTGATGTACTCACTTACCCAAACAGGGCCCACATGACTTTTGGCACTTCATCTCCCAGGGTTAGGTTTTTGGATGTTCAGGGTTTTTGTCATTCCCTCTTATTGTAAAAAGGACTTCAGAGTCTCATTGTAATCATCTTCTTGTGAATGCGAGTAGCCGTCACATCTCTTCTCAGAGATAAGCTACCACCATTCTAGCGAGTCTTTCACTCTGTATTTTTACAGTCTCTGTACATTTCTTTCATTAATAGAAATCGTGTATTACTGTATATCTATGTTTATGGTTTCATCTTCGACACATTTCTGTTATATTATTGAATATCTGCGATATCTCTATGCATTTCTTTATTATATCTTCGATCTCATTTCATGCCGAAAATAATCCGGATCAGTGGTATCAGAGTAGGCTGCTCTTGATCATTTTTTTCAGTGCATGTCCCCGACGAGGTCCGAGTATAGCAAGTTGGGTCTCGAGATTGTCTCTCTTGAAGACAATCTCTCTCGCACACCCAAGAAACCCTCAATGGCAGAAGAAAAAGAAAATGATGGAGCAGACGATCCTATCAATCTGTTGCTTGAGCAAGCTCTCACGTGACAGAGGGACGAAATGATGGAGAATATTTCTCACATCCTTCAACGCCTGTCGATAACATCAAGCGCATCTTCATCAAGCGGCCACTTTGGATTCACCTCGCCTTTCAAGGTACAAGTTAATTTTGATATTCCTGTATTTGAAGGACAGATAGATGCAGAAGCCCTAGAAAAATGGTTAACTCTATTGGAAGGTTATTTCTCTGTTCACTATTTTTCCGACAAAGAAAAGATTACCTTCACACTCCTTAAAGCTCTCCCTCATGTCAATCATTGGTGGGAAACTTACTAGGAGCAAAGTTCCACAGAGGAGTCTGGAATATATGGGGCCGATCCCACTTGGGATTTTTTTGTGGATGCGATAAAGGAACAATATTACCCTGTTGGCAGCTATGAGGACCAGTACATGAGATGGACCACACTGTGGCAAGAGAAGGGCCAAGCAGTTCCGGAGTTCACCAATACCTTCCATACCTTGCGTACCAAGCTGAGTATCAAATAATCCGAGCGACATTTGGTTCTGAAATACTGTGGGGCTCTACACAGATACATCCAAACTGAAATGGATTTTTTGGACATCTCATCACTCGGTGCTGCCTATCGATATGATGTTAAAATTGAGCAAAAATTTAAGCACCAGAACAAACGAGAGTTCGGATCTGTAAATCCACAACAACCAAAGTATGACAAAGACAACCCTAACAAGCAGTCTCCCGAAAACCAGTCCAAGACAAAATAAAAGAAGGGTCACGGGAAGACAAAGAAGGACACTGAAAAATGGTGTGAGTTCCACAAAAGCCCCTGCCACAACACCGATGAATGTCGCTCAAAATAGTCATTGGTGGCCGAGATCAAAGACAAAGAGCCGAACCCTGATTCAGAATCTGATTCTGAAAATAATGGTAAAGGACAGATCATTGACGTAGACCCCACTGCTATTGTCGTGACCGCAACAATTCAACCAGAAGAACCAACAGATCCTGAAGAGGGGGAGCGCCTTTTTCATTCACAGATGTGGGTGAAGGGGACCCCACTGCATTTTATTGTTGATAGCGGAAGCCAGAAGAACCTCATCTCAGCAGAGGTCATCAAACAGTTGGGATTGTCGACAACACCACACCCCTAGCCATACAACATTGGGTGGCTTCGATAAGGACGAGATCTCCGTATCAACCAACAGTGTCGATTTTCATACAACATCCAACCCTTCAAGGATGAGGTATTATGTGATGTTTCCCCACTGTATGTCTGTGATGTTCTCTTGGGCCAACCATATATGTGGAGACGCCATGTTGTTTATGAGTCTCGACCCCGTAGTGTCTTTGTTACTTTTGCGGGTCATCTCTACACAATACCAGAGGTAGTTCCAACTACTGTTCCACCTAAAAAGTGTCGCAAGGTAGTATCTCATACTGCAAAATTAATCTTCTTCACAATCTGTTCAAAAGAAGAACAAAAGGACACTGCAACCACTGCAACCTTGCCCCAAGCACCTTATATCCAACAGAAGCAGGTCGACAAGGTTGCAGCAAAGTGCAAAGAATCCTTGTGCACATCGTCCTCTCATGTATCTTGACTTGTTGAGTAGCCTCAATCGCAACAAGGTTCATGACAGATTTCCACAAACTGAGCAGTGCGACGTCTCCAGCAAGACAAACAACTCACCAAGATGCAGATTCAACAAATGCTTTTCCCTCTCCCCAGGGAACTCAACGCAATGGAGACCATTGTTTCCTAAGGAGGGAAGACTGATCTAGGTGGATATCGGTGTCCACCCACCTTTTCCAAATGGCTCAAAACGACTTTCTGGCAATTTTGGCAATCTACTATTTTTAGCAGATTTTAACTTCCGGGGCCATTTTGAGGGCCCAAATGAAGGTTTTTCGAGATCAAGGTTCTCAATGATAGCCAAAGGCATGATTGAGCCCCCAAAATGAATCTCCTCGACGATACCTTTCCAACGATCTATCACACACCTAAAATGGAGATCGTATGCAAAAGTTACGACCCCGGGAAGTTGATGTACTCACTTACCCAAACGGGGCCCACATGACTTTTGGTGCTTCATCTCTCAGGGTTATGTTTTTGGATGTCTAGGGTTTTTGGCATTCCTGCTTATTGTAAAAAGGCCTTCAGAGCCTCATTGTAATCATCTTCTTGCGAATGCGAGTAGCCGTCATATCTCTTCTCAGAGATAAGCTGCCACCATTCTAGCCAGTCTTTCACTCTGTATTTTTACAGTCTCTGTACATTTCTTTCATTAATAGAAATCATGTATTACTGTATATCTGTGTTTATGGTTGCATCTCTGACACATTTCTATTATATTATTGAATATCTGCGATATCTCTGTGCATTTCTTTATTATATCTCTGATCTCATTTCGTGCCGAAAATAATCCGGATCAGAATCGTTCTGGAAAAAAAAGTTATAGAGAAAATGGTAAGATGACCTGAAAATAACATACCTTAGAACACATCACCAAAAGACTTCATCCTCCCTTGAAATACGACCTTCTTTACTTATGATTTCCTCTGAAATTTGACTTATGTATCAAATGAATGTATAATGATGTGTATTTATACCATTTATGTCACTTCCTTTTAACATTAGGGCTGACCTGACACTTTCTTATTTTGTAATTATTTTCTTTAATTATCTTCAGGGCCTACAGGTACTTCCTTCTTCAATTCACTTTGTCATCTTCAAAAATTCATTTCTCCTCAACCATGAGGATCCATGTGACGTGCCACATACCACCGGAAACAACATGATGTATACTATCCATCCATGGGTGTTGTATTTGCATGTGCAGTGTCCTTCATGTCCAAATGCCTTCATCAATCTTGCGGTCCAAAACCCATGACTAGGGTTGACATCAATAACAACAACCAATCTTCCAACAGGGGGGGGGTTGATATATCTATATATGATATTATATAGATAATTATGTTTAATTAAATATATTATTATTATAATATAAAAACAATGTTTTTTATTATTTTTTAAAACAATTTTTCTTTGGTTTGATTCGTTGGAGGTGTGAAGTGACTTCGATTTGTCAATTTATATCTTTTTATCGGTCACGTTTTATAAAAAAAATTATATAAAAGTATTTATTGTTGTGGCGAGCGGTGCAACCCGCAATGAAGTTGCATTTCCTTGGGAACGTTGGTGTATTAAATTGTCCAACCAACGAATCATTGGTGGCCTGAATAGTTTGGGTTTAAGTGATTTTATGTGTCGTTGGGAACCCTGGTGTATTCAATTATTTGATGAGCAAATCATTGACAGCGTGAAGTATTAAATTCTCCGATCAACAAATCATCGGTGTTGTGAATGTTTTGGGTTTGGGTGATTTTACGTGTCGTTGTTAAAGCAGGGGTGTCATATTTATTGTGTAATGGTGGAGCTCTAACATTTATTTCAGGTTGAGTGGGTGTATTATTATACCTGCACGTGGTTGTGAAAGGTCTATGTCGTGTTATGTGAAGCATTGGACTACAAGATAGGCAAGAAGCATTGGGCTTGATGTTATGTTAGGGCATTGATTTGTTTTTTGGTTGTGTTGAATTGGTAACCTTGGCTTTGCAAAGTGTCAGAGGCTTCCATCGTTGTGAGTATGTCGGGTCGGGCTTGCTCATGTAGTAGATTATCTGGTCGACCAAATCATGCAAAGTGATTTTCTATTCCAAAGTGTTATAGGTTGTCATCATTGTGAGTCCGTTGGTTCGTGCTATTTTTTTATGTTTTGCTTTTCTTAGTTTTTGTTTTGTTCTGAAAGAGAATGATGTTATGCAAAGTATTCAGTTGCATTGTAGGTGTTTTCAACTGACAATTTGGGCTTTGCAAAGTTCCATAGGTTGTGATCATTGTGAGTACGTCGGGTTGGGCTTTTTGGTGTATTAGATTCTTTGGTCAACCAAATCATTTGTGGCGTGAATGTTTTGTATTTGGGTAATTCTACCCATCCTTGTCGATTTTTCCAGGCCTATTATTTTTCTCATCCAACCGTGAAACTCTAACTTTGCTGGTGCAAAGTGCTATAGGCTATTATCGTTGTGAGTACCATGGTTTTGACTAACTTTATTTTATGTTTTGTTTTTCTTGTTTTTCTCTGTCTTAGTTTTGTTTTGAGAAACTGAAATGGAAATAGATTCATTCAATTTTTAGTGCCCTGCAGCTTAGTTTTTTAGATTTTGTTGGCTATGTTTTAGTTTCTCTGGTTCATATATATATATATATATATATATATATATATATATATATATATATAATGAATTATGTATATATATTATTGTGTTATATAGATTATATGTAGAGGTTACAAGTCCAAATACAAAGGGGGTAGGGTATGTATACCTCTGTAGAGTTTACCAGTCAAATCATTGGGCGGAGGGGGTCCCTTGTCCCACAAACAAGAGGGTCTCATACACCAATTTGGTGTTTGGCTTGGTTGTGACCTTAAAATTAGATTAATATTGTTATTATTATAACGTTGTTAGTCTATATATATATATATATATATATATATATATATATATATATATATATATATATTACAACCTGAGTGGGTCTAATGGTTAAGAACAATATTGGTACCAATAGTTCAATATTATTAATATGTATGTAGGCTTCAGACATATTTACTAGTTATAGTACTATTGCACTCCCTGGGCACCTGAGATTTGTTTCTAGGTTATCTTACTCTAGGGCAAGGGATTTATCATTACTTATACAGTTTGTGGGAGTCCATCACTACCCACCCTCAATATCTGTCTTATTCCATGCATCACCAGTGGATTTACCCTCATGCCACCCATCTGCACCACCTCTTCCATTGCATCCATCCACAGTGGATGCACCCGTATGG
The DNA here is from genome assembly GCA_009831015.1 of Picea engelmannii. Lineage (NCBI taxonomy): Eukaryota > Viridiplantae > Streptophyta > Pinopsida > Pinales > Pinaceae > Picea > Picea engelmannii. The sequence goes on from ML796725.1 coordinate 220,643, forward strand.
CATCCACCCCCACCACCATTTCCATCGGCCCCATCCATCGAGGCTATCACAGTAGAGGTTTCCTTGGAGCAGGTTGTACAATCGATCACTCCACCTACCAATGACTCTCCATCGAGGCCCGAGATATTCATGATGAGATAATGTATTGATGATAATTTTTTATGTATCATGAATTTGATTTTACGCATATTTGTTTAATTTTCTTGATTTGATCCTTGTAACTGACATAAGGTGGCATCACTAAGAGATTGGGGTCATGGAGGAGGGTAAAACCCTCACGATTGTCAGTATTATATGCGGTGAGTTGTCTTAGGTTAAATTACAAAGCATCATTTTGTATGTCTTTTAATTCATTGAGGAAAACAACTTATAACAATGTTTTTTGTTTGTATAGTCTCTAAAGCAATGAAGCACTCCCAGACCCATAACCACTTGAGGTGCTTCCTCAAGCAAGAAAAGAAAGATAGATTTTCAGGATTCTCTTGTGGGTGGCGAGGGTGGCAGTGGTCAATGATTGACCAATTATTGTCATTTTGTATATAGGCCACCATATGGTTGTTTTCCATGTTAGGGCACCTGTTTTCGTTTTGTATATTGGGCACGAGGTGCCATTTATAAAAAATGTACAATTTAGAAGATGTTGAATATATATACACACACACACACACACACACACATTTCATGGCACAATTTTTTTATAAATCTCATTGTTTATGCATTTCATGTTGATGAATGCATGAATTTCAAAGTGTATGAATTTTATGTGTATGAATGTATAAATTTTCTCTAAAGTGATTATAAATACTTGCATTACGCACTAACAAATCTCTTATGGTGGAAAATATTGCGAAGTGTTAAATCCATAAGCAATTAATGGTTCTCATTACCTAAATTTATGAGTAGGGCATGCATTGCCTTCAACATTGGTAAATTGAAACTAATTGCCAATGCATTGGACACACTTGGGTGCACTTGTTGAATGCTGATGGTGATGGACAAGGCACTAAAGCACTCTAAGTTGATGGATGACACTTGAATCCACCTTCAAGTACTACTTTCAAGGCAATTATCATATACAAAAGAAGATGCCTCAAAATTACTAAAACATCATCACCATCATATATATATATATATATACACACACACACTATTAACTTATTAAGAACAAATATTACAAACTTGTAAGCTAACCAACTTATAAGCTCAAGTCCATGAATCATAAATATATTAATTTTCAAACTTTATAGTCCTAGTGACAATTCTTGATCATTTAAAAATGTTTTTTTTTTAAATGAAAAATAAACTCAAGTTCGTGAACCATAAATATATTAATTTTCTATATATAGTATTGGTTAATTTACTTAAAGACCCCAAAACTAGTAAAATTTAACAAAACATTTAATTAGTAGTATACACTAAAGAAATTTTGAGGAAACAAATGTGACTTACCTAAATGGTGTTGACAATCATACTAAAGGCAAGAAATACCACACATATGGGTAGTGCATGAAGCTCCAAAGTTCCACAATTTAATTTGTATGTTTAAACAAATTACATAATTATGATCATCATAAACATAGAACAATAAAAATAATATCTCCCAACACATAAATAGGTCCAAATGTATACATATCAAATGTTTATATCATTCTAATTAAACCCAACAAATACTAAGCAATGAATCATTAAGATAAGTAAAAATCAAAGTTCTAACCTTCTAATGCCAAAATATAGGTTGTTACATTTACAAATCCCTAGAACACCACTATGATCTAAAATAGACTTATCCCTCCTTGCATGTCTTATCATGTAGCTTCCCATTTTAACTTATACAACAATAAATATAACTTTCCATAACATTATGCAAGGAAAAAGTCAAATCAAAATGTGTATTGCAATGAAACAAGAATAACAAAAAAGAAACATTTCTCATCCCAAGAAATAAAAAAAATAATTCTAGGGACATATGACTTCACTCTATATCACAAAGTTATTTTCCATCCAATGGAGTGTTTATGACATTTTAAGTCTAGGTGAAAATGTTTGCATGCCTTGCCTTGCCTTGAGTTGCTATGCCATGCCATGCCATGTCGTGCCTTGCCTTGCCAAGCCATGCCATGTCATTGCATGCCTTTCCTTTCCATGCCATGCCTTGCCTTGCCATCATATCATGCCTTACCTTTCCATGCCTTGCCTTGCCTTGCCATGCTATGCCATGCCTTTCCATGCCATGCCATGCCATGCCTTGTCTTTCCATGCCATTCCATGGCATGCCATGGCATATCTTGCCCTGCCATGACATGCCATTGCATGCCTTGCCTTACCATGCCATGCCATGGCATGTCTTGCCTTTTCATGTCATGCATTGTCTTGCTATGCCATGCCTTGCCTTGCCTTGTCTTGCCATGACATGCCATGACATGTCTTTCCAAGCCATGCCTTGCCTTACCATGCCATGCCATGGCATGTCTTGCATTACCATGGCATGTCTTTCCTTGCCTTTCCATGCCATGGAATGTATTTCCTTACCTTGCCTTGCCATGCCATTCATTGTCATGTCATGTCATGCCATGCCTTGCCAAGCCATGTCATGCCCTGTCTTGCTATGCCATGCATTGCCATGTCATGCCATGCCATGCCATGCCTTGCCAAGCCATGTCATGCCATGCCTTGCCTTGCCATGACATGCCAATGCATGCCTTGGCTTGCCATGCCATGTCTTGCCTTGCCAAGCCATGCCATTGCATGCCTTGCCTTGCCATGACATGCCATTCATATGTATCTCAACACTGTTCTATTTTGAAAGTTTGCAGTCGTTTAGCAAGTAGAAGATCGAAATTTTGAGGTCACACATTGCAGATTGTAGCATGCAAATTTGGGTGAAATCTCAATTTTCTATTTTTTAAATTGCATTTTTGAATACATAAATGAATTCAACTCAAATCTGCAGTTTCAACAATTTCTCATAAAATTTAAAGTAAAATTGATTAGAAAATATACCCGTAAAAAAATAAAAATTATAACATTTAGAATATGATATTAAAATCTTTATTCATGACTAAAGTTCGGAGCTGGAACATCAACATCGAAGAGTTGTCCATCTGCCCTCAAATTTAGACTGAAACAACATTTGAATAGCTGCGATTACCAGAGATAGAACTACAATTGAAGGAAGTTTCAAAATGGCAAGGCAACCAAGGCCTGCAACCAGCTAATCAAGACAATTAACAAAGGCTGTTGACATGTCTGACAAACACGTGGCATGTAAAAATACAAAGAAAAAGTGGTTTCAGCAGATAAATCGACAGTTGGCAAATTTGGATATGCTGTGTACAGAGAATGAAAAATTTAGAAATGTCCCGCCCTAAAAAACACCTTCTGTGTAATAATATGATTTCGGTGTAATAATACGATTTTGTAGGCACTTTATTGTATAAAGAGAACAGTAAGATGCTTTATAGTATCCGGATGAATTAATTTTTTAAATTAGATTTATCATTTAATTCTACTTTAAATATTAATTTTTTTTTATTAAATTATAAATTATAAATTATTAGTATTAATTTTAATAACTTTGAATTTAAGTTCAACTTAAATTGATTTAAAAAATCACAATAATAATGTGATGCCAACTCTAATGACACGTCATGTGACACCTGTGCCACCATTTAAGGCGTGAGAAAAAATGCTGACCTTGGTAGTCTGTTTGACCGTGCATTAAATTTTTATTTTGTAATGGATGACGTCAATAAATATTTCGTAACTATGACGTTGATAAATAGACTTTGCTGAAAATGTTGTTATTTATGTGATATGTCACCACATAGATGTCAAGGAAATTTTTATATATTTTTGGCATCATGTTTTGTTACATTTGTGATTATTATATTTATGATGTTATATGTATCTTGTCATAATAAAATATTGTTATTTTAAGATTTCTTTGTATGTTAATAAAATATTATTATTTTAAGATTTATTTTTTTATTTTTTTATTTTTTTTTGGGTATGTTAATACTTTTCTTGTAATATTAATATTAATATCTTTATATTATTTTAAGATTTCTTTGTATGTATATACTTTTCTTGTAATATTAATATTAATGTCTTTATTGTTGGGTGTGTTGTAATAATATCACATGCATACATATTAGGTAAAGGTTTTTCAATCTTTTTTTTCCATGAAAAAATTCACTCAATTTTATATATTAATAATATAAAATCATTTTACAAATAGGTGATTCTGCAGTGGGTATTAAACTGTGATCGATGCTCCAGCAGAGAGTCAATCAAAACATTCGGAACAGGGGATGAGAAAATCGACCCAACATCCTCCATACGCCCAGCCCTCAAGCAAAATGAGTGAAGTAAAGTGCGGACAGGTCGCCCAACGACCTGTTGGAATCAAAGGAATGACTGTCTATTCTCAGAAGAAGATGGCCGCAGTCATGATCAAAAAATGTTAAGGACGGTAATAGGACTCTCGATCCCATTTTCACAGTGGTAGATCGAGAGTTTTCCTGCCATCTCGGAAAGAGCTCTCTTTGAAAGAGCGTCAGCTTCATGATTAAAAGATCTTGGGAAGTGTTGACAGTTTAAATTTGTGAAACTTTGGGAAAGGTCCAGCGTCAATTTTTTCCAGCCCTCAATCTGGACAGAGTGAAGCTCTATTTTTTGATTGATCCAGTCAATGATGACGCTTGAATCCCCACGGACCAGAAGATGAGAGATGGACCAAGAGGAGGCTAACGAGAGGGAAGCCCAAAGTCCCATAAGCTCTGCTTTGGTATTCGATCCCAAACCACAGTTGAGAAACCATTTGGTGATTCTCGACTGATGAGACTTGAAGAAACCCCCAGCCCCGCAGCAAAGACCAGTTGACAGGGCAGCACCATCAAAACAAGCAAGGGTGTAACCCTCCGGCAATCTCAGGTCGATGTCTATAATAAGGACAGGCTTGACTGAAGAAGGCTGCCAACTGAAGGCGAGTACTTTGAAAATCACTGCTTTTGAGGAGGGAGCCCGGTCTTCGAACAGAGCATAATTTCTTTCGATCCAAAGATTCCAGCAGACGAGGGCAGCCAGGTTGTTCGGAAGGAAGCGATTTGAAAGCCACTTAATGAAACAATCAGAGACTGTTCTCCCGCCCCATGACGTGTGTAGATTAAGGTGAGAGAGAAAAAAGAGCCAAACCTCCCTCGAAAAATCACAGTGAATCAATAAATGATGAATGTCTTCCTGGGAGTGGCGGCAGAGGGGGCAGATTCTGGGCCCCTCCCATCCTCTCCGTCGAAGAAAATCCCAAGTTAGAATTTTTTCTTTTCCGACAAGCCAGGCAAACAATTTAAATTTCAAGGGAACCTTCCAGCACCAGATCTGATGGAACCAAGAGGATAAAAACTCGGGACGAAAATGGGAAAAGAGGGCCTCATAGAGATTCTTAATTGTGAGGAGACCAGAGGCATCCCCACCAGTCCACATGAGAGAGTCAGGTTCTTCAGTGAGTGAAATGCCAGCGCTCTTTAGAGCTGAGGAAAATCGATTCCATTCTGAAGCCCACCGACCGTCTAGGTTTAAATCACTGCTCCTCAACCAATTGTCTGGCCAGGAGGGAGTGTCAGTCGATGTTCTTACCTGTGCAAGGTTGAAAATATTAATAGAGCCAAGCTTCAAGCGTAAGTCTGTATGGAGAAGTGATTCCTCATTTAAACCCAAAATCTGATCACGTCCCAAACTAATATCGGTTCCAGTGCCTGGCTTCCAACGGAGCCAGTGTAGAATGACGAGAGATGAGGCGATCATTCCCTTCCAGAATGTGGAGGCCCGATTTTGCTGTAAAGATGGCTTGCGCAGCCAGTCACAAAGTCTTTGTGAGCCCAAATATTTTCCAGCTAATATCCGGTGCCAAATACTATCATGATTTACTGCACGCCAAAGGGAACTTGCCAGGAGGGAAGTATTAAAAAGGGATAAATCTCTAAGCCCCCAGCCTCCAGCCCTTTTTGAAGTAGTCAATGACGCCCAGCTGCAAAGATGAAATCTGTGTTTCTTCCCATGGCCGTTCCACAGAAAATTTGAAGCAAGTCTCCGAAGTGTGTTGAGGATTTTTTGAGGAATTTTCGCCAAAGACATCCAGAACACCGCTAGGATTTCCAGGACCGATTTAACCAGTATTAGTCGACCTCCAATGGAAAGCCACTTGTTACACCAGAAATCAATTTTCCGCTCAAAAAGATTTACAAGCCAATGTCAATCAGCAGGGGTGTACGCTCCCAATTTGAGCTGGAACCCAAGATACCTGAAACCCTCTCCCAGATCAATAAA
>ML796725.1:251300-268515 GCA_009831015.1 Picea engelmannii
CAATAAGATCTATTACTTCTACGTCTTTGATTGCAATGAAATAACAGACAACGATCTGTTGCTTCTGCATTTTGATCGCAAATGAATTAGCATTTTTATTTTAAACAATGTTTGATTATTATCTTATCACCACAATATCATTGCGAGTTGATACACTGCAATATCACATTACTCAGTAATTTTCCTTGGCACATTATACAACCTTTGTACTCCACAATTCTAGGCGATTTAACCATATTTACCTCGCTATGTCAACATATTTATCATTGTATTTATCAATGGTTTAAGCCATATATGTACCCATAAACTAGTTAATACAACGAATTTATATACAACTAATGTTTACACCTCCATTACCTAGTTTAGACAATGAGTTAGTATTGTTCAGGCTGGTAGTGATTTAAGTCTGGTATTGATAAGTCTGGTAGCAAATTTAATATGCACAGAGATACATATCTACTAAGAATTTAAAATATACATTTGATTGATAGCATGGTGACTACAACTGTGTTGACTGCGTTCTCATCCCATTTATATAGTTAGACAACTAATTGTTTTATTTTACCAACCGTATGTTTGACAACAATATTATATTTTATGTTTTATCTTTACCCAACGATATCATAACTTTTGACAACAACTTGTTGGTTGACAACGAATTTTTAATAGATATAGTAATATGATTTAATAGACCCCAGGTGAATCCTAAGGATATAGCTATATTATTTAATGGACATCGTTTTGATAGGTCTATGTTTGATAGGTATTAAAAGATAACGATTTTTTTGGTTAGGTAATGATGGATAACGTTTCTTGACATGATTTATGAATAGTGTTTGTTCCTGGTATGACTTATGGATAACATTTTTGCTTGATATGTATTAATGGACAGTAATCTTGTTGATTGAAAACGATTTTAATTGATTAATCCCTTTATATAGACAATGAGTTCTTGGACAACAAAATTGTTGGTTTGACAAAAAAAAATTTGGTAGCGTTGAATGGCAGCGATTTATGGCAGTTCTATCTCCTTTTCATCTTAGTTATGACTAGTTGGTGGTTAATAGTGAAGGGTTGACTTGACAGTTGGTGGAATTTTGTGTTGTGGTTACCTTAACATAGTCTATGACTAGATCTATATGCTTGTTACCTTAATATTCATGAGTATGTAGTATTCATTAATCTTAGTTTATGCCGTATCCAATTGATGTTGGAAGTAACATCTTGCCAGTGATGTGGCTGTATTTTTAATTGAATATCAGGTCATGGAAGAAGACCCGATATGATGAATCAATTTATGTATTGGTAGGGTTATTTGGGCCTTATTTCCATATTCATATTGCATCTGTGCATCTCGATCGCAATGCCGGAGCAATGGATTTTGGCGTATGTTTATAGATTATTGTCTAAGTTGTTTATAATGATAAACATGTTTGATTTATTTCTGGTTAAAGTAAAGAGGCATCTTGATGTAATTTGTGATTACATTGATGATGCATCTTTGGTTATTTTTATTTTATGGGGCTGGGGAATGGTTGGAAGCTGAACCTTTTCTTATCCAAGCGATAGGAACTATTTAAGTTTCCAAGAGTCTTAATTTGTGGCGCAACTTGTTATAGGTAATCTTGGGTTGATCAGACCTTGGCTTTAAGTAGTCTGTGATAGTTGTTTAAGTTCAAGAATGCTACTCGCCTCTCAGATGAGTATTTTTGGATTAATTTCCTTCAATTTTTTAATGCTACCACTAAGATAAATTGATATCAATCTTATTCAGTTTACAGTGTGGGAGACTTCTTTCAAAGGTGCCTCTTAAGAAAACAAGAATTCTTCAGTTGGTTGCGCAATTTAAAATTGGATTGATGTCACCTTGCTTCATGTTGACTTGTTGCTTGGGTGCATGGGTATAGTCTTTGGGTATTTGACAGATGTTTCGGTCTCCTAGCGTGAGGTATTTAGCTTGAATTATAGGTCTAGATATGTTGTCGTTCCATGGTTACTGTCACGCCTATCGCCTTGTGAAGACATGATTCCTGATGAGGGGATCGTTGCGTGCCTTGATGAATAGATGCCAATGTTAACCGGGTAGGAGTCTTGTGCTTCTCGATGTGGGCATATTGTTCGTTATAACGAATGTTGGTACTCGGTTTTGTGACACCTTAATGTGTTTGGTTTGTGCTCCGTAGAGGTTTCTAGTTACAGTTCGTCGAAGCCACTGAGTCAGGTTGTTGATGTTGCCCTTTGCTTGTAGGTATTGTCTTTCTTATGTTGGGCAGGTAGTCATTTTTATCTATCTTTGATTATCGCATGCTTTGTACAGTTGCACAATGTGCTAGCATGTTGAGTTGTTGTTATCAATTTCTTGTTCTGCGTGCGTTGTGTTCATCATCAATTGTGTTGTTTAACTGTTGTCGTCATTTTCCTACAGCTAAAAAAAATAAAAAATTGCTTTAGCATCATGTCGCTTGTAGTCATAATGACGGGGTCATTACATATAGTATCAGAGTGGGTTCAACCCTGCGATTGTGGATCGCCAGACTTTCCACTGTAGTAATACCTTGATTTTTAACCTAGTGCTAATTAAAAAATTTAACATGCCCATGTGTTGATCTCGATTAGAGGACGCCAAAGAGGTTCACAGTGTGGTTCCGTGGAAGGAGGTGTGATGCCTCCAGAAGTGACCGCGCCCTCGGAGTATAAACCCCAAGGGGAGGAACAAGTCCTTGGGATGGATCCGATTGTTATAGTGGATTATGATGGCTTGATAAGGTCCTTTCAGAGAATGTCATAGGCCTTCATCCCCTATCTGTACTGAGATGAGGCTAGGGTGCTTATACCCCTGAGGGTCCACAAAGCGCCCCAGCCGGTACCGTTATATTTCATCGAGAACTCGAGAGGGATAAGTTCTCAATTCCATGAGTGTCGCAGACAGCTTAGTCATCGAGGCATGGTTGGATAATATGGCGATATGATTTGCACTTCGCAACTACCTCCAACATGAAGGCCCGCATGGCGGTATTTCAACTAAAGGGGAGAGCTCTTCTATGGTGGAAGACACTCCTACCACATTTGAACAGGACAGTCAAAGACTTGTCATGGGAACTGTTCGAGGAACGGTTCTGAGAGAGGACTAGAGCATATGGATCAGTCGGATCCACTACCATGGGAGAATTGGGCAAGGCCCATCGGATTCATGCATCTGTGAATAACTGCCAGGAAGAGAACTAGTCGACTGTGCTTGAGACATCATATACCGTCGATGACCAGACCCTAAGAATTTTGATAGATCCAGGTGCTACATAGAGTTTCATTTCTGAGGCAACGATAAAGAGAATTAAGTTAAAGGAAGTTGAACAGGATGAGTTTAGCTTGTAGAAATGGCTTCGAGAGCTAAATAGAAGGTTGGTGGGAAGGTTACAGGCTGTAGCCTTAACCTGGGAGAGTTTTTCACTAGGGCCAACATGTACGTCACGATCTTAGGATCTTATGACGTCGTGATTGGTATGGATTGATTGGAATCGCATGAGGTGATACTTAACTGTAAGACAAAATAGTTGAGCTTGGTCGATGATGAGGGACAAAGATGCATGATTATGGGTCGGAACCAGGGAGTTTCCCTGAGATTCATCTCTTCCTTGTATTTACGGAAGAGAATGCGCAAGGTACGTAAGATTTATGAGATCCTTGTGTTAAAAGAGAAGGGAGTAGCGGAAGGTCTTGAACACCTTTCGGTGGTGAGAGAGTTTGTAGATGTATTCCCTGAGGAGTTACTTGGGATTCCGCCAGAAAGGGAATTGGAATTTACCATAGACCTAAAACTAGGGGCTGAAACGATAGCAACAAATCCTTATCGGATGTCAACCCCAGAGTTACAAGAGTTGTTGGACCTGGGACTTATAAGTCCAAGTGTGTCACCGTGGGGTGTGCCTGTTATTTTCATACGAAAGAAGGATGGGTCATGGAGACTTTGCATTGACTACCATCAATTGAAAAAGGCAACGATCAGGAATCAATACCCATTGCCAAGGATTGATGATTTGTTCGATCAGATGAAAGGCACGACGATGTTTTCAAAGATCGATTTGCAATCAGGGTATCACCGGTTACGGATCAAGGAGGATTGCGTCCCTAAGACCGCTTTTAAGACGAGGTTTGGAAATTATGAGTTTACTATTTTACCTCTTGGAATGACAAACACCCCTGGGGTATTTATGAGTTTGATGAACGGGGTGTTCCACGAATACTTGTACAAGTTCATCCAATTATTCATTGAGGATACTTTGATTTAATCTTGAACGATGGAGGAGCATGATGAGCACTTGTGCTTGGTACTGCAGTGCCTGCGAGAGAACAAATTGTATGGGAAATTGTCTAAATGATTGTTTTACCAATCGAAGATTCACTACTTAGGGCATGTCATTTCCGACGAAGGTATCATTGTGGATCCAAAAAAGGTTGAGGCTATTATAAAATGGCCTGCACCGACGAATGTCTTGGAAGTGTGTAGCTTCATGGGATTAGTAGGATACTATCGATGGTTCATCAAGGGTTTTTTGAAGATAGAAAATCCGATTATAGAATTGCAGAAGAAGAACAAGAAGTTTGTTTGGACTGAGAAATGCGTAGAGGCATTTTGGAGGCTCAAGGAGCTGTTGAAAATGACACCAATACTGAAGGTCCCTGACATGGACACAAACTTCTTGGTATTCACTGACGCATCCAAGAAAGGCTTAGGTGGAGTCTTGATGCAAGACGGTTGAGTGATCGCTTACATCTCGAGAAAGTTGCGAAGGCATGAGGAGAACTATGCAACGCATGATTTGGAGTTGTTAGCCATTGTTTATGCCTTGAGAGTTTGGAGACACTACCTCATTGGACTGAAATTCGAACTAAAAACGAACCACTATGAGATACAACACATATTTATGCAAAGTGACTTGAATGCGTGACAACGACGTTTGTCGGAATTGCTCAATGAGTACGATTTCGAGATTACGTACATAAAGGGAACAATGAACATAGTGGTGGTTGCATTGAGTCAGAGACTGCGCATATTTTCGGTGATGCCTCTTCAGATGAATCTACGTGAAAAGATTCCAACTTTACAGCATGACGATTACTAGTACAAAGAGGTCAAGGATTTTATTAGACATAACACAATGATGGTACCAAGATTTGAAGGATTTACGTTTGACGACGATGGATTATTGAGATTTAAAAATTGAATTTACGTACCACTGAACGACGAGTTGAGGAGTTTGATCCTAAACGAGGCTTACAGAGAAGTGTACATGGATCACCTGGGAGTCACGAAGATGAGGGAAGACCTTAAACCCTTATTCTTATGGAAAGGAATGAAGGCAGACATAGTCAACTACATGGCCAGATGTCTAGAATGTCAGCAGGCGAAGGATGAACATAGACCTACAGCATGATCACTGATTGAGGGGCATTGATCCACCTCAGGAATGCGCCAACATTCCAGCACATCAGCGCGCATTTCAGAGAGGGAGAGGCATCGACCCTCCCATTTTTAAAATTCAAAATCTTATCCCATAGGGATTTGTGTTGTAAGGTTGTAAGAATCGAGAAATGCCTTTGTAGAGGTAGTGGATAGGGTCACCTTAAATGGTTGAGTGTAAGAAGGTATAGATCATAGTCAGGTTTGGATCATCATCCATTGTAATGAATCCATAGGAATATGGTGTCTTAACTGAGACAGTGATGGGACTAAGGAGGTAGAGAGGATAAGCTCGTAGAGCCCTCTTTTGTAAATGAGAGAGAGAGAGAGAGAGAGATATCTAAGGAGGAAGGTATTAGAAGTAGATCTAAGAAGAAAGGTCTTAGAAGCAGAACTCATGATAGAGTTAGGATAGGAGGTAGAATAGTTCTTGGAGAGATCTTGAGAGAATCAGGACTCTGTTGCAGTCTAGTTTTTGTAAACACTGTATAGACACACAAAGATAATAGAAAAGCAGTTTTTCCTTCACATAGTGTGCTTATGTATTTGTGTTCATTATTATGGTTTTATGTATTTCATGAATGAATGGGTGAACTAGTGAAGTAACGAATAAGTTTCAATTGTTTCTCTCATGTGATTTGTGAGTGAAATGAGTGCACATTGTCTAGAAGGAGTGCGTTGATAGAGGTGAGTTAACCTCAGAGAAAGCTCAAGAGAGATACCATTGAACCTTGATCAACATAAGTGCAAGGAGTGCATAGGAAGAACTTTGTGTTGAGTTTAGAGAGAGATAGTCATTGATAACTTTGTAAAGCTCTGTCAGGCGGGCATCAAGCGGGTGAAAATGTGCACAGAGGGAACTCTTTGTCGAGTTCAGGGAGAAGAGTATCAAAGGAACATACTCATAGAGCTGTTGAACACTCTATAGAAAATGCTCAGCAAGGTGTGCTTTGAGTAGAAGGTTTCCAGGAGGGCACGAAGTTTTCCTTTGAAAGGAAACAGAAGGGCCGAGACCCTTAGGATATTGAGTAATCAAAAAGCTCAGAAGAGATGACACATTTAAGAGCGCAAGTGAGACCCAAGACAATCGGGTTCGCAAGGTGAAAGATCAAAGGCCGAAGCCTTTGAACACTGAAAAAATATTGCAAGTCGGAAGAAGTCAAAAGCTTAGGAAGAGGAGACACAACAACCATCAGATCAGTTGTGGAAAGGAGCCTAGACCATAAGATCAACATCTAGTGAAAGAAGGAAGCACAAAGGAGAGGAACATATCCCATCTGTTGGATTTGAGCATGAAGGACCAACAACCGTTGGATTCGAAGGTACGGGCACGAGACTTAATCCTTATGTATACAGGAGAGTGGACTTGTCAAAGTCCTGAAGTCCTGAAGTGAGCAGGGACCATCCATCGTCAAGGAGGATAGGTGGCGCGAGATCCACAACTATGGGAGTTTGTGGACAATGAGAGATCAGAATCGTCGAAGACCCAAAGTGGGTCCTGCTCGTTGATTGCCACGGGGATAAGTGTCACCAGATCAAAGTCTTCGGGAGAAACAATTGCATAGGAGTTTGAAACTCCCGAATCCCGAAGGGCTAAAGAGACAAAGAGACGAAGCGTTGAATATTCAAAGTGTCGAAGAGCTGAAGCATCGAAGAGACGAAGCGTCGAAATTCGAAGGGCCGAAGAATAAGTCTGCACCATCAAATCCAGAAAGGGTACGTGGCGACAGATCGTGAACTCTGGGAGAAATTACTCCAGGAGAAAAGAGAAGGAGAAGTTTGATATTTGAGATTGTTGAAGCCCGAACAATCGAATCAGCTGAGCACCATTAATTTGGGTTGGACATGTGTCACCAGGTCGTGAACTTCGGAGAATCGTACTCCTGGAATTTGTGAATTTGTGTTTCGGAATGTCCCGAAGTGACGAATACCGAAATAACTAAGGGTCGTTGATCCGACGGAAGTAACGTGGATTGTTGATCTGTGAAGAGACACGTGGAGGACAGAGATTCACTCTGTTGGACAATCGTTGGATCAGGGGGGGAATATGTCAGAGGATTTGAAACTCCAGAAGGATTCACTCTGAAGATTTGTGGTTGTTGAGATTTGAAATCGCCGAAGTCCAAAGTCCCAAAGTGGACGATTATTTTTTATTAGAAAGTGGATGCGTGGGGCCAGATCTAGAACTCTGGGTACGGAGCACTCCGGAGGAAAGAAGAGGGTGAAAGTGTTGAAGTCCCGAAGGAGATATCGATCGTTGATAGAGGAGGAGCTCGAAGGACCGTTGATTTGGTTCAGGAGACTAAAGTCCCGAAACGAGAGAAGAACCGTTGATTTGGAGAGGACCCATGGCAAAATAACTATCACTCTGGGGAAAATCACTCTGGAAGAAAGTAGTTGAAGGAAGTTGAAGAACTCTCGAAGCGCGGAGCGCCGGATTTTGTTTGGACCATAGATTCAGGGAGACAAGTGTTGACAGATCTTCCACTCCAGAAGATTGTCATACAGGGAAAATAAAAGTTTTAGAGTTGAAATTCCTAAACGCCGGAGAGTCAGAATCAAGAACAATCATTGATTTGAATGGGAATTATGTGTCGATAGATCGTGGAGATATGAGGTCGTGTGTGGAAGGAGGAAATAAGGCCAGAAAAGGAGGATAGATAACAGACTTTGATCGAGAGGAATCACCAAGGGATTGGAGATCAATGGTCGTGCTCGATTGTGGGGCCAGAACATACTCAGGTCTTAATTTTTCTCAAGCGGGTTGCAATTCAAACCATGGTATCGTGAAGGGCATAAGTGGCGCTTTGTAGTGAATTGCAGCACGAAAAGTGGGTTGGCCTAAAACCACCCTTGGACAAGCTCGCAATGACGTATTCCCATGATGTCATAGCCCAGGTTCATACAAAGGAAGGGGCTAATGAAAAAGGGGTTAGCACTTGAAACTTGGTGTTTTGGAAGCGCGTAGGAATAGCCCGTAGGTCTATCAGGACTTGCACATAGAAGGAAAGGGGACCTGCGTAAGATTAATAGAGGTCTAGCAAAGGCCCAAAGAGTCAATTTGACTTAGCATATTGAAATATCCTAGACCAAGAGGTTGCAGAACCCTAAGAAGGAAAGGGGGGATGCATCAATTACTATAGCCACACACTATTCCAGAATCAAAATGGGAGGTCATTTCAATGGATTTCATTGTTGGATTGCCACTAACGACAAGGAGACATGTCTCAATTTTGTGGTAGTCGAAACTCTAACGAAGAGTTCTCATTGTATTCCTGTACATACGACGTATCAGACACCTGACATAGCTAGAGTTTTCATCAATGATATTGTGAAGCTGCATGGCGTGCCTAAGAGGATTATATCTGATCAAGGATCGGTGTTTATTGGATGATTTTGGACTAGTTTCCAAGAAGCCTTGGAAACTCAAATTAACTTTAGTACTGCATATCACCCATAGATAGACAGACAGACCGAATGAACAAACTAAATCTTGGAAGACATGTTGCGTATATATGTGATGGACTAATAGAAGCGTTAGGAAGAATTCTTTCCATTGGTAGAATTCTCATATAACCATAGTTATCGAAGAACCGTTAAGATGGAGCCCTTCGATTTTATTTAAGGGATACCATGTCAGATGCCTTTGAGTTGGGATCGACTTGAGGATAGGGTTTTAGTGGGACCAGAAGTGATCCAAGAAATGGAATATTAAATGAAAATTATAAGACAACGGATCAAGGAAGCATAGGATCGACATAAGAGTTATGTCGATGTGTGTCGTGTCAACCACATTTACAATGTGGCGATCGGGTATTCTTGCAGGTGAAACCGCATAAGAGTTCGATCAAAGTTTGGAAAGGGTGCTAAACTATCTCCTAGGTTTGTGGGATCCTGTGAGATTGTGGAAAAGAGAGGCCCGTGGCCTATTGACTAGCCTTGCCTGATTCTTTGAGGTGTATGCACGATGTTTTTCATGTATCTATTTGAGACATTATATTAGTGACCCTACATGTGTTTTGACTTGAGTACCTTGCAGGTATCGGATGAGGGTGTGTTTAGGGTTGAGCCAATCTGCATCCTGGACCATCACATTCGACAACTACGACGTTGAATAGTAGATCAAGTCAAGGTCTAGTGGGACAACTATAGTCCGCACTCGACGACCTGAGAGGACGCATATGATATGTGCCAACAATTTCCATTTTTGTTTGATAGATAGAATTATGATACTGTGATACACTGTTATCAAAATTTATATACTGTGAAACTTCAGGATGAAGTTTAAACCAAGAGGGGGTGTATGTAACATCGCGCTCTTGCGTGCACTGAGAAAACTTATTCTTTGAGGACACTTTCTTGCAAGTGATCCGAATTATTATACTATTGCCTTTTTGATTATGATTACGAGGCATTATGGATATGATGATATGTTATTTTGTGTATTTACATAGACAAGTACTATTGACAAGGTTCTCTTGAGTGTGTAGGAATTTGGACCTCGAGGATGTGGGGGAATCGATGAAACCCCTTGGACTCCAGATCGAGTAAGGGAGTGGACTATTGGGGTTTGATTATTGTTGATATGACATATGTACATCTGATTAGATGTTATGATGATTGATTATTATTGTTGACATGATTCGTTGATGATGTAGGTTGATGATAGCTTGCTGACCAGACTCACATGTGGAGTAGAGGGGTCATGCAGGACAACCATAAACTTTGAGGGAGAGGTCTGGACAATAACCCTGCCACATCCTACTAACACTCCTACCGTGGCTCAAACTATAGGTTAACGATTACCTAGTTCGAGAAGACACAGGATGTCATGAGGGAAGACTGCGACAGTCGCTCATGATGATTCTAAGGGGCGCACAATAAGGCAGGGGCCTTATTCCTTAGAGGCCCTTAGTCTCCTAGAAGATCACATGGAGGAGTATTGACTCCAGGGGTTTGATGTCTACCAAGTCAGTCAAGAGGCGAGTGGCACCCTTGGAGCACGTAGTGCGTCCTGAAGGGCATGTCGCGTAAGGAAAACAGAAAGAGGCGAGTGACACTCTTGCAGCACATAGTGCATCCTGAAGGGCATGCCCTGCAAGGAAAATGGAAAGAAGAAAGTGGCACCCTTGGAGCACGTAGTGTGTCCTGAAGGGCACATCGCGCAAGGAAAACAGAAAAAGGTGAGTGGAACCCTTGGAGCACCTAGTGTGTCCTGAAGGGCACATCGTGATTTTAATGGGTAAGTGAATAAACCTATTCATCCTTAAAATGAATGATGTGATAAGTAAGTTTTAAAAACAAATTCCCTAATAAAAATGTCGCCCAACCTAGTGAAGTTAAAATCTAGGTCTAAGTAACACACGTGGTAAAAAATAATAATCATAATTAAACATGTAACAAGAAGGGGGTAATAAATTCAATTAAATTATTAAAATCAAATTACAATGGGGGATTAAAATTTTAAAATGGAAATGATTTTTTTATACATATGCTAATTTAATTTTTAATTAAAAAGAAAAAGGGGTAAATGGTTGTTTTCTACACTTGCTAATTTGAGTTTTAGTTAAAAAGGGAAAAGAGGGAAACTTAAAAGAAATAGGAAACTAAAGAGAAAGGCGAAACATAAAGAAAAAGGGAAACATAAAGAAAAAGTTGAATGTCTAACTTAGTAAGGAATCTTTCCTTTAAGAACTTTCTAATTATGAACTCAACTAGGAATTTAGTAAAGGCGTAAGTCATTTAAGATGTGTAAGGGAATATTGGGACACCAAGGAACGTTTTAAGGAATGCTTTTAGGTGGGTGAGGGAAATAGGAATAATTAAATAATTAATGAAAATAATTTTCTGGTGCAACTAGGGGGATGGGTGACATGTGTACGGGGGAGGTTTATTTCTGATTAAATTAATGAAAAATAAATTAAATGAGAATTTGGGAAGCAAATCACTTAAAAACTCTATAAAAATGATGGAGGAGGAGCAGTATGGATCTGATCTTTATGAATATGGGAGTTGGGATACCTATCTCATGTAACGAGTGGTAGCTCAACCTTGTGAGGCGAGCTGGGTGCTAGAGGTTCTCTGGTATTGTGTGTGTGGCCCCTTTGCGGCTCGGGGGGCTTAGGGGGAAGAAGAGTACCCCTAGCATTGGATGGGAGGTACCAGTGAGGTCACATCGGTTGGCGAGCATAAGCTAGACGAAGCGCGCGAGGGACAGAAACTACTGAGCAGTAGAGTTTGGCTAAGGTACGTCGGTTTAAGTTTTACTTGCAATGAAATTAAATTTACTCATTTTATTTCTCTGGGATCGATTTAAGATTTCATTTCCTTGCGTTGTCTTGCACCTGCTTTCCTACGATATTGTAATCCCCTTGCTTGTTGTTTTATGAATGGATTTCCCTTGGCATACCCAACTTCTAATTTCAATAACTTATCTATGTGGGTTTTATTGATTATTATGAAGAGATTGTGATTTATCTTCTGCCCTTATCCCTAGTTCATCAGTCCATTCCTGAGCAGTCATCCAGGAGACGAATCGACGGTCGTCACTTTGGTGTTTAAAGACCTATAGATTCTAATGCCCTGCTTTTCTATGCATGGATGATGAGCGAAGGATAATTTTCCCCAACTATCTATCCCTTACTTATCTTTGCGTTTGATTGATTCATGGCTGGATGATTGTCTTTGTGCCTTCTTGTGATTGAGTATCTATGCATATTGTTATCATTTCTCTCTGCGAACAACTTAATACTCTATGCTTTTTTAATATCACCTCTGCATTTTTGGATGGTATTTTATTCTTTGCGATTTTAATGATAGTTCCCAACTCTTTGATTGGTAAAATATTAGCAGTATTAATATGTGACTGACAACATTTTGATTTATATATTGACTATGTTTTTAATTGTTGATTGCGATTTGAATCCTTATTACACAGTAATTGTCTGCATTTTACCTACATACTCCCCAATTTATACAATTATGCATACATCTCATTTTACTCTTCATTTTTTTGGACCACATATTGACTGTGTTTAATATCGTCTTTGCTCTGTGAATTCATGTATATTAAATAAAGGCAATAACAATTATTATTTTTGCTGTGAGATTTTTCTTACACTTGTGCTAGTAATATCGACAACGATTCCTCAAAAACGATTGTAATACCAGATTGATTTCATTATTCAAAGCAATGTTTAGTTTGAGAAAATGATTTCATACTCAGACAATGGTTTTCATATTCAATAAATTTTCATTCTTAGAAAATGAATTCTATTATCAATAAGATCTATTGCTTCTGCATTTTTTATTGTAATGAAATAGCATACAACAATCTATTTCTTCTGCGTTTTGATCACAAATGAATTAGAATTTTTATTATAAACAATGTCCGATTATTATCTTATCACCGCAATATCACTACGAGTTGATACAATGAAATATCACATTACTCAACGATTTTCCTTGGCACATTATACAAACTTTGTTCTGCATGATTCTGGGTGATTTAATCATATTTACCTCGTTATGTCAACATATTTATCATTGTATTTATCAACAGTTTAAGCCATAGATGAATCCATAAACTAGTTAATACAACGAATTTATATACAACTAATGTTTACACCTCCATTACCCAGTTTAGATAGCAAGTTAGTATTGTTCAGGATGGTAGCGATTTAAGTCTGGTATTGATAAGTCTGGTAGCAAATTTAATATGCACAGAGATACATATCTACTGCGAATTTAAAATATACATTTGATGGACAACGTGGTGATTACATCTATGTTGACTGCATTCTCATCCCATTTATATAGTTTCACACCTAATTGTTTTATTTTACCAACCGTAAGTTTGACAACAATATTATATTTTATTTTTTATCTCTACCCAGCGATACCATAACTTTTGACAGCGACTTGTTGGTTGAAAACAAATTTTTAATAGATATACTAATACGATTTAATAGACCCCAGGCGAATCCTAAGGAGACAACTATATTATTTAATGGACATTGTTTTGATAGGTCTGTGTTTGATAGGTATTAAGACATAGCGATTTTTTTGGTTAGGTAATGATGGATAGCGTTTCCTGACACGATTTATGAATAGGGTTTGTTCTTGATATGATTTATGGATAACATTTTTACTTGATATGTATTAATGGACAATAATCTTGTTGATTGACAATGATTTAATTGATTAATCCCTTTATATAGAAAACGAGTTCTTGGACAACGAAATTTTTGGTTTAACAACGAAAATTTTGGTATCATTGAATGACAACGATTTATGGCAGTTCTATCTCCTTTTCATCTTAGTTATGACTAGATGGTGGTTAATAGTGAAGGGTTGAATTGACAGTTGGTGGCATTTTGTGTCGCTATTACCTTAACATAGTCTATGACAAGATCTATAGTCTTGTTACCTTAAGATTCGTGAGTGTGTAGTATTCATTAATCTTAGTTTATGCTGTATTCAGTGGACATTGGAAGTAACATCTTTCCAACGATGTCGATGTATTTTTAATTGAATATTAGGTCATGGAAGAAGACCCGATATGATGCATCAATTTATGTATTGGTAGGTTTACTTGGGCCTTATTTCCATATACATATTGTATCTGTGCATCTTGATCGCAATGTCAGAGCAATGGATTTTGGCATATGTTTATAGATAATTGTCTAAGTTGTTTATAATGATAATCATGTTCGATTTATTTATAGTTATAGTAAAGAGGCATCTTGATGTAATTTGTGATTACATTGATGATGCATCTTTGGTTATTTTTATTTTATGGGGCTGGGGAACGGTTGGAAGTTGAACATTTTCTTATCCAAGTGGTAGGAACTGTTTAAGTTTCCAAGAGTTTTCGTTTGTGGCGCAGCTTGTGATAAGTAATATTGGGTTGATTAGACCTTGGCTTTAAGTGGTCTGTGATAGTTGTTTAAGTTTGAGAATGATACTCGCCTCTCGGATCAATATTTCTGGCTTAATTTCCTTCAGTGTTTTAATGCTACCCCTAAGATAAATTGATATCAATCTTATTCAGTTAACAGTGTGGGAGACTTCCTTGAAAGGTGCCTCTTAAGAAAACAATAATTCTTTGGTTGGTTGCACAATTTAAAATTTGATTGATGCCACCTTGCTTCATGTCAACTTGTTGCTTGGGCGCATGGGTATAGTCTTCGGGTATTTGATAGATGTTTCGATCTCCTAGCGTGAGGGATTTATCTTGGATTATAGGTCTAGATATGTTGTCGTGCCATGGTTACTATCACGTCTATCGCCCTGTGATGGAATGATTCCTGATGAGGGGATCATTGAGGGCCCTGATGAATAGACATGAATGTTAATCGTGTCTGAGTCTTGTGCTTCCTGATGTGGGAATATTGTTCGTTATAACAGATGTTAGTACTCGGTTTTGTGACTCCTTAATGCGTTTGGTTTACGTGTTGTAGAGGTTTCTAGTTACGGGTCTTCGAAGCCACTGGGTCGAGTTGTTGATGTTTCCATTTGCTTGTAGGTGTTGTCTTTCTTGTGTCAGGCGGGTAGTCGTTTTGATCTATCTTTGATTATCACATGCTTCGTACAGTTGCGCGATGTGCTAGTGTGTTGATTTGTTGTTGTCAGTTTCCTATTTTGCATGCGTTGTGTTCATCATCAATTGTGTTGTTTAGCTGTTGTCATTGTTTTCCTACCACTAAAATAAATACATAAATAAAATTTCTTTAGCATTGCGTCGCTTGTAGTCATAATGACGGGGTCGTTACACTTCATCCAAGAACAAACGAGGAACTTCTTTTATTACCTGTAGCTTCATAATAGTGTTTTCATTTTTCATTTGTTTTATATTGATATTAAAGAAATAAAAAGTTGTTGTTCTTATCTCTGCTTGTGACGTCTGTGTTTTTCCTTCCAAGTCCTTAATATCCCATATGGTATAATTTTTCTACGATGCTCAACAAACTTATGAAATATTTTCATGTTTTTCTCATCACTTTTTAACCAAACAACCCTTCTTTTGAGGTGCCAGGTTTCTTCCTCCAATTTTAAAATCTCAGACTTCCTCTTCTCATATGATAAAATAAGATGCTTATCTTCTAATGGAAATATTTGTGATGAATATTTGCCAAAAACCTTATTCCAATTTATGATCAAGATCCCAAAGATCCTCTTGTAGTTTTTTCTTTTCTCTTTCTTGCATTTAATCATTTATTCTTTCAAATTTTTAAGCTTGGACACAAGTAACTGCACAACCTACAAATCTTTCCAAGACTCCATGGATTTCCATGTAGAGCGAACCAACAAATTGAAATCAGGTTCCAACAACCATGAATGGTTAAATTTAAAAGGATAATGATTCCTTTCCTTGAAATCATCAAATTGCAAGCAGATTGGATTATGGTATGATATAAAGGAATTGATTACCCAAGATTTACAACGAGACAAAATTTCCAACAAACCTTCATTCATTAAGAACCTATCTAACCTCTTAGATATTCCTGCATAACCAGAACATACATTTCTCCAAGTTCGACTGATGATGCCTGGAAGTATATCCACTAGACTAGCTACAAAAAACAAACAGGAGAATAAATCAACAAGACGATCAATTCTTGCATGTTCTCCCTAAATCTCCCTTGAAGATAAAGTAAGGTTGATATCACCCCCTATAATTAAACCTCCTCTTAAAAAACTATAATCTTCCATATTTTTCCAAAAAGAGACATATCTTTATAAGGTCCATAACAATTCAAAATCTTCACCGACCTAGTGATATCTTTAAGGAGACCTTCCAACAAAATTCCAGCACTAATTTCAAAATATTGTAAACCTTATTTCACCGGATTTCAACCCAAAATCAAACCCCCAGATTGACCATTTGAATCCAGAGAAACACAGTTCCAATGAGGGCAACACTTCAGAAAAAATCCCAGGCTTTGCCACTCTCCACCATTGTTCCCTGACTTTTTTTAATATTGGGGCTAACATATTCTATTAACCTTTTAAGGGTTAACAGTTTTGGGGCACCCATATCTGGCATTTGAGCTCTAATTTCCCTTGGGGAGAGATGAGGTTCCAAATGAGAGTTCATATTAGCAGAGGAAGAATTATCAGGTGGAATAAAGGGTGCCAAAACTCCTTCAATAACACCTGTAGCCTTCTTGGACAATTTCTTCGTAGTCTTCTTCCTAATAGTAACATTTGACCTATATGTAACCCTCTTAAATGACTCCAAACTATTGTAAATTTGTAGAAGGGTTTTTGTTAAGACTTCTTTATATGAAGGGATTCGATCAACACAACTATCTTCTTGTCTTTTGATTTTGTAATAATCAACCCCTTTCAACCCTTATGTAACATCCCGCTCTGGCGCACTGAGAAAACTTATTATTTGAGGACACTTGCTCGCAAGTGATCTGGACTTTTATGATGTTAGACCATTTATACTTGATTATGATGAGATTGACATATGACATGATGTGTTACTATTTGATGTCGTCAGATGCTATTGACTCAGTTTTATTGAGTGTGCAGGGTTTTTGACCTTGAGGATGCAGAGGCATCGGTAGAATCCCCTTGGACTCCGGACTGCGTCAGGGAGTGTGATTTTGGGTTGATATGTTTACTATGATGTTTCATTTGATTTGATAATTTGATGTGGACATTTCTGACATGATTGTTGATGATGCAGGCTGACGATAGCTTGCCGACCAGACTCACATATGGAAAAGGGGCCACACACGACTTGCA
>ML796726.1:0-15592 GCA_009831015.1 Picea engelmannii
TGATTTACAATTGTTTTCAAGCCCATAATAAGCTTTCCATCCCCCAATAATCCTTTTCTCAATGCTATAATTCCAATTGAGCTTGTGGTGATTATCAATTCCAAGATATTTGTATGAAGTCACTTCCTCCAAATTGTTGTTGTCATATACAAAGGTATCATAAGGGGTCCTATTGGATTTAATAATCATGACCTTAGTCTTATCAGTATTAACATTCATACCCATATTGGAGAGAAATTCCTTGAGGATTCTTAGTTGGTTTTCAAGATCATGGGGACTCCTTGCCATAAGAACGATATCATCGGCATAAAGGAGAATATTGATGACTATACCAATGAGAGTAGAGCCGACACAACCTGCTTTTTCCAAGCATTCTTCTAACTTGTCAATGTATGTGCCAAAAAGGGTAGGGGACAAGGGACAACCTTGTTTGACTTTGATATTGCAGTTAATCTCTTTTGACCAGCCCTTAGTGTTTTTAAACTTAGCAATAATGTTCTCATACATCCTTATTGCAACAGCGCTCAACTCGAGAGGTACTTTTATCTCTTCCAACCTATTCCAAAGGTTTTTCCTAGGAACCATGTCAAAAGCTTTTCTAAAGTCAACAAAACAACAAAAAGGATTGGTTTTAGTATTGCAGAACTCCTCTCCAATGATCCTAAAGGTAACAAAATGGTTCACAATTGAATGATATCTCCTAAACCCAACCTGGCCTTTAACTCTTTTACCGTGACTTTCTAGAAAAAGAAACTCTAAAATTATAATTTATAAAATCATAATTTATCATTTTATTTTATGATTTTCATTATAATTTATTTTAATATTAATTCTTTTGATAAAAACTTCGAAATTTTTACTTTGAATAGAACTCTTTGGTGACAACACAAAAATGTTTTTAATATTAAAATTTTTTAACTATTACACATCTTAAAGTAGATATATTAATTATATTATAATATAAAAAATAATATGTCTCTTTGGTGACAAAGAAATGTTTTTAGTATTTAAATTTTTTAACTATTACACATCTTAAAGTAGATATATTAATTATATTATAATATAAAAATAATATATTACACATATTAAAGTGGATATATTAATTATATTATAATATAAAAAGAATAAAAATACTTAAAAGTGTTATAATTTTATCAGGATAAGTAGAAAATTTGTTTCACACCCTAATATTTGTATTTGTGACAACACAGAAATGTTTTTAATATTTAAATTTTTTAACTATTACACATCTTAACATCTTAAAGTAGATATATTAATTATATTATAATATAAAATTAATATAATAATAATAATAATCTATTTTTAAGGTCAAGATAAAGCCTGACACTAAATTGGTGTATGAGACTTCTCCTGCCCAACAATTTTACTAATAAAATCTACGGAGGTATACATACCCTACACATACCCTACCTGCTCTAAATTTGAACTTGTGACCTTTTAAGAGGAAACACATGTTCTTAACCATTACACATCTTAAAGTAGATATATTAATTATATTATAATATAAAAAGAATAAAAATACTTAAAAGTATTATATACATTTTTTATCCAGATAAAAAGAAAATTTCATTCACACCCTAATATTTGTATTTATTCTAAAGTTAATGTTAAGATTTATGCAAATAGTGTATTCTAAAATGAACAATATATTACATAATTAAGGTAAGTAGTGGTAGAAGAGAATATATCAAATATTTTCCAACCAATTCAAAATATTATTATTAATAATTATTTTTAATTTGATTATAATTCAAATTTGCTTAATTATTTGTTGTTGTTATTATTTTTTTTAATTCGGTTGTAATTTAAATTTATTTTTTTCTTAAAAATATTATTTTAAATAGTTTTAATTTTGTAATATTTATATTAAATATATATGCATTTACAAAATAATAAATATAAGTTATGTTTTTATAAAACTAGAAGTTAAAAGTTAACAAAATTAAATAAATAAATTCAAATGAAGGTCTACATCTAACTTATTTATTCACCCTGTCAAATGGAACAAATTTCTAAAGGTTGCAATTGCATGGAACAAATGATTTGTAAGTTGTGATGAATGTGTCTCCATCATCAACAAAGGGCCACTTCCAACCAAAGTAAAGCAATTTATTATATTGCTAATTGTCACAATGTGTATCATGCCCACAAGTTGAATTCACATCAAATTTGGGAAATATGACCGAATTGAGGTCAAACTTGTGAAATATGGTTGGGCACAAAACAAAATGTTTATCTAGATCTCAATTCTTAATTTTAATTCTTATAAAATAGACCTGGAATGGGGAGGCATTAAATGTAACAAAGTTTATACTATTTTTTATTTTATTTTAAAAAAACTTAATAATGGATTACTAAAACAAAAAAGATGATATCCATTGATGTTAATAACTTCTTATGGACATGGTCATGAAAGAAGGATGGATAAGAGAGAAAACAAAAAATGAAAAGGAATTTTCAGCAATTCATAAATGATTATGTCAAATGGAAGAAGATTGCAAGAGTGAGAATGATGCCCTTTATTAAATAAAAAGAAAAAAAAAATGATTGATGATATGAATGACATCATATTGGCATGGTGATAAAACAAAGTTGGAATGAAAATAAGTATAAATATCTAAAAAGTTATTTTCAGCAATTAAGACACACTATACATAGATGGAATAGAAAGTAGGAAATGAGAATGATACCAATAAATGAGACTTTATTTGAAAAAAAATCCACATTTATATTTTTTAATTTTTAATGATTTGTATCATGCACAAACTTAAAGATTAAATATTAATAATTTTTATTTATTATTTATATTAAAATTATTGAATGATATTTGATCTATTTCGAAATTAAAATTTAATTTGAAATTAAAATTTACACATTCAAAATTAAAAACAGCATTTTTAGATTCTAATATTCACAATTTGAAATCAAAATTACACTTTCCAAATAATAATAATAGTTTTACAAATTCAAACATTTAACTTATTTCGTTTAACAAATCCTGCAAAATGCTATGTGTAAAGTCCATTTCATTTGTTATTTTATTTTCAAAGGAAATTGATGATGTTCTCTCGTCATATAAAAATTACGATTATTTCAAATATTCACTCACTCAAATATTGGTTACATTAACTTTCATTGTTTTATAGCAAATAATAAGCACGATAGGATCCTACTAATACGACCATATGGTTTATTTACTCATAAAAGTTTTGTATCTATGCTTTAATGAAATCCTCAAAAGTATTTGGTCATACAACTATACAACTAAATTTTGTATATTACAATTTCAAATCCATAAAGTCAATGCCTTATAAAAGGGACGGTGTTCTTAGACTCACTCAAATATTGGTAACAATAACTCTAATTTAACTTCACTTCTCATTGATGAAGTATTTAAATTATATTAAAATTTTATAGTTCTTACAAGTATGATCATGATTATATGGTTTATTTTTAGATATGATTTAATATAACCGGCTTGTGACTTGGAACTATTGATTTGAACCGGCTCATGACTTGTTCTCAGCGCAGCTTTCTTTAATGCCAGGTGAATTAGTTTGGAAGAATATTAAGCATTAAGTCAATTGTTGGTTTATGGGATATAATAATAATAATAATAATTTACCGCTCAGCGATTTGACTGACTGGTAAAGTCTACGAAGGTATATATACCCTACCCCCTCTGGATTTGAACTTGTGACCTCTTAAGAGGAAACACATGTTCTTAACTATTAGGCCCACTCAAGCTGTATTAATAACCTATTTTTAAGGTCACGACCAAGCCAGCACACCAAATTAATGTATATATTATTCATCTTCCAATAACAGCATGCACAAGATAGTGACTCTTCACATTAACTGTTTGTTTCTGATAGGTCCTTCAATTCCAGTGCAATATTACTACATTCATGGAATGTACTCTCACCAGCTGGAGCTGTAGTTTTATGGACCTGGAGTCGAAGATTCTTTTTGCAAAATTTTCTGCCTCATGGCTGACCTGTACTGTCACCAAAACCTTTTAAAGGATTGGTTGTTCTTTGCTGGCAGCTCTAAACAGAGCACTGTGCTTCTACCATCTGACTGGATAATTTTAACAGAATTTGAGGCCAACTGGATCGGTTGTGGGGATCAGGCAGTAACAGAAGTAGCACCGATAATGGGATTATTGATTTGACAGGTAGCCGGCTTATCACTTTCTCTCATGGCAGCCGCTTTTAATGCCTCTCTGATTGTGACCTGAAGTGAATGAGCTTGGAAGAATATTAAGTATTAAGGACCATGCAGTGAGCAAATCATTGGTTTAATTTCTTGTGCATCTTGACTGTTGAATACATATTATTCATCGTCTAACTATAGGATGTACAAGGTAGGTAGTGAGTAAATCATTGACTCAATGCATGATGTTTAATGTTAGTTCAATACATGCATGATGTTTAATGTTAAACGTTTGTAATAAATCCTTCAATTATTCCATTGAAGTATTACTACATTCTTGCAATGTGCTCTCACCATCTGGACCTGTAGTTTTATGTACCTGGAGTGGAATATTCTTTTTACGGAAATTTAGCCCTCATGGCTGACCTGTACTGGCACCAAAACCTTTTAAAGGATTGGTTGTTCTTTGCTGGCAGATCTGAACAGAGCACTGTGCTTCTACCATCTGACTGTTGATAATTTCAACAGAATTTGAGACCAACTGGATCGGTTGTGGGGATCAGGCAGTAACACAAGTAGCACCAATGGTGAGCAGAGTCAAAAGCAGGAGAGGTAAAGACATGGCTATAATAGTAGCTGAAAAAACCCAGCTGAGTAAGATCCACAGCCCTTAGTAAATGATTCAATCCCACCAGGTGCATCAAAGTAAGCAGAGAATACGACTTACCTCGTTGACCCCACGACATTGATCATTTCACCACCATCTTGTCTAGAAGCATCTGACCCAGCCCTGTCGAGAACAGAGACAAAGGAAATTTACCTTTATCATTCAACGGAGTAGATTCTGTCGATCCAGTAACAAAGTAAGCAACACAGCCAGTTCCGTAAAGCTGTTACAGTTTGTCAGGTGTGCATTTTAGTGTTCCAATTTACAGTTTGGCAGGTGTGCGTTTTATGGTTACAATTTAAAGTTTGACAGATGTGCATTTTAGTGTTACAATTTACAGTTTGACAGGTGTGCGTTTTATGTTATAATTTAAAGTTGATGTATAACTGCTGTCAATATTCAACCTGCTAAGTAGCATTGAAGCATGTATAACAGCTATAACAATAGGGCAGTTGTTGCTGTCATTATCTGTATTAAATATAAATATATTTTTAAAGAGTAATCTAAAAGTTTTACATTTTGAGAGTTTTTTGGTCATTTTTTCAGTTTGATTTTGCCCTAAATCCGGTGAGGAATGGTTAGATCTGCAGATTTGTTTGGCTAAGTTTGTATAATCCAAGTGCCTCGCTGTTTTTCAGCAGGCTGAATCCATTTATGCATCCAAAAATGTAATTTAAACAACAGAAAATAGCGATTTTGTCCAAATTTGCATCTCTGGATTCTGACAAAAGATCTGCAGATTTGTTTGACTAAGTTTGTATAATCCAAGTGCCTCACGGTTTTTCAACAGGCTGAATCCATTTATGCATCCAAAAATACAATTTAAACAACAAAAAATAACGATTTAAATTTACATCGCCGAATTTCGAAAAAAACCCAAAAAATAAAACGTTTAGCGAACGCCTTTATTTAATTTAATGCAACGCTGCTACGTTTAACGGATATAATCCGTTGAGGCAATCAATAATGGCGTATTCTAAAAGGCCAACTATTTGGCCTTTTCCCGAATCCCGACTACCGCCGATCAAGAATTCCGGCCACTACATCCTCCCGCCAGGCGCCAGCCAATCCTCTCTTCTTTCTCCGTTATCGTTCAGAAACTGTAACCACCTCGTTTGGAGAGTATTGCAGGCTTGTCGATGGAAATACGTGTACATGCAACCGGCACTAATTGGAGATTGGTGGAAGTTAATGCGGCATTGCCACCCCGCGGGCCGCGACCATTAGAATTACATCCCATTGCTCCTTCGTTGGGTCTCCAATCTTGATTTCAGATGCCCTGTTCTGCGACTGTCTGGTGTTAGCTTACTACCGCTGAGGTAAATGACATTGAACTCATGACATTGAACTCTTAGATATGCAATGAAGAATGTGATTTATTAATGGACAGAAAGTATGATTGTTATATGTTCTATATACAGACTATTTGATATCATTCATTTAGTTCCAAAATTACATTCATGGTTTGAATTCAATGTAATTTAGGGAAAGTTGCATAACGGGAAGGGAAATGTGTGAGTCTATACATTTCTATTCATTGAAGTTTTTGATGTTAGATTCATAATGAAGAAAACATAAAAAATATAATGGAAATAACTTCAGCAATCAAGAAACTATGATGAACAAAGATAAATAGAATATTCGCAGAAAAGACATACTCTATAATTATCAATGAGCGAGCAAATAATCATGTATATAGATGTATATATATACAAATATACCATAACTGCCATGTAATTGTATAACAATTAGGTAAACTAGCGAACTATTATTAGATTTTTTAACATCCCCCTTAATCATAAGTTCGTTCTTGCCTGAAAAACTGTCACTACTTGACAATCATATGTGTCAAGCGAATATTCAGAGGGTTGGTTGAAGATGCTCTCTGAACCTTGAAAAAAATAGCAGAAGCTGATGTCTACTACTAAATTGGTGGTTTATGGGTGACCACAAACTCATTTGGTGGTTTCAGGATGACCACAAACCAATCTAGTGGTTTCAGGATCACCAAAAACCGAATGTCTAGCAGAAGATGATGTCTTCTACTAAATGGCATGGTTTTAAGTTGACCATAAACTAGCAAGAGCTCAAGGTTCAAAAATCTGAAAATGTAACAAGCAAAACTTCATGTCTTCTGCTTAAATGGTGGTTTTAAGCTGACCACAAACTATCAATTACCACAAACCATATCAATAACAATATGTTCAGAAACAAGACTACATACTTGATCATCTGTTCACAGGCTCTAAATCAAACTTGGAACTTGACTGGAAAACTTTAGATTTCCCCCCTATCAGGGACAAGTGGTTCGAATTCTCTTGATCGTCATTCACAAGTATGGCCAAGAAGAGATCCAACACCTGTATAAGCCACTGGAACAAGGGGTATATCTCATTATCTAGACTTCTCAATTTTCAGTTGACAGGGGGAAATTAGTGAGAAATGTCAGACTTCAAAGTCTGACATTTCTCACTAATTTCCCCCTGTCAAATGAAAATTAAGAAGTTTAGATAATGAGATATACCCCCTTTTAAAGTGGAAAAGGGTCATCAAACCGTCTTCCGACGGAGTCTGAAGACTCGATCTTCAACTCAGAAGACTACATCAACTAGGCCCCAATCATACCCTATATCATCCAATCCTGAAAAACATTCATGTCCGTCAACTGTAGAAATATCTCCAATCAAGTACGATTGTACTTGTGTATAAATCCGACGATAAGAATGCTCCAATAAATTGGCTTCCAGACACCAATTCCAATTCCCTAACCATTCAAAATGAATATGTTTATGCTTGCTCTTATGACACCTTACTGAGAGGTGATTTGTCTTCCCACAAAATCTGCATGGGTGAAGATCAAAATAGTTTGACTTATCATGGCCAAACCGGTGACAATGTTTGCACTGTATGGATTCTTTATCCAACCGATACAAATATGGAATATCTGTAGCAACATCATCATCAACAATATCCTATACTTGTTCCTTACCAATATCCTCAAGCTCTGCCTTTTTATCATCATTCAAAAAACCTCCACTCACAAAGAAAATATGTTTGCTATAATTAGGAATATGAAAAAGGTTGTCAGCATCCTTTACATATCCTAGTCCATATCGATTTCGTTTAAAGCATAATTTTTCCCATGGTCGAACAATTCTGATTTCTTTGCCACATTTATCGGCAAATTTTTCTGACATACGGACTTCATCCAATTCATCTTCATGTTTATGGGTATCATCACTAGTCAACTGAGCGTCTTCATTATTTTCATCCTTGATGTCATTTTGTTTGTTGAAATCACATTGTTGGTGTCGAAGGAGATTTAAATCATCAGATAACATTTTGTTTTGAAGTTTGAACATATCAATCTTCTTGTGTGTTACTTGTAAACAAGTAATCACTTTAGTGAGAGTGTGCTTGTTTATTGCAATTGTAGATTCTGTAGTTGAGTTAATTAATGTGTGCAATATTGTAAATATTTCTTCAATTCTTGCCATTATGTAGAATATGGAAGAGAGATGACCAATGGCATAGATGCACACAAAGATCCTAAGACCCCCTTATTCAATTTCTAAGGGGGTCTTAGGATTCAAATTTTAATCATATGTTAAGCCCTAAATAGTAGCACATTACCCCTTAATTGGGGCATATTACATTAGTAATGTTATTTTATTTATGTCGGCTTGGGTCTATTAGTTGTAATTGTACCTCCTAGTCTCCTATATATACCAATGCGACCTTTTCATTTGGAATCATCTTGTATTTGGAAATTTATGTGGTGTATAAGGAAGTTGCCCCCTAGAAGAGGCTTATTATATGAAATTCTCTATTTTTCAAGGCGTTGAGTACTTATTCTAAGGTTTTTCTATGCTATCTTAATATTTGGTTCTTAACATCATATGTATAATTTATAACGCGACATGGATAACTAATGATGAATTATCATAATAGATATTTGTGGATGGTAAGGATGAGATTACTAAATAAATTATTAATAACAAAGAAGTAGCAAGAGCATTTAGTTTGTTGTTGCTCGGTTAGAATCTATACATTTAAAATTTTTTTCTATGACATAACACCTCTCTCTCAGTAACACTGTGTAGGTGCCATGGGAGCTACCAGATGACTTTAAGGTGTAGAGAGAGCGACATAACACCCCTCTCTCAGTAACTCCATGAGGGCCACCATATGACCTTAAGGTATTGAAACGCTAGAGAGAGTTGGTTGAAATGTTTGTTCATTATATTAGTGCTCATTAACCTCATAATATAGAATAAAGCTTAAATATTAAGATCAAATCAAGAAAGACTATAGAGATGATTTGTGAAAATGCTTCAGTGAAGAACAACTCCACAAATATTTCCATACATAAGAGCCAAGCAAATAAGGAGGCCTCGGCTAGTGAACATTAACGCGGATAAGCTAATTAACTTGATAGTTAAAATTATTTAGATTTGGCTAATAAAATTAGATTAATGAGAAAAAGATATACTATAAAGAAATCATTATTTTTTAAGGAAAAAATCAAAATCATTTTTTTTGTATTAATTTAAAGAAGAAAACCATTTTTACAATAAAATTTTATTCTGAAAACAATTTTAATAAACATAAAGTTTATAACTTAAATAATAATAATTATGATGATTTATTTCAATTTTAACTCTATAACTTAACCAATAATAATAATAATGAGTTATTTCTAAATAATTTGATATAATGATAATAATAATAATAATAATAATAATAATGAGTTATTTCTAAATAACTTGATAAAGAAGTAATAGTCATCATAAATAACCATGTCATCATAAATAACATACTTAAAAAAAATAACTTAAAATATATTTGTTACTATTTTATTATAATGCTTATTTTTTATAAATTTTTCAATAATA
This sequence comes from Picea engelmannii, assembly GCA_009831015.1. Taxonomy (NCBI): domain Eukaryota; kingdom Viridiplantae; phylum Streptophyta; class Pinopsida; order Pinales; family Pinaceae; genus Picea; species Picea engelmannii. Next base: position 9,739 of record ML796726.1, read on the forward strand.
TTTATAAAATGTGTAATAATTTACAAATTAATAATAATAATAATAATTTTTTTCCACCCAAAAAAGATTAATTTTATTCATCCGAAGAGAACCAAATTACATTATTTAGGTGCCTTAAGCGCACTCATCCATGAACATGATAGTCAAAACTCATTAGGGTCTAAAACAAAGCCAACAGAAAGCCGACAAAAAACCGCACAAAAAATATATGAGCAAGGAACTAAAACACAACCCCAAGAGTTACAGGACAAATACCAAACCCCATCAACATCACTCTACCAAACCAACAGTGTAAAACAAACCCCTAGAACCATCTGTGAAAGAGAAATGGAAGAAAACCCCCATAAGATCACCAAGAGCCAGATGGACCACGCCAGAGCGGTATGCAAACTTATCGCACCAAGAACCAAAGAGGACAACACTCATGGCTCTGGAGAAAAATATTCAAAACCCCGAATCTCGGCCTCAAAGTTACTATAACACGACACCAACACCCAAGCAACAGAGGATCTGAGACTTTGAACATACATCAAACCCTAAACATAATGGCAACAAAAGGAGAGCGAAATAGGAGATGACCCACAACCGCAACCAAGGAGAGAAACACACCAAAAGAATAGCACCCAAGAAGCAAAGCCACCGAATAAAGAAGCCCACTGAAGATAAGAAACGCAAAACAAAACCCCTAATTCAAGCACAGAATGGGCGATCTGTAAGAAAAACACCAAATCTAAGGAGAGGGAAATCTCCACACCCATCCCATACTCACAAAAGAAGAGTCCTCTCACATTAGAAACAAAACGCCAAGTAGAAGAACCATCGATGGCCCATCAGAAGCAAGACAATCCATACAAGATAGCACTAGACGAGAAATGAAAAATCCACAGTGGCGGACATGAGGGAGACACTGTTACACCTCAAAATTACTCACTTCGATAGTGTCACAAGTGTCGTCATTACAAGTGTTGTAAGTGTCGTATCTTGTCCGCAAGTGTTTCATCTTAACTACAAGTGTTACAAGTGTCACGAACAGTATACTGTCGTCTTGCATATGTCGTGCCTCTAAGGACATCATAAAGACACTTAAGTCACCTCAAAGGTTAGTTTGGAAGAAGATAAATCACTTGACAGGAAGTACAAGCCTTTTGCCATTGGAAAAACCACTCAAAACTAAATTTTGGAGAGGAGTGCTCCCCTACCCACTGTCAAGGAGTGTTGGCGCCCCCTGAGCCTCTTTGGGGGAGTTCTTGAGCGCCCTGTGCACCCTTTTGGGGGAGCACTACCTTTTTTTTGGAAAATTTTAAGTTTGTTGAGGCAAATCAGGGAAGAATCCCACAACTCTTGAAGGTAGTTGGATTCGAATAGATGGTCAAGGCATGATCTTAGGGAAGATCCTCAACTGAAGGAGAGGAATCCTCGACTTATCCCAAAGATCTCTCAAGTGGTTGGACCTCTCCAAAGTTATATAAGGAGGCTTTCTCATGGTGAAAGGTACAAGGAAGATTGAGAATTATACCTAACTTATGATCTTATAAGAAGGTATTGACAATGGAGATTGAGAATTACATCAAACTTATGACCTCATGAGTGAGATTTCATCAAAGGAATCAGTGGAGATTATTTGAGCAAAGGGGTTGGACAAGGAGAACTGGAAGAGATTGTTGCACCTTCATTCAAAGGATTGTAAGTATCTTTACTTGTTCTCATTAATAATCAATGCTTGGCCTATTTCTTTCAAACTTATGCTTGTTCCATATGAGTTTGTCTGTAGTAGATGGATCTATGTTTGAGCTAATCTCAGTAGAGTAGGAAGTCTTGTGTACCTTTGTTTTTCCTATAGGATCTATCAGGGAGCTCAGGATCAAAGCTCAACCAAGACTTTGCAAGGACAAACGTCGCTAATAAAGTACATATCTTTCTCTTTCTCTTTCATTCATTAGCTTGATTAGATCTAAAAGGAAGTCAGTGTCCATGTTAAACACTTTTTTGTCTTGGTCTTAAGAGTCTAGAGGCCAAGAGGGAATCCACTTGTCCACAGGGGGATTCACCTTCAACAGAAATTTGCGACTCCACTGGGGAGGAAGCTCTGTCGAGGGTGCAACAACCTCTTCCGGTTCTCCTTGTCCAACCCCTTTGCTCAAATAATATCCATTGATTGCTTTAATGACATCTCATTCATTAGATCATAAGTTTGATGTAATTCTCAATCTCCATTGTCAATACCTAAAAAGTCTTTATCACTCAAGCATAGGTATGGAAACCATACCTAAAAAGTCTTATGTAGGACAAACAAAGGTACAAAAGACTTCCTACTCTACTGAGATTAGCTCAAACATAAATCCATCTACTACAGACAAACTCATATGGAACAAGCACAAGCATAAGCATGACATCTCACTCATGAGATCATAAGTTTGATGTTATTGATGTAATTAAAATGAATCAATAATAACATATTTCATATTGTTTTTAGATAAATCATAGTTATATATTTCATATTGTTTTTCGATAAATCATAGTCATAGTAAGCTTCACTTATATGTTTCATAGTGTTGTTTTTTTCACTAAATCATAGTAAATTTCACTTATATATTCAATATTTTTTGAATAAATATGAGTTGTTGAATCATGAATACTATGGGGTGATGACTCATCAATTAAAATTTCACTTATATATTCAATATTTTTTTTTGAATAAATATGAGTTGTTGACTCATGAATATTATGGGTGATGAATCATCAATTAAAATTGTTATTTAATAATTTAATGGATTTTTTAAACTAAGTTTAATCAAATGTTTAAAATTGTTTAACCTAAAAAGTTTAAAATTGTTTAACCTAAAAAGTATATACATATTTTTTTACCATATATGTAAATATGCTTTTAACAATTTAAATTTAGGTTGTATTTATATATATATTTTTTTAGGTTATACAATTTTAGGTTATTGTTTAATTTAAATTTATGTAAATATGTAAATAAGCGAAGGCGCCACATTTAAATTTATGGAAGACAGGTGCCTCATATACCCGAGGTTTTGGTGTTTCATGTCTAAAACATCACAAACGTTTAATATTCACCTGCTATCTGTAATATATTTTGATTCAGAGATTACCTAGCGATTAATAAAATCTAATGTGTAATTTGATGCAGATGATGAGGTCGCAGTATTCACATCATTTGGCATGGTTGTGTAATATTTGACAGGTGAATCCTGACATTGGGCACATTGAGAAGTGGATCTTGCGGAATGCATTCAACGAGGAGTAGAATCCTTATCTTCCCAAGGTTCGACTCTCATCATAAACTTTGATTTCATCATCGAATTATTTCTTCTAAATTCTGGGCCGGGTAAAGAGTTTGAATTTTAACAGTAGTGGGCTTTGCGGTGGTATTGCAGCATATTCTGTACATACATAAGGAGCAATTCAACGATGGAGTTGGATACAGTTGGATTGATGTCTTGAAATCACATGCGGTAGAGCATGTCTGTGAAAGATGTAGTTTATGTGGTTTTGGCATAATCGACTACTTAATAAATTACCAAAGTAAACTAATTATTTGTTGTGGTGATGTATTGTGTAGGTGACAGATACGATGTTGGGCAATGCGAAATACTTATTCCCCCATAATACTCCCACCACAAAGGAGTTATACTACTACAGGATGATATTTGAAAGATTTTATCCTCGGGTAAATACGATTCAGGAATGAGGATCTAGCTTAGCAGTTTTTGTAACTCTAAAATTCTTAATCTTGGATGTTATAATTTGCAGAAAACAACACGGTTGACGGTTCCAGGCAGGTCGAGCGTGGCTTGTTAACTCCAGCTTCACAGTTTCAAACTACTTATATAACTAAATTTGCATGGGTTTGTCGAATGTCTATATAAATACATATCATACATCCATTTAATTCATTCTCTAGATTCACCACACATCCATTTAATTCATTCTGTAGATTCACCACAACATTATCGATTTTCTACTAGGATGGATTCTCCCATACATTTAACATAATATATTTACCTTGGAGCTTGGACAAAGCTTTGTGTATCTTTAGTTTGCATTCATTGCAGTCCATGTGCACTTCAATTTCGACAATCTGAAAACAAGATTCGTATTAGCGCTCTAAGCATCTGCTTTTAAAATATTCATGCATTTTGTGTTGAAAAAAAATTCTTGAGGGACTTTCAGATTTGTGTTGTAAAAAATTTCATGAGGGAATTTCAAATCTCATCTGATTGTATGGAGAAAGTATAGGAAAAATCTTTTCCGAGGGTTTTTCAAATCTTAACTGATTGTCGGGAGAAAAACGACGTACGATCTACACTGAATTTGATGAGCAATTATGGGTTCCTTGCTGCCAAATCCTCAATTGATTTCAAAATAGGAAATCGAACGAGAACAAGATGTATTCTTATGTATTGACTGGGTATAAGAAGAATGATTATAGTGGGCATGGCTATGCATGTAAATAGTTGTTGATGAGATAATGAAGAAGTATTTTCAATTTTTTATAGACAACATTAAGAGCGAGGTGTGAAGAATCGGTGTATCCCACTTGTGCTATTTTAGTAATTGATCAATACAACATCTGTAAACCCTAGGGTTTATGTATTTTTACTATTTAATCAATACAACATTTGTAAATTTAACAATGTATCATTTTCTTTTGATATGCATATAATGATTCGTTTGGTCCGATTCAATACAAGGTTTATTTTATATAATCAATACAACATAGACAATTAGATCATGCATTATGAGAACCAAATATTTCACCAAGGACGAGTCCAAATAAATCAATACAGTGACAACCCTTAAAGCTTGGCTAAGGTGGTCATCATACCTACATAAAAACTCCCTTTTCAATTATAGTGACTGCCAAAATGTACTCCATTCCATACAGAGAATTGTAAATGGAAACGTGACTGTAGAGAAAAGAGAATGGAAAAACTATATCTCCAAGCATTGAAAATTAAATGAAACTGAGTTTTATTACAAACTGATCGTAATCTACTTTCGAGAAAATTAAATGAAACTGAGTTTTATTACAAACTGATCGTAATCTACTTTGGATTTTTAAGAGATTATATATATGCAAAATATTTGAAAAAAATGAAATATTTTAAACTTTTCATATTTTTATAACAATTTTTTTATATTTTAAAATTTTCATATTTTTATAACAGTTTTTTTTTTTTTAATCGCAAATTATAATGAGGTAAATTTATAATGAGGATGTCATGTCATTTATAACAAAGGATGTTTTTTTATCTATAATAAGGAATTTATTCAAAATGAAAACATTTTTTTATTGAAGACTATTTTTTAAATTTATAATGAGGATGTCATGGTCAGCATGGAACAAAAAATCCCACTGTAGAGGGACAGGAGGCATAGCTTGTTATATTAGAAAAATAATTTCTCCTCACATTCAACTTCATAAGATTGACCCTCTTAATCAATACATTTGGATAGAAATTTTAGACACCAATACTAAGAAGATGTATATAGCAATTTGTTATTTTACACCTATTAATTCTGTTTTTTATAAGAAAAATAATCTAGATAAAAATTGTCCCTATAAGAATTTAGAACAAGATATTTATAATTTGAAAAATGAAGGTAATATCCTCTTGCTAGGAGACTTTAATGCTAGGACTGCAACTAAACAAGCTACTCTTTTAAGTGATGACTCCAACCAAAATCCTTTATGGCTAGATGAGGACCTTGTTTTATCTAATAGCTACAAAAGAAGCTCTGAAGACCTAATTGAGAATTTGTTTGGTACTGAGTTGGTCAAGCTCTGCAGCTCTCAAGACCTAATAATTTGCAATGGAGTAATGAA
>ML796726.1:34370-56087 GCA_009831015.1 Picea engelmannii
TATCCAACAGAAGCAGGTCGACAAGGTTGCAGCAAAGAACGAAGATTCCTTCTGCACACAGTCATCTAAAATAGACAGACTGGTTAAAAAGGTCCAAACCTTCCAGCCACAGGTTCGTGACAGATTTCCACAAACTAAGCAGCGCGACTTCTCCAACAAGACAAGCAGCTCACCAAGATGGAGATTCAACAAACGCTTTTCCTTCTCCGCTGGAAACTCAACGCAATGGATACCATTGCTTCCTAAGGAGGGAGGATTGCTCCAGGTGGATATCAGTGGCCACCCACCTTCTCCAACTGGCCCAAAACATGTTTCTGACAATTTTGGGAATTTACTATTTTTAGCAGTTTTTTTTCGGGTCCTGAACTTCCGGGGCCATTTTGAGGCCCTAAACAATGTTTTTTTGGGTATGTTGCTATCGCAAAATAGCATCTAATAATACTATTCTGTATCGAATGTTGTAGGCCTCGGATAGAGCTTTCCAACGAGTTATCATATGCCTAAAACGAAGATCGGATGCTATCGCAAAATAGCATCTAATGTTGCTATTGCAAAATAACATCTAATCCCCTGATCCCCTTTTGCAAATTGACGTTCCCCTTTTGTAAGGTTGCAGTCAAAGAAACACCTGATCCCCTTTTGCAAATTGACGTTCTGAGCAACATTGATCTGCTTGTTGCTTCATGCGATTCTATTCCATGACCAAATTATCTTTGATGGTACGGTGAATAGCCTCTTGAACTATAAGTGTTTTTTCAACCGCCTGGACCTTTGAGACACCACGTAAGTATGAGAGAACTGAAGGTGGCTTCTGTCCATATATCGCTTCAAAAGGATTTATGCATGTAGCTATATGGTATGAAGTGTTGTACCACCATTCAACTAGGGGTAATCATTGAGCCCATTGATTTTTCTTTTCCGAGGAAAAACACCTCAAATACGTTTCCAAACACTTGTTGACAACTTCCGTTTGACCATCAGTCTAGGGATGATAACCTGTGCTAAGATGCAATTGGGTGCCTTGTATCTTGAACAATTTTTTCCAAAATTTGCTTGTGAAAGGTCACGATCAGAAACAATAGAGTGCGGCATGCCATGAAGCTTGAAGACCTGATCCGTGAAAATTCGAGCCACTGTGGAGGCTGTAAACGGGTGTTGAAGAGTGCATAAATGAGCATACTTGGAAAGGTGATCAACAACCACCATGATGACTGATTTATTTCCCGATTTGGGTAAGTTTGTAATAAAATCCATAGAGATATCCCTCCAAATAACAGATGGAATCGGAAGCAGTTGTAGTGTTCCTGGAGATTTGACTGTTTCTCCCTTTTTGCGTTGACGCACATCACATTCAGTGACAAAATTATGAATTTTTTGTTTCATACTATCCCAGAAAAAAGAACGTTTGACCCTGTCATAGGTTTTGGTGAACCCGAAGTGCCCCACTGTGGGTGTAGCATGAAGCTCAGAAAGTACCGTGGATTTAAGATTTGATTGTTGACTTAAATACAAATGACCTTTGTATCAAAGCTCCTCATGGAGCCAAGAGTACTCTGGGGAAACTGGAGCATTGGAATGCAATTGCTGGATCAGATGTGAACTTTTGGGATCTTGTAGCCATTCCTAGTGAACGACTTGGAGCCAATCTGGTACAATGAAGGAAAGAGAAGAAATGGATCCTTCATCTTCATATTTTCAGGAAAGTGCATCCGCAAACACATTATCTTTTCCTTTCTTGTAAATGATCTCATAATCATATCCAAAGAGCTTAGTCACCCATTTTTGTTGCTCGAGGGAGGAAATGTGTTGTTCCAGAAAATACTTGAGGCTTTGATGGTCTGTCTTAATTTGGAAGCATTTCCCCAATAGATAAGGGCGCCACAGATCAATGACATGCAGAATAGCCAACATTTCCTTTTCATAGATTGATTTTCCCAGATTTCTTTCAGATAGTTGCTTGTTGGTAAAGGCCAAAGGCCGACCCTCTTGCATAAGGACAACACCAATTCATTTCCCCGAAGCATCACATTTCAAGACACAGATCTTTGTGAAATCAGGAAGGGCCAGGAATGGAGTGGTGCACATGGCCAACTTCAAGGTTTGAAAATCTTGAGCAACGGCTAGAGTCCAAGTGAAAGAGCTATTTTTTAGGAGAGCAGTGAGAGGTGCTGCAATCTTTCCATAATTCTTAACAAACTTGCGATAATAACCTGTTAAGCCTAGAAATCCATGCAAGATTTTGAGAGTCTTTGGGTGAGGCTAGTATTTCATAGCTTCAATCTTTTTAGGATCCACCTTGATGTCGTCCTTCCCAACCAGATGACCCAAGTACTCTACTTTTGAGGCGCCAAAAGAACATTTAGACCGTTTCAGGAAAATTTGGTGCTGAGAGAGGATATGGAGAACTCTATCCACATGAGCAATATGGTATGTCCAAGTTTTTCTATAGATGAGGATATCATCAAAGAAAACTAAGACAAAATGACGAAGAAAAGGACGGAAGACATGATTCATGAGGCTTTGGAAGGTGGAGGGGGCATTACACAAGCCAAAGGGCATGACCAAAAACTCATAGTGGCCCTCATGAGTTCTAAAGGTAGTCTTGGGAATGTTTGCCTCTTTCATACGTATTTGGTGGTAGCTCGAACGAAGATCAAGTTTAGTAAATAATTGGGCGCCACTCAATTCATCCAGGAGGTCATCAATGACAAGAATGGGAAATTTGTCTTTAATGGTAAGTTTGTTGAGGGAACGAAAGTCAGGACATGTTCACCAAGAACCTTCTTTATTCAGTACCATGACCACAGGAGAAGAGTAGGGGCTCGTACTAGGGCGGATAACACCTTCATTAAGGAGTTCCTGGACCATTTTCTCAATTTCATTTTTTTGGGAAAAGGGGTGACGATACAAACGGATATTGGGGGGAAGGATTCTGGGTATAAGGGGAATGGAATGATCATGAACTCCATGGGAAGGAGGGAGTCTATGGGGAGTGTAAAAAACCACTTGATGTTTAGAAAGGATGGCTTGGAGGTCTTGCGGAACCGAGGGTGTCTTTGTTGCTTGTATGGCATGGAGTTGGGAAATAACACCAGAATGACCTTTTTTTAGCATCTTTTCCATGCGATAGGAACTAATGATCTCTGGTGAACTGACGGGGATGCCTTGGAACTTATATTGGTGGCCCTCCTGGTCAAATTGCATGGTTAATTCCTTAAAATCCATGAGAATGGGACCTAAAGTCCTTAACCCATTTGCACCCAGCACAATGTCACAACTGCCCATGTCGATAGAAAACATATGATATTTCAGGTGGTAGTCACCAATTTGGAGACACACATTTTCACAATGCCCTCCACATTTCATGGAGCCACCATTGACAATCAGGATTTGGAAATTATTGACGACATGGATGTAGCAATGATTTTCTTGGGCAATGTAGCGATGAATAAAATTATGGGTGCTTCCACTATCAACCAAAATGATGACCTTCCGATGCTTGATGTAACCAATTAGCTTGAGGGTTTGGGGAGTGAAGAAGCCAGTGAGAGCATTGAGGGAAATGACCGGTTCTACTTCAGGAGGGTCTGAGGGAGAGGTTATGTCAGTGGTTTCAGGTGACTCAGACACAAGGGGAATTTCAACATCCTCTTCCGAAATATCCTTAGAAATGGCCATAAAAAGATTTTTTTCCTTACACTTGTGGCCCGAGAAATAATTTTCACCATAATTATAACAAAGGCCTTTGAGTTGGCGTTCAGCCATTTCAACCCTGTACAATTTTCGGATCTTTAATGGAGCGGAGGGAGTAGTAGGATTTACTGGTTTAGGGTGAGGGATAAAGGAGGGTTTTCGGTTTTGAGAAGATACAACCTATTGTGCTTATTTATCTCTTTTAGTAGCCTCCACCCAAATCTGAGGCTGAGCCATGAGGATATGGGCCTGAATCTCATTCTTGAGGCCATTGATAAAACACTCTCAGAAAAAGGCATCAAACATGCCCTCTGTCCGAAAATCCAGGCGCTCAAAGGCAACTATAAAGTATTCCATTGTTCTTGATTGTTTCAACTTTGTCAAACGACCCAAATGGTTGGTGTCAGTGGCAAAGCGTTCATAAAGCTCTGCCACAAAGTGTGTCTAAGCAATATACCCTTGACGGGAAGTTTTTTCTCCATTGCCACAATAACACTTAAATGATATAAGAATAACAACAGAAATAACACTTTGATTCTGAGAGCAATGTTCACGGGCCTCTTCGAGGAGGAAACCTCCAGTCGAGCAGAGCTCTGTTACAATAATATCCAAGCTAGGGTTCTCATACCCTCGACTCCTATTTATACTAAATATGTCTATCAAAATAAGCATCTAGAGGAAGATCCTTCTAGAAGCAAAAGCTTCTATTAGGTCTTCTTACATTCGACTTATTCTATTTTATTGCAAAGCCATATTAATATTGACCTTTATTACATCTGAATATATTGTTCTACCTATGTGTGGGTTAGGACCCTAACATATACACATCATTCCACATAGATATATAGTTATTTTGTGGGGAATTTTGATTATTTTCAATGTTACACTCAATAATGTGGTTGCCTAGGCTAGGGTGGGCTTGCAAGAACTGATTTGATCATTCAATACTAGCACTAAGCTAGAGTGTCGAGCTTCAAATGAATGTGACCATAATTAATTGAATCTACATGTATATATAGCTTGAGGTGTCCAAATGAGGTTCCTGAATCGTAATTTAATGAGTATAATATACCTCTTTTACAATAGTATAGAAAGTCTATAACTAGTACATAGAGAGATCTAAGAGGAAAGTACTACAACAATACATACAAGCATAGTATGGAGGGCCAATTGTTTGGCCCTTTTCTATCATCTTGTAGGGCACCAATGGGAATAAATGTATATAATCACATATTTCCTTTCCAGTTCTACAACGTTCACCTATAAATTACATTGAATAATCTAGATGTTTAAAGGAACACCCCAGGAATAGAAACTACTCCAACACCAAAAACGTTCTACAAGAGAGAAGGAAAGATCTATTAGATCCATTGATGTATGAAATACAAGAGAATGTATGCTATATATAACAATGGAAGAGGCCCACTATTAGCAAAAGATAGTTGCCACTATTGGGTAGACAAGGATGCCTACATAAACTTACAACTAACAATAGTTGGTTGTATTGGAAAAATGGAAACGAATTCTTACAAGAACACTAACATCCCCCCTTAATAAAAACATAGGGAGTAAACAAAGAAGACAAAAATGGGTCTAGGAAACTAGGCTTGCTAAGGTACACAAGTACAAACTCTCATAAGCGAAGAAAAGGATAAAGACATGTAAGAAAAAAAACTCCTCCCAAAAATATAGAAAGCAACATAAACAAAAACAAAAAGTGAAGGTAGGAGGACTCAAGATGAACCCCCAAGGATAAATTCCTTCACCCCAAGAATCAATTGTAACTAAAGAAAATGAGGTGATGTAGAAGGTTTAGTGAAGATGTCTACACCTTGCTCTTTGGTAGACAAATATTCCAAGCTGAGAACACCATCTTGGATGAGTTGTTAAATGAAGTGCACATGAATCTCCATGTGTTTTTCCTTTGATGCTTGACTAGGTTGTGATAAATGTGTATGACACTTTTATTATCACTCCAAAGAGTAGTAGGATGGTCTTGTTGAATTCTAAACTCTATCATTAGTTGTCGAAGCCAAAGAACTTCCTAACTAGCAAGAATTGCAACACAATACTCAACTTCTGCAAAGGATAATGTAATTTTTGATTTCTTCTTGTAAAACTAGGAAATAGGAGTGGAGCCAAGGTGATAGAAAAATATGGATGTGGAATTTCGATCATCAATTGAACTAGCCCAATTAGAGTTAGTGAAACCCACAAGCTAAGAAGCACCAAAGGTGTACTAGATGTTAAAATTGGTAGTACCCTAAATGTACATTAGAGTGCATTGCACCACTTTCTAGTGACTCTCATGAGGATCTTGAGAGAATTGAGAGACAAACCCAAATGAAAAATAGATGTGAAGATGTGTATGATTCAAATACAATAGACTCCCAACTAGTTGTTGATACAATGAAGGATTAATGCGTGGTGAAGAGCAACTGGAAAAAAGGGTAACACCTGAATGAAATAGAGTAGGTGCATGATTAGAATTAGTCATGCCAAAGCATTGGAGTAAATCAAGTGCATACTTCTAGTGAAAAATGGAGACCCCTTATAGAAACTTAAGAACCTGAAGACTAATAAAATAATGTAGAAGACCTAGATTTGTCATATCAAACTGTCCCATCAATGCTTGTTGAACACTTTGAATCATGGATGAAGAAATCCTTGTGAGAATTAAATCATCCACATACATAGCTAGAATCAAGATATTAGTGCCCCACCTCTGAGTGTAAACCATGTGATAATAATGACAATGAATAAACCTTGAAGTAATGAAAAAACTATCAATCTTCTCATTCTAAGCTCAAGGAGCTTGTTTGAGACCATAGAGTGAACATCGAAGCCTGCAAACAAGAGAAGAATCCTACACAAAACCAAGAGACTATTCCCTGTAGATTTCCTCATGTAAATCACCATGCAAAAAGGCGTTTTTTTCATCCATTTGGTATACTGACCAACCTTGGGAGGAAACAAGGGAAAGTACAAGACATATGGAATTCATCTTGGAAACTAGGGGAAAGATCTTGGAATAATCAATCCCTTCAACCTGTGAAAATACCTCGGCCACAAGATGTGTCGCATGCTTGTCAACAGATCCATTTGATGCATATTTGGTTCTATAGAACCATTTACAACAAACCATGTTTCATCCCTTAGGAAGAGGAACAAGATCCCATGTGTGATTCTTCAACAAGGAAGAATACTCCTTTGTCATGGTAGCATCCCATTTGGGTATCCCAACAACATTAGAAAATTGTTGTTGATCATATGAAATGGCATGACTAAAAGAATAAACTAGTTGTTTGTCACTAAGTATGGTGAGGGTTATAGGAAAAATCAATGAAATTAGTTGGCTCATAGCGATACCTATTAGGCCTCTTTCACTTACAAAATATCCTCGTCAAATGATGTTCTTGATCAAGTTGTTCCTGTTTATGCTACTCATGTTCTATTGGTGTTGATGGTAGATTTTCTTTTGGATGATTGTCATCTTTAGTGGTGTAATTTACAACTAGAAGATGTTCATCATCTTCTTGTTCTACAAAATACCTATAAATTACATTGAATTCTCTAGATGTTTAAAAGAACATCCCAAGAATATAAACTATTGCAACACCAAAAACCTTCTACAAGAGAGAAGGCAAGATCTATTAGATCTATTGTTGTATCAAATACAAGAGAATTTTTTCTATATATAACAAAGGAAGAGGCATAGCGTTAGAAAAATATAGATGTCACTATTAGGTAGATAAGGATGCCTAAATAAGCTTACAACTAACAATAGTTGGTTTTATTGGAAATTTGGAAAATAATGCTAACAAGAACACTTACCAACCCCCTTAAGTGAAATGTAGGAAGTAAACAAAGAAGAAAAAAATGGGTTCAAACAACTAGGTGTGCTAGTATACTCAAGTACAAACTCTCAGAAGTGGAGAAAAGGAGAAAAACCCATAGGAAAAAAAACTCCTCCCCAAAAGAGAGAAAACAACATAAAAAAAAAAACAAAAGGTAAATGTAGGAGGACTCAAGATGATACCTCAAGGACAACCTCCTTCACCCCAAGCATCGATTATAATTGAAGAAAACAAGGTGATTCCAAATGTTTAATGAAGATGCCTGCAACTTGCTCTTCAGTAGGAAATAACTCCAAACTGAGAACACCATCTTGGATGAGTTGTCAAATGAAGTGCATGTGAATCTCAATGTGTTTTGTCCTTTGATGATCCACTTGGTTGTGAGAATTGTGTATTCCACTCTAATTATCAAACCAAAGAGTAGTAATATGATATTTTTGAATGCCAAACTATGTCATTAGTTGTCAAATCTAAAGAAATTCCTAACTAGCAAGAAATGCAACACGATACTCAACTTATGTAGAGGATAATGAAATTTCTACTTTATTCTCCCAATAATAGGCAATAAGAGTAGATCCAAGGTGTTAGACAAAGTAGGATTGCAGACTTCCAATCATCAATTGAACTAACCCAAACAGAGTTAGTGAAACCATAATCTAAGAAGTGCCAGAGGTGTACTGAATGTCAAAATTGATAGTACCTTGAATGTACCTTAGAATGAAATTTGCTACCTTCCAGACACTCTCATGAGGATATTGAGAGAATCAAAAGACAATCCCAATTTCAAAATATATATCAGGATCTATATGATTCAAATATAGTAGACTCCCAACCAATTGTCGATATAGTGAAGAGTTAACATGTGGTGAAGAGTAACTGGAAAAAAGGGTAACACATGACTAAAATGGAGTAGGAACATGCTTACAATCATCCATTCCAAAGTGTTGAAGTAAATCAAGTGCATACTTCTATTGAAAAATGGAGATCCCTTTGAATATTGAAGAGCCTGCAAACCAAGAAAATAATATAGAAGACTTAGATCTATCATATCAAATTGTCCCATCAATATTTGTTGAACACTATGAATCAAGGATGAATAACTCCTTATGAGAATTAAATTTTCCACATATAGAACTAAAATCAAGAGATCAATGCCTTACCTCTGAGTGTAAACCATAAGATTAGAATGAAAATGATTGAACCATGAAATAATTAGAAAAATATCCATCTTCTCAAGCCATGCTCAATGAGCTTGTTTTAAATCATAGAGTGAATGTCGAAGCCTACAAACAAGAGATTAATCTTGCACAAAACTAAGAGGTTGTTCCATGTAGATTTCCTCATGTAAATCACCATGCAGAAAAGCACTCTTCACATCCATTTGGTAGACAAATAGACTTGGGAGGCAATAAGAGAAAGCACAAGGTGTATGGAATTTATCTTAGCAACAAGGGAAAAGGTCATGGAATAATCAATCCCTTCAACATGTGAAAATACCCTAGCCACAAGATGTTCCTTATGCTTTTCAACAGAGCCATCTATTGCATATTTGGTTCTATAGACCCATTTATAGAAAACTAGCTTTCATCCCTTAGTAAGAGGAACGATATCCTATGTGTGATTCTTCAACAAGGACTTAATATACCTTTTTGTTTCTAAAACAATAACATAACATACCATTTTGTTCATCAATTAATAGTTTTTATCAAATATTTTCATGTACAACTCTTGATGAACTTTCTCCATGATTGAAATTAATTGTCTCCCTCCATATCTTTTCACATAATGAACAAATTTACATCCAATGCATCATGAAATAATCATACCTCCAAATGAGGTATAATCGTTGACTATGTGATCCAAGAATTGTTGGATCCTTTATTTTGTAGACACATGTTCTCTCAAAGGAACACTGAACTTTGTGACAAGTTGGTATACCATAAGTTGGTATATTGTGTATCTTGCCAATCGATCCCCACATGACTACTTGTTGGCAGCCAATTCACTTTTTTTATGATCCTATCAGCTGCCTACACCTATGTCTTGCAAACATAAATTTTTCGTCGCAATTTTCAAATAAACGACATTTTCATTTTTTGCGACATTTGCACATTTGTCTTCGTCAAGTTTTCACGACTGTAAGCATGAAAAGTTCTCCTTTCGAAGTCATATTTCGATCATTATCTGAACTATCAATATCTCTTATGTCATTATGCCTATTGTTCTTACATTTTATTGATCATTATACAACGGGCAAGATCCTCTAATCGGTTCTCATACTTCGATTGATTGTATAACTTGGTTTTATTGAGTTTGTAAGACATTTAGCATTTGGATTTTCACTTTATATGACTTGCCTGATCATTGATTCTATGAAAATGCATAGGGGTTATGATTAATTTTTTTATATATATATGTCTTTTGATATAATCCCTATGTTAATCTTTTCATAACTTTTGGCTTGTCGACTATATGAATATCGTTTGGCACCTTGGTTAAACTTTTCATGAGCTGATATATTGGCGCATAGTTGATTTTGGTTTTGATTTATAAGTCGGGTGTTTAAACACTATGGCATAACGTTTGCACGCATTGGTATACACATTTGATTTCATTAGTTGGGCACATGACTCGATGGTTGAACTACTATTATGGATTGAACAACTATGTAAATCGACGGTTGTACTTGGATAATGAATATTTTGCATGGCAGACTCCACCACCTTCACATGCTTGCATTTATGCCTATCCCTTTTGCTCGTTCATTTCTATTAGCTCGGATAGCTCAGCTCCTGTGTGTGTTGGTGATCCAAACCCTTCGCTTACCATGTGTCCGGCTCCATGGCACCAGTCGTGCGAGTCAAGCCCAATGGAAACCAAGCCCTGTTAATGTTTGATAATGCCCGCAGAGACCTGGAGGAAAATGGGTGGCTACCCTTTATACAACGATTTGAGGGTTTTAACCTTTGTGTAGCACGACAGTTTTCCGTGACTTTCAATGGTTGTTGAGCCAAGGTGGGCGACATACAGTTAGAGATCGATGAACAGTTTATCAGCTCAGCTACAGGGTTACCAGCCTCGAGACATCGTTGGTTTAAGAATTGCAAGGTCGAGGAAGTGCCATGGACATTGTTGTTTCTTTCACGCAAAGTCACCTCTTGTGACAAAGGTATGCCCATATCTATGCTCAAACCATGATGGCACGACTTATTAATGCTATTCAAGCAGTTCGTGACCTGTGAAGGTCGATACGGACTTGTGTTCCTCTACCACCTGTGTTTGATGATGATTTTTATAGGGTATCCTTTAAACATGTCTTTCTACTTTCATCGTAGCTTGTATAAAATGTCGAAAAAGTTTAAGAGGCAGAAGGATGACAGCAGCTTGTTCCACCATGGGATTATTAAGATCATCGTTGTTTATCATTTGAGTTTGCATGGTGATAATTGGAGGGCTTTCATCGCCTGTAATGGCTTTGAGGACACAGACCCTGTACAGGTTGATAAACCTGTGGTAATTGAAACCAAGGCTGAACCGCCTATACCCTTACATCTCCTACTGCCTAAACCCTCGGTCGACCCTCATATTGACTTACCCGACACTGTAACTAAGAGTGCAGAGGCCATTAAAAATCCTATGAGAAAAAATCCCAAGGCAAACCTTACTGCCAATGCCAAAGGGAAAAGGAATGCCCAACTCATTTCGAGAATGGCCAGAAACAAACCGAAACCCTCTGCCGAGTCCAACCCTATCATCCTAAGTGAGGATTCTGACTCTAATGTTGAACGTTTTTTGGCCAGCGAGTACCCCTACTCACAGGGTTTATGTCCCGAGCCCCCTTATGATTTTGTATCGAACCTCCCCCCCTGCCTAAAGAACGACCCTAACTACCCAGGTATTAATTTGCCTCGTGAAACCCTTGGTCATTTAGCCAAACCCTCACCTGCTCTTTCTAAACCCACACAGTCACCCTATGACCAATGAAATTCATGGTTAGAACGATATTACGTTGATGTTCCTATACTCCAATCGAAGATTCAATCACTGGAAGATCAAATTGCAGTGCTAACTAGTCAAAAGGCCAAGCTTCAAGCAACAGATAAAAAGAAAAAGACAACTGACTCCATCCTTTTCAAAAACGTGGAATCAACCACGGTCGTTGTAAATTCCAAACTGGCATAATCAAGCAGCCTCGTCACTATATAGGTATGGTTTTGACATCGTTTTGTTTTGTAAATAATCTAGGTTGATATAATGATTTGAATTCAGTTTTTAAATAGCTCAGTCACTCATCCAAATGCCTCTGTCATTCGGTGATCATCATGTACATGGTATCATTTTGATAAAAATAGAAGGAATTTCGATTTGATGTATGATTCACTCATAGATTTTTATTGGATTTGAATGGTTATTCGTTTGGATTTGATTTCGTTATGATCCATATGCTATGGTTGGTAAACGATTTGGTTGTTATGATATGTTGTGTCGTGTAATCTTCTATGAACAATAATGAAATTATGTTCGGTTTCAATTGGAACGACTCTGTTTTTATAAAAACAATATGCTCATTTTAGCCTGTGCATGCACACCCGAATCATGGAACGATTTTGATTCGTAATGAATGTGTTAAAATATTTTCTACTTCTTGATTTGGTAAGATTATTTGACGAGTTGGATTCCGATTGTAATTGATGCTTTGTTTGATTTTAAATAAAACGAATTGGTCAAACCCGGTTATAATTCGTCTGATTGGAATGATTTTGGTAAAGGAAAATCGACCTTGTTTGCTCACAGTGCAATGATAAACGATCAATATCTATAACAAACCCTGTTTGATTGATCCTGTTACGATTTTGTTTGTGGGAAATTATGAGTCAATTATGGTTTGAATTCGTTCACAGCCTAAATCACTTGCTATACAGTTATCATGATTTGAAAATAATCCTGTTCGATTCGATTATTTCTCTTGTTGATAAGACAAGTATAACGAAGTATTTGCGATTCGTTTTGTTTTCAATTGAGTATCAAAACGATTTTATAACTGGTGGATTTGATTTGTTGAGAAATGATTACAGTGATGTTCCATATGGTTTCCTTCACCCGACTTATGATAATAATCGAAACAAAGTATTTCTATCTCTGTATTCGGTTGAATGATGTGGATCCTATTTGATCTCGAATGGTATAATTATTTCAAACTAAATGATTCATTTTCAAATAGTTCATGGATGATGATTAAATTTAATTCTTTCAAAAAGATTTGAATTAATCTCAATGTTGATTCTGTATCTTATTTAGACTAGCTACAGAATCACATGATTTTGTAGCTAGTCTATAGAATTAGATTTTTATTGTTTTATTAATAAAATATCTCTCTAACTTGTCTATTTCTGACCTGTTTCAGGTAAATTCGAATTGCATGGGGCATGTTGGGCAGTTCAAGAGATATTTGGGTGTTTTAATTTTATTGTAGTTACTTAGTTTAGTTAAAATTGGGAATATCTTCCCAGATTTATGTAAACAATGTGATAACTTCCATAGGGAGGTTTTACCCTGTGGAAAAACTTATAAATACTTATTATTTTTGTAATAAGGATCATCCTCATTCGTGGGAGAGAAAGGATATGGAATTCTAATACAAACTGAGACATAAATTGATGTTCTGCTACAACTTTAGCTTTCATAATATCAATCTTTTGTTTCATGTTTATGTTATCAATTTGCATTTGATTAATGACTACTTTAGCTATCTTAGTCTTTTGCAAATGATATGAATTAATTAATATGATCCATATCTGATTTCTTCCATTATTYAAAAACATARHAATTACTTGATTCAGTTTATGAATGRCAGATTTCTCTTCTTCATCAATTGGATTATTMTGTATAAGTCTTCRCATACTGGTTTACCTGATTGTTGAGATTTATAAATCATATAATTGTTATGATTTTTATGTCTTGTTTGTCCTGTAAACAAACTCAAAGAGCATTGCAGCTATCGTTTACGGGAAGCTTCTGGATTATTCGGTGCGAGTTTCCTTCCTTCGATCTGCTAGCATAATCATCATACGCAGGGAAAATCTGGAGCATTTATCCAGGTTAGTTTGCGATTATTTTCGTTAATTTGATTAGACATATTTATAGTTTAGATTAGTAATTTAGTTTAGTTATTTTTCTGTTTCATTTCTTGTTCATAAAATTATAAAAATCAAAAAATACCTTCCTCTGTCTTAGGGCAGAATATTAATGAGTTTTTCAGGTTTTAATTAAATCTGTAAATTGTCAATATTGTACTTTTTGTGAATGAGTTATATTGCAGTTAGTAGTTAGTATAGTAGTAATTAGTAGATTGTAGAATAGTTAGATTAGTTTAAGATTGTTTTAATAATTAGTTTTAGTTTAGTTCATTTAGTAGTTAGTTTTAATTAGATTAGTTTATTAGTTACTTTTGTTTATTGTTAATTAGTTTAGTTTGTTTTATTTATTTTCAGTTAGATTAGTTAGTTTAGATTAGTTTTATTTTGTTTTCTTAGGACCTTAGATCAGCTAACGGAGCCGCTATACCCGTCAAGGTGGTTCATCCCAAACGGCTTGGGTTATTAGACAACCCCGAACCGGTTCCACTCTCTCAGTTGACGGACGGTCGATTTCGCCCGTCAACAAATGGCGCTAGAAGGAGGGCCTGAACTTAATTAATGGCACGAGGCGGTCGCAAGACTCCTCCCCCCCCTAATAGCTCACCTATAGTGACTAGAATCCATTCACACGATAATATTCCCCTTCAAACAACAACTACTTCAACCAACGATCCTCAGATCACAGTTGAGCCAGCAACCCCTAATCCTATAGGTGGTGACATACAAGCGATTGTTCGTCAATCTCTTATTAAAACACATAGTGCCTTAGCCCGTCTTAGGCAACCAAACCGTCTCTGGGGTCAACCTTTGGACTTCTCTAATATCAAAGAACAATTAGGTGACACTAACCCAACTGTGAATCCCACAGATCCAACCTCAAATCCTGTTGCAGGAGGATCTGGGATACCTCCTTCACCACCTCCATCATCTCCTTCCTCTTTTGGAGGAGATTCCTCATCAGGCGAAGGAAATTCACCTTCTCAGCCTTCCACACCCACTACCCCAATGGAAAATCAGAACAATCCTGCTAGACCCTGGCTTGATCAGGATGTTGTAGTTGTACCTGGAGCCCAACACCCTTTACCTAAACACCCAGAGAAATGGCTTCCCAAGTTTGATCTTCATTCCAAACAGATCGTTGAAGATCACATTAAAATTTTTATGTTAGCCATTAGATTCCGTAATGTCGAACATGAAGACGTTGTCTGTAGGTTGTTCCCTTATACTTTTGAGGGCAATGCATCCACATGGTACTTTCCCCAACAACCCCATACCATCGTGTCTTGGGAAAAGTTTGAGTCATGATTTTTGGAAAATTTCGGAGACGATAAGCCTCTGGAGGTCCTAGTCATGGATGTTTCTAGCTTAAGAATGAACCCAAAAGAAAAATTTAAAGACTTTAATCAAATATTCTTAACACTTAAAAACCGAATCCCTGCAGATTCTATGCCTGCCAAGAATCTTATAATAGCTTACTACACTAAAGCTTTGCATCAAAGCATAGCTATTTGGGTTAAACGATCCAAGAAAGCCACGTTGTTAGAGGCCTTCGAGGAGGCCAGCCAGATTGAAAAGGATATACTTAGTCTTAAAGACTCTTCTAGCAACGAAACCGAGACTAGTTCTTCTTCCAAAAAGAAGATTGAAATTCTCCCCAGACCTACTCAAAGTAAAACACAACCTAAAAACTCTGATTTGGAAAACTTAACTAAAGTTGTTCAAAAACTATCAAATCAAGTTATAGATTTAAAAAGTTCGACTGAAGAAGCTTCCTCGAGTAAAGGACCCTACAAACCCCCTTTCCGAAAGCCTTTTCCTACCAACCGAACTAATCCAAACCCCGAAGTCCTAAATCTATAAAGTTTGCAATGTGCCCTTCAAACAATTCTAGAAGCCCAAGATAACTTGATACCCCCTGAGATTCCTCAGGAGGTAGTTGACCCAGAAACAGTTCAAGAAGAAGAGTCTTCTCCAAACATCTTTGGACACTTCTCGGATAGCATCTTTCAAGCTAATTTCGAGACCGTTCACCCTTATAATACTAGGAGTAAGACAACAAACAAACCTTCTACCGAAAACACTACAACTTCGCCTCCAAAGCAATCTAAATCAGCTGAGACTAAACAGGGTTATGCGAACCCCAACTTAGATTATGATGTTGTTGAAGATCTTAAAAAGTTAAGAGCTAACATTTCTATTTATGAGTTATTGAAGTTTTCATTTCTGCTTCAAAAAATGTTGCAAAATATTTTAGAGAACGGCAAAAACGGTAATTCAAGTGGTAACAAGGTTGTGCAAAGCAAAGTTCCGCAGAAGACTTCCACTAAAAATAATCCTGATCCTCAAGATAAAGGAAGCCTTCCTGTAAGTAATGTAAATAATGTAAATAATGTAAATAAAGTAGCTTTAGAGACTGCAGTAAAAATCCACAAGCTACTACTCTTAGCACTCGCAAAAATGTACCTACTTTTTTGTTAATTTTCAAAATTTTCAACAACAACGTGCATACTTGTATGGTGGACTCAGGAGCGTCATCCAATGTGATGCCTTGGTCTATATGCCAAAATATTAATACTGAAGTGGAACCATCTACTTTGAAAATCATACAACTTGATCGAACCAATGTTAAAGTTATAGGCGAACTAAAAAATGTATTGATTAGATTATCATCTAACCCAAAGGTTCATCAGGTTATTGATATAATTGTTGTGGATATTCCAGAAGTGTATGGTTTGTTTTTAAGCAGGGACTGGTTAGAGCAGCTACATGGTTACTTCGCGACAGACTGGTCTCACTTATGGCTCCCAGAGAATGTTAAGCCTAATAAGATCAGGGTGAATTGTGAACGCTACCTTAAGTTCACGGTCACAGATTTGAACGATCCCAACGAACCATATACACCTTCTACTGATTCACCCGAAGTCCAAGGGATGGACACATTCTTTGGTAATTTCATGGCCGAAGCTTCACCTATCATCAATCTAGAACAACAGTCCGAGATCATAGCATATATGAAACCAACAACTTCTATACAACAGTCCTATGCGCCCGATGGAAATCAAATTTGGTCTCTATATTTCGATGGTTCTAAGTCTAAAGAAGGAGTCGACGCAGGCTGCATCATTATCGATCCGGCAGGTAACAAGACATTAATGGCTTGTAGACTTGAATTTAAATGTACTAACAATACTGCATAATATGAGGCTTTACTGCAAGGTCTCAGTAAAGCTTTGGATATGAACATTCAAAACCTGGTTGTATTTGGTGACTCTGAAATAGTGGTTAGACAGGTAAGAGATTTGATCCACTGTCTTTCTCCACATCTCAAAAGATACCAGTCTGAGGTATGGAACTTAATGAATAAATTTTCCGCTTTCAATATAAATTCCATTCCTAGACTAAATAATGCTGAAGCAGATCTATTAGCTAATGTAGCTTCTAAACTTCTTCCTACAGAAGACTTGTCGCCAGACGCATTCTCCGTCGAGATGTTGTTTCGACCATCTGTTCCTGACAATATCACGAACTGGAGAGTATTTGACGATGATCAACAGTTCATTAACTTTCTACACATGGAAGAAACCTTCCAAGGTGCGGTGATAGATGAACGCACACACGACGACAATTTGCATGATTTTACAGTAATACCTGATCCGAAATCTCCTGAAGCTCTGTCGGACATGGTAAATTCCATACCCAAATCTATAGTTACATTAGAGAAGTTTTATGACTTTGAAGATAAATTTAAAAAGGCGGTCAATTGTAAAACTAATAGTTCCTCGTTGTCTTATGAAAAAGTGAACTTAGGGACTACTGAAAATCCTCAGTGCATTAACCTAGGCTTGGGATGTTCTAGACAAGAAAAAGCTGCTTTTGTTAAATTATTTAAAGAATTTAAGGATGTCTTTGCATGGATGTATGATGATCTTAAAACTTTCGACCCTAATATCATACAACATGTCATCCCGATGAAGCCCCAAACCTTACCCTTTCAGCATAAACTGAGAAGATGCACCCTAAACTAGAACCGACCGTTCAAAAAGAATTGAATAAACTCCTAAGTGATAAAATAATTTTTCCTGTTAGGCACACTCAATGGGTTTCCAACCTTGTCCCAGTGCAGAAGAAAAACGGGGAAATTCGACTCTGTGTCGATTTCTGAAACCTCAATAGAGTGTCTGACAAAGACAATTATTCTGTCCCACCCATGGAACAGATCCTTCAACATGTATCTAGTTCCGAGAGGCTATCCTTGTTAGATGGTTTCTCTGGAGACAACCAAGTCCTGATGTCTCCATCAGACCAACTCAAAAATACCTTCCGTACCCCATGGGGCACTTATGCTTATCGCAAAATGCCCTTTGGATTAATTAATGTCGGTGCCACTTTTCAGAGAGCAATGGACATTGCTTTCTTAGGCTTAATTAATCAATTCGTCGTAGTTTACTTAGATGATGTGACTGTATTTTCTAAAAACAAAAATGATCATCTAGCTCACTTACGAGCAGTCCTATTGCGATGTCGTAAATACGACATATCCTTGAACCCCAAAAAGTCCATCTTTGCAGTAGAACAGGGTAAACTCCTAAGATTTATAGTGTCTAGCAAAGGAATGATTATTGACCCCGAGAGGACTCAAGTCATCGCAAAACTTCTCCCTCCTACATCCAAAAAATCCATGCAATCTTTCTTAGGCCAAATTAACTTCGTGAGAAGATTTGTCCCCAGCTTTAAAATGGTCAGACCCTTGCAGAATTTGATTAAGAAAGACACCCAATATCACTGGGGATCCCTGGAAAACCAATCTTTTAATGCGATAAAGAAGGCCCTAATAGACGCTCCGTCTCTCATGAACCCATATTTTTCTCAAGATTTTACACTTTACACTTTTTCTTCTGACCTTTCTTATGCCGCTGTCCTAACTCAGAAGAATGCCGAGAACCACAAAGTACCCATCGCCTTTATGAGATATGCTTACAAAGGTGTTGAACTTAACTACCCAGCGGTCGATCGACAAGCCTACATTGTTTTCAAAGTAGTTAAGCATTTTCAGTCCTATCTTTTGAAGTCAAGGACGAAAGTCATTGTCCCCTGCCCTGCCGTAAGGAACTTGTTAGTGCAGAAGGAGTTAGGAGAGAAGAGAGCTAATTGGGTCACCTCCTTGCAGGAGTATGACTTAGAAATCACCCTAGCTCAGATTGTGAGAGGCCAAGGGTTGTGTAAGTTGGTTGTTGATTCAGAAACAGGACAGCAAGAAGATAGTGATACGTCAAACCTAGGACAAAGCGATCAAAGTTTGATCTGTTATGCACAAAACCTCGTTAGTCCCTGGTACGGCGATATCAGGTTATGCCTTGAACATGGGTCAGCACCCCGTCACCTTGACCCCGCCAACATAAGTGCATTGAGGCTAAAGTATGCCTCCTTTCATTTGGTTAACGGTGTACTGTTTCGTCATAATTTTGACGGTGTACTGATGCGCTATCTCGAGAAAGACGAAGCAGAAAAAGTCCTGCTCGAGTTGCATGCAGGAGAAGCTGGTGGTCACTTCGGTGGTGACACCACTGCTCATAAGGTTTTAAGAGCCGGTTACTACTGGCCCACGCTTTTTAGGGATGCCCATGCCTTGTGTCATAAATGTATCATCTGTCAGAAAGCATCAGGGCGGTTGCAAAAACCAACCTTTCCCTTGCAACCCGTTTCAGTAGATTCTCCTTTCCAACAATGGGGCCTTGATATCATCAGTCCAATTAACCCTCCTTCCTCGCAACAACACAAGTATATTTTGACAGCCACATATTACTTTACTCGATGGTCTGAAGCTGTTGCGTTAAGAACTGTCAACACCAGTCAGGTAATCGCCTTTCTAAACTCAAATATTATCACTCGTTTCGGTATCCTTGACTGTCTAGTCTTTGACAACGCTTCATACTTTTCTTCTCTTGAGATGAGCGAGTTTTCTTTGGAAAAAGGAATAAATCTGAAGTATTCTGCTAGTTACTACCCCCAGGGCAATGGATTAGCAGAATCAACAAACAAGAACTTGATTAAAATTATCAAGAGAACTGTGGTTGAAAATCACAAAAATTGGCACAATGCATTGTTGAACGCGCTATGGGCTGATAGGGTAACGCCAAAAGCTACTGTAGGTAACTCCCCCTTTTTTCTCGTTTATGGCAGAGAAGTAATTCTTCCACCTCACATTCTTCTTCCTTCGCTTCAGTTGTCACAAAAAGTCCAAGAAGAAGATTGTCCCCCTTTAGAAAACCGAATTAACGCTTTGATGAAGCTGGAAGAGGTAAGAGCCCAAGCTAAGCGTAAGTTAGATCAACATCAACAATTGGTTAAAAGATGGTTTGATTCTAATTCTACTTCTGATAGGAATTTTGAAGTAGGCGATCTCGTCTTAAAATGGAACAAACCACACGAAGGAAAGGGTGAGCACTCTAAATTTCAAAACTTATGGCTTGAACCGTTTTTAGTTACTGAAAAGTTGGGTCCTAGTTCCTTTCGATTGCAGAATCTTGAAGGGAAACTTGGCACCTATCCAGTGAATGGCTAAGCCCTGAAAAGATACTTTGCTTGATAACTACCCTTGTATATTATGTATATATTTTATTTTTGTTTGCGTTTTAGTTTGCTTTCTATTTTTTTTGTTTTGATTTTGATTTGAATTTATCATTTTGTGTTTTTTGAAAAATACACATACCTGTACACTGAGCTATTCAGACCAAGACGATAGAAAATTCCTTCGCTGAAATAACTTCTGAAAAATTTGTACAAACATCAATGGCATATTTCTTAAACTTATATCTGTGTTGGAAAATTTGTTGTTTAAAAGAAGTTGACTGATTTCAATCTCTGAGCAAAGCTTGTCATGATCATCTATTATCTTTTTACACTGTCCCTTTTCCGTAAAGGAATGACTCAGAAGATGTCTCCCTGTCTTAGGAAGTTGTTTTTGTAAATAAAACATCTCTGGATCTAAATAAAGGATAGTTTTAAAAACAAATCTAATGAGGTCTAAAAAAATATGTTAAAATATCAAGATTTTTAGCGTCACCCCGCTCAAATATATATCTATAAAAAACAAAAAAAAATAAATTATGAATAAGAGCTGTGGGAAGTGCTTGTAAACCCGCCGGGATACTGAACATGTCTGCTGGCAGTGGGTAAATGCATGCATGGCGCCAAGACAACCTCACCGGGGTACTGAACAGGCCCGCTGGCAGCGAAGCAATGTCGGGTATATGTAAATTTTCAAAAAATAAACCTCTTTAATGTCCTTTATTTTGATCCAGAACTTCTTAGCAGGATACAGATGTCAGAGTGGGTTAAATGGCAACCCTGTTGAGGCTATGGATGCCTGCTGGAAACAGTGGCTATGCCAACAGTATTGGAGATTTTATCTTTAATATCGTGACTTGATGATCTTAAGACTGTTATTAGTTTTCATCTTTTGAAACACTGCTGGAAAAATTGATTAATGATGATGTTTGTACGATTTTCTGGTTGTTATTTTTGAGTTGAAATTATCTTTGCTGTCTTAATCTGAATTGGTACCTTTTGCAGAGATAACTGCTTCTACCAGTGTGTCACCATTGTTGGCAGCCAATTCACTTTTTTTATGATCCTATCAGCTACCTACACCTATGTCTTGCAAACATAATTTTTTCGTCGCAATTTTCAAATAAACGACATTTTCATTTTTTGTGACATTTGCACATTTGTCTTCGTCAAGTTTTCACGACTGTAAGCGTGAAAACTTCTCCTTTCAAAGTCATATTTCGATCATTATCTGAACTATCAATATCTCTTATGTCATTATGCCTATTGTGCTTACCTTTTATTGATCATTATACAACGGGCAAGATCCTCTAATTGGTTCTCATACTTCGATTGATTGTATAACTTGGTTTATTGAGTTTGTAAGACATTTAGCATTTGGATTTTCACTTTATATGACTTGCCTGATCATTGATTCTATGAAAATGCATAGGGGTTATGATTAAATTATATATATATATATA
>ML796726.1:56682-90962 GCA_009831015.1 Picea engelmannii
ATATATATATATATATATGTCTTTTGATATAATCCCTGTGTTAATATTTTCATAACTTTTGGCTTGTCGACTATATGAATATCGTTTGGCACCTTGGTTAAACTTTTCATGAGCTCATACATTGGCGCATAGTTGATTTTGGTTTTGATTTATAAGTCGGGTGTTTAAACACTATGGCATAACATTTGTGTGCATTGGTATACGCATTTGATTTCATTAGTTGGGCACATGACTCGATGGTTGAACTACTATTATGGATTGAACACCTATGTAAATTGGCGGTTGTACTTGGATAATGAATATTTTGCATGGCAGACTCCACCACCTTCGCATGCTTGCATTTATGCCTATCCCTTTTGCTCGTTCATTTCTGTTAGCTCGGATAGCTCGGATCCTGTGTGTGTTGGTGATCCAAACCCTTCGCTTACCATGCATCCAGCTCCATGGCACCAGTCGTGTGAGTCGAGCCCAATGGAAACGAAGCCCTGTTAATGTTTGACAATGCCCGCAGAGACTTGGAGGAAAATGGGTGGCTACCCTTTATACAACGATTTGAGGGTTTTAACCTTTGTGTAGCACAACAGTTTGCCGTGAATTTCGATGGCTGTTGAGCCAAGGTGGGAGACATATAGTTAGAGATCGATGAACAGTTTATCAACTCAGCTACAGGGTTATCTGCCTCGGGACAACGTTGGTTTAAGAATTGCAAGGTCGAGGAAGTGCCATGGACATTGTTGTTTCTTTCATGCAAAGTCACCTCTTGTGACAAAGGTATGCCCATATCTATGCTCAAACCATGATGGCATGACTTATTAATGCTAGTCAAGCAGTTTCTGACCTGTGAAGGTCGATACGGACTTGTGTTCCTCTACCACCTGTGTTTGCTGATGATTTTTATAGGGTATCCTTTAAACATGCCTTTCTACTTTCATCGTAGCCTGTATAAAATGTCGAAAAAGTTTAAGAGGCAGAAGGCTGACAACAACTTGTTCCACAATGGGCTTATTAAGCTCATCGTTGTTTATCATTTGAGTTTGCATGGTGATAATTGGAGGGATTTCATCGCCCGTAATGGCTTTGAGGACACAGACCCTGTACAGGTTGATAAACCTGTGGTAATTGAAACCAAGGATTAACCGCCTGTACCCTTACATCTCCTACTACCTAAACCCTCGGCCGATCCTCCTATTGACTTACCCGACACTGTAACTAAGAGTGCAGAGGCCATTAAAAATCCTATGAGAAAAAATCCCAAGGCAAACCTTACTACCAATGCCAAAGGGAAAAGGAATGCCCGGCTCATTTCGAGAATGACCAGAAACAAACCGAAACCCTTTGCCAAGTCCAACCCTATCAGGGTGGTTCATCCCAAACGACTTGGGTTATTAGACAACCCCGGACCAGTTCCACTCTCTCAGTTGACGGACAGTCGATTTCGCCCGTCAACACTACTATATGCAATATCCCCTTTCAATGGAACTATCCAACACTATATAATATATAAACTTGTGTCTAAATCATTTTATTAATCTCTATAAATGAAAATGCATGGGCACTTTGTGTTATTAAGAGAATGCTTGCTTAACCATATGTGCTATATTGATATCAACTAAAAATTGTGGGTGCAATTTTCTACATTTGAATTGAAAACTACTAATTCAAGGACATCAATGCCCATCCACTTAGAAGTGTAGTTAGTCATATTTCTAATAACTAGCTCATGGGATAGAGGTTGTACAAAGATAATGTCATTTAGTGTGTTCAACAATGAAGAGAGATACTTATAGTGACATACAAAGAGTGACCCATTTTCCTTAGATTCCATTGCATTACTAATTTCCTTTGACTTAATTTATATATCTCCAATATATTTGTGCCAGTGTTAGGAAATTTTATAGGCTCATATTCTTCTTCCTCTCTCTTCTTATTTTTCACTAGGGATTTGTTCACCCCCCCCCCCTCCCACATAGAATAGTGCAAAGTTGTGCAAAATATTTTGGTTGAATTTTGTACATATCAACCACATTGTTTNTAGTGCAAAGTTGTGCAAAATATTTTGGTTGAATTTTGTACATATCAACCACATTTTTTTTAGAGACTAGTTTAGCAATACATAAAACATGATCTGGAACTTTTAAATCTTCACAAAAGATAATCTCTAGTAATTCTTTAATCTTTGACCCACTTGCAATATTGTAATAAAGTTTTTGTATTAACACGAGGGTCAATTCTTGTGCTCAACAAACAATTCTATCTATTATTTTCTCTAAGAAATGTTCAATTTTTCTTTATCCATGTCATGCAATAGTCTAAACAAATTATAGCCATATTGTTTTGTTTTATTCTGAATAAAGAGCCTTTGTATTCTCCTTGTCTACCAAAAAGATCCCTTGTCTTCTCTTGTTACCTCACAATAAAGAGCCTTTGTATTTTCCTTGTCTACCAAATATTTCTTCAACAAAATCTTGTGTAAGCACAAAATCATTAGCAAAATGCATATTTTTATATCCAAGAGTCATTTCTTGCCAAGGCCAAAATAGGGCACGAGGGAAGATATTTGAAAGGAAGTGTTCCTCATCTTGGATAATTTTTCTTTAAATGGGAACATGCAGAGATCAAAGATTTACATAATTGCATTACACATTTGAAAATAGGCTCTACAACATGAATTTAGAGGAAAATATATTCAACTTCAATTCCTCCAAATCATACATGTTACCACCCCATCCTATGGGTAACTAAGGAGATGATGTCTCGAGGTCTGCATGTAGAATACATGGAGTGTCGAGAGCCAGGTGACCAACTGAGACCACATTGAGCAGATGGATATCCTCCTCTCCACCACACATCACCAATCATCATCAACAACATAGCAGCGTCTTCCACACCAACGTGCCCCAGAAAGGAAAATAGGTCTTGCTTCATGAGGTAACAAGTATGGTTTCATGGTAAGTGTCACCTTAATATTTGAATCATTTGAGCATGTTGCAAAGGGTCCTCTTTTAATTATGGAACGTTTTATTGGAAATTATACCTTTTGTTTTATTTTACCTTGGTGGTTGACATGGTTTCGTAGTAAGTGGGTCACCCTCGGAAAAATGGTTTCTATTGGGGGGTCTCCTTGAAGGGTCAACATACCATTCCTGCTCATACTTACCGCTTTCCACACTTCTTCCCGTCCATTTCCTCATCTTTTAGGTTTTTGGGTTCATTGACCCAAGGAATTGCTTGTACCTCATTTCATGGGAAGAAGGGGATAAAGGCCCATAAGTATTGTAGCTAGCACTGTAGAAGTAAAAATCCATAATATATCCTTATATATGCTCTCCCTAAGTTCCTAATAACAATGAAACACTTCTCCATAAAAATGAAGGACCTTTTAAAAGAAAATAAATAAAAATGTCTCACTTGATGGGGGAATGCATTACGATGTCTTTTAATTTCCAGTGCATATGGCACTCAATGTTTTCTAACTTCAAGTGGTGTTGTGGTGCTATTTTACTTTCCATTTCACATAGCATTCAATGTTTGGACCATAAAAAATGAAAGGAAAATAAAGGGATAGGAAATTTGTTGCATTGCAAATGAAGGGATGCATCACACTCTCCACAAAGGCACCCATAAATGAGACAATATTATCCCTTGATATGTAAAGAATCCCATGCCCAAAAGTACTATCCCAACCCATATCAAACCCACTACATGGACTGGAGAGGGTTTTTACCCCCCCAAGATAGGGGTAACTAAGAAGATGATGTCTCGAGGCCCACAGGTTGACGACATGGAGAGTTGAGAGCCAAATGACTAGATAAAGCCTTTCCTCTCGACCACATCACCATTCATTGACAACAACATAACATCGTCCACCACACTAGCTTGGACCATAAAGGAAAAAATGTCTTGCTTCATGAGGTAACAAGTCCGATCGTGTGTTAAGTGTCACTTTAATAATTGAAGCATTTCAGCATGTTGCAAAGATTCCTTTCTTGATTATGAAAATGTTTTCCTCGAAATTATACCTTTTGCCTCATTTCACCTTGGTGGTTGAAATGGTTTCCTAGTAAGTGGGTCACCCTCAGGAAAATGGTTGCTACTAGGGGGTCTCCTTGAAGGGTCATTGTACCATTCCCACTCATACTTACCACTTTCAACACTTATTCCCCTTTGTTTCCTCATCTTTTGGGTTATTGGGCTCATTGAACCCAAGAAGTGTTCCTTACACATGGAACTCAACGTGTTCCTAACTTCAAGTTACATTGTGGTGCTCCTTACTTTCCATTTCACATAACACTCAATGTTTTGGACCATAATAAATTAATGGAAAATAAAAGGGCTTGGAAAAAGGTTGTGTTGCAAACAAGGGATGCACCACGCCCTCCACAAAGGCACCCATAAATGAGACAATATGATCCCTTGATATGTCAAGAACCCCATTCCCAAAAGTCACACCCCCATCCACCTCATATTCACTACATGAATTAGAGAGGGTATTCTTGGGAAACACTCCTTGACCTGGGGATTAGCCTACCCAATAGGGCACCATGACAATCCTCCCATACTTAAATTTGAAAATTTTTATAAGGTCTTTGAGCATTTGTTTAGTTTGAAAAGGGGGGATTTAATGCACATGTTTGGGTGGTTTCTTTATTAAATGCGGCTTATTTGGCATGATACATGTGACTTGCGGACCCTTGGAGGGCGTACTTATTTGTCTTTGTAGGAACTTTCTCGGTGAAATCTATCCATGGAGGACTTATTCCATTTTGACCTTCATGAGGGGTTGAAAACGCCAAGGATGGATGCCATAGCCCACAGGATGGGCAAAGGACCCCAAAGCCTTTGTATGCAAGGGATAGAGGATGTTTCCTTTGGAGGAACTTTGACATCACTAGAGGATGACATCATGGACCTTTGTACCTCGAGATTGGCCTTTGGAGGCCTAGAATGTCACTTTCTAATCCCTTGACATCATTTTGAGCCTAGGGTTTTGGTGGGCTTCATGGTTTTGGAGGTGATCTAATGTGGTTTGAAGGAAGGAGATGCATGGCGTGAAACTCTAGAACATGAGATCTTGACACATGGCCTTTGGAGGCCCAACATTTTGCATCTTGAGGGTCAATGTCTCACTTTGAGGCTCAACATCACCCTTTTGAGGGTTTTACTTTATGTAATTTTTATTTTTTGTAAGTTGTAAAGGCAAATAAAGGGGTTCAACCCTCTTTTGATTTTTTGTTGACAATACAATGTGGACAAATTGGTTTAGATGGCCTCATATAAATATATGCCATCTCTTTTTAAATTTGACATCAAATCACTTGAGAGTTACACAACTCTCATCTAACATTTTCTCCCTACTTTGGAAATCTTCTATCTATTGTCTCTTGTGCAAATGGATGATTTACTTGTCTATTGGTGGAATAAAGGCTAGCAACTTCTCTTGGATGCTTTCTCTTGGAAAATGGTTGGAAAATATTTGATAAGTAAGGTTTTTGCATGCTATATCTTGGATTAGGTAAGGAATTTCTACAATTTTGTGTTTTTCTTCTTTATTTCAAGGCCATTTTGTCAAACCCTTGGAGGAGTATAAATGCATACATCCTCCATCAAGAATTTGTTTTCTATTGTTGTTGAAAAGGCTTAAGGATTTCTACAATGAGTAAAAAGGCTTACACCCTTGTAGCAAGACCTTGCTAAGGTTTGGTTACTCTAGGGAGTAAAAAGGCTTACACCCCTAGAGGAGTAATAAACCCTATCTTAACAACAAACTCCATAACCCAATAGAAAATGCACTAATTTGCATTGAAGATTGAATATTATTGCATTGGTAAATGTGAATTTTGAGATATTGAGTTGTTTAAGTGTGGATCTATTTTTTACATGTTCTAATCTATCTTGTGCCCTAGGGGCATCTTGATTTTCCAAGTGATTGAGTTTCTGTAATAAACATTAAGCTACAACCAATAGGGCTGCAAGAAACTCACTTTCTCTTACTCTTTTACAACTTTTCTACTGCTGAAATTCACTTGTAAGCTTTGGTATTCGATCTATTGGGTGGCTTACTTGTTGATTTTAGTGTCTAGAATTTTCTGTTGTATAAAGTTTTATCTACAGCCATAAGGCTGTTATAAAACTCTTTTGATAACATTCATTAACAACCCTCTCTTGTCATTAAAATCTCGATTCAAACATTGGAAGATCGTCTACTATTTGCTAGCTTTATTTTCCAACATCATATACTTGACTTTGATGATTTAATTTTCAGTTGTCATAGTTTCTTTATTGCTGATATATATTTCCTTACTACTGCAATTTTTGAACAACAAGGTTTCTTACTGATTCCCCATTGGTTTTGAGACTTGTATCATTATATATTGTCTTGTTTGGGCATGTCTAACATTGTTTTGCAGGTACACAACCTTGGAAACAACTTATCACCTCCAAAGACTCTTTCATCAAGCCTCAAACCTTGAATTATAGGAGTATTCTTCTAGCTCCTTTCTTTCCCCCTTGCAATCCCCCTAGGGTCACTCGGGAAGCCTCCCTTGTGTTGGACTTGTCCTTCACTAAAACGAGGGGGGCATCTATTGAGGTGACAGTGATAGGTGTTACCAGTTGTGTCACACACTTGTGGTATGGGTTGGGATTTACCCAAAATACAATCTGTACAATAACAAGGTCTTGTTGGGAAACATTTCTTGACTTGGGGATTGGCCTACCCAATAGGGAATCATGAAATCCGTCCCATATGTAAATTTGGCAAAGTTTATAAGGTCTTTGAAAATTTGTTTAATTTGAAAAGGGGGGACTTAATGCACTTGTTTGGGTGGTTCTTTTATTAAATGTGGCTTACTTGGAATGATACATGTGACTTGTGCACCCTTGTAGGGCATATTTTATTATCTTTGTAGGACCTTGCATGATGAAGACACTCATGAAGGGACTACACAACTTGGACCTTCATAGGTGCTTGAAATCCCATTGGATGGATGTTGTGCTCCACTCATTAGAGGCCTACAATGATGAACATTGCACCTTGTAGGTCTTCCCTAGCACATGAATGAGGCTCAAAATGATGAAGAAGGGATGGAGTACATTTGGCCATTTAGGTGCACTTGGTGGTGTTTTGGCCTTGAAGCCCCACTTATTTGATTTATATGGGGATGATATGGCACCTTCCTAGCATGATGTCTTGGCCTTGGGAGGCTTATCTTCACACATATTCACACATGCCAGTTTGGAGGGAATTTGTATGGGCTTATGTCCCATCATTTTGTTATTTTTGGTCATTTTCTAGTTTCTATGGGAAAAAAGAGAAAATTGATTCGCTAATTAAGAATTGTAACTTAGGTTTTAGCCTAAAATTATGGTTTTAATTGTAAAGTGGACAAATGTGGACAAACTATGACTCAGGTTTCCTGATATAAATATGAGGCAAGTCATTTTCATTTTCTCATAACTCATCACTTGATAATTTACTCTTGGACTGAAATTTCAACCCTCTTGGACAATTCATTATCTCTCTTTTTCTTGTGCAGTGGATGAATACTTGTTATTTGGAGCATTAAAGGCTAGAGATTTCTCTTGGTGGTCTCTCTTGGAAAAACATTGGATGATATATCGGTAGTAATGGTTTATTTCATGCTATCTCTTGGATTTGGTGAGTAATTTCTTCAATTTATTGTTGTCTTGCTTGTTTAAATTCAAGGAAACTATCTTAAACCCTAGGAGGAGTAAAAGGGATTACACCCTCCACCAAAATTAATTCTTCTTTGATATTGAAGGGCTATAAGGATTGCAACAAGAAGTAAGAGGGTTGACACCCTTGTTGCAATTCTTATCTAGGGTTTATTTCTCTAGGAGGTAAGAGGGTTGGCACGCCTAGAGAAACTTCAAACCCCAGTTCATCTTGGACCCCAATCTAGATGATTTGGAAGGATTGTTGTTGGGTGTTATAAGGTTTTAACTTTCAACCACAATATTTTCTTCAGCTTTGATTAGTTTTCTTCCAAGGCAGAGACTCCCTTCACCAAATAATAAGGAACTAATCTTTTCCATTGGAGATTGTTAATTATTGCATTGGTAAACATGTAATTTGAGGTTTTGGAATTGTTCAAGTTGGATTTGGATTTTACATGATTTAGGATCTCTTATGATTCAATGTCATCTTAATTGATCTATTGGTTAGTTTTTTGTAATAAAAATTAAGCTACAACCATTAGGGCTGCAATAAACTCTCTTTCTCAACTAGTTTCCTTCACTTTTGACTGCTGAAATTTTCATGTAAGCAGTGAAATTTGATCTACTTTTAAAAGGCTATTGATTGGGTTGCTTGCTTGCTGATTTTTTTGGTTAAAATTTTCTGATGTAGCAATAACAAGTTACATCCATAAGTCTGTTATAATATCTTTCTGATAATTCATTTTTACATCCTTTTTTTGTCATCTAATTCATTGTTTCAAGTATTGGAATATTATCTCTAAGTTGCATACTAATTCATCCAATATTATATACTGATTAGATGATATAATTTGCATCTATTATAACTTTATCATTGCTGGTATATAATTGTTTACTGCTGCAATTTTGGGACAACAAGGTTTCTTGTTGATTTCCCTCTAGTCTTGAGGCTTATATCATCATATATTGTTTTGGTTTGGCTTGTTTAACATTGTTTTGCAAGTATAGAACATTGGCAGCCTTTTCCTTGACTTATAATAATCCTCCATAAAGCCTCAATACCTTCCAAAAGAGACCTATATGGGTGGTTCCTTCATTTCTTTACCTCTCCCCTTGCAAACCCCCTAGGGTCACCTGATAAGCCTCCCTTGTGTTGGACATTTCCATCACTAAAATGAATGGGATATCTATTGGGGTGACAGTGATAGGTATCCATAGTTGTGTCCCACACTTTTTTCTTGGGTTGGGATTTTCCCAAACTACAAACTGTGTGATAAGACTGCATCTGTATGATGGAGTCAGCCAACATCTCAATATTTTCAGGGTAAGATTTTCAATTATAATATTTTAGAGGCCAAATATTCTTGAAATGAAGTTAGATGGGTGGATCTTGGTGATTTTCTTTGATTAGGGTAAGAGTTAGTTAAATGTGTTTTTTCTTGGGAAATGTCTTTTGAAAGGTTGTTTCAGTGCTAGATTTTTTTTATTTTTTTTTTTAGTATTTGAATAACTTCCCTTTGTTAAAAGATTTGCTCGTTCCACACTATTCTATGTGGTGGAGCTTCCCTACAGAAGGAGTCTATAGAGAATTTTATTTCTTGGTTCCCTCAAATAACTATAATGTAGGTTATTTCAGTAATTCAAAAGCCACTACATCATCTTTGGACATGGATGGTTGGCTACAAATAGGTGATCTTTGTTACTTAATGATGGAGGAATTACATTGTTTCTATGCTCTTCATTGTGAAAATGGAATGTTGTTTTTAAAATTGTTGTGTGAACATTGTGTTTGTGTTATTATTAGGAGGTATGGACTGGAAAGAAACCATATCTTCAACATCTTAGAGTGTTTGGTTGTGATTCTTATGTACATGTTCCAAAGGAAAATAGGATTAAGCTGGATAAAAAGGTTGAAAAGTGTATCTTTATTGGTTATAAAGATGGTGTGAAAGGTTATAAGATTTGGAACCCAGAAACCAAGAAGAATGTTTACAATGGAGATGTTGTTTTTAGAGAGGTAAAAGATGTTTCCAAACAGGAATTCCTACCAAGGCTAGAAGAACCTGAGAAAATAGAGTTGGAGTTGGATGATGCAAAATCTGAATCATCTGAATAAGATGAAGCAGAAGAAGAAGAACCTCATACCCCAATATTGAGGATATCAGTGAGAGAAAGAAGGCAACCATAAAGGTATATTCCACTTGATTTCTATTCCAATTTTTCTTTATCTATTATTGATGATGATCCTAGAACTATCAGGGAAGTAGTGAATTCAGAGGATAGTAAACTCTGGAAGAAGGCCATGATTGAAGAAATCGATGCATTGGATAAGAATGAGGCATGGGATATAATTGAGTTTCCACTTGGAAGAAAATCTGTTGGTAGAAAATGGTTGTTTAAGAATAAGTTTAATGCAGAATGAAAAGTGGAGAAATAAAAAGCTCGGTTAGTAGAAAACGTTTATTCCCAGGTAAAGGGAATTGACTTTGGTGATATTTTTTCTCATGTTGCCAAGTTAACTTCTATTAGATTTATTTTATCTATTGTTGCTTCTTTTGATCTTGAAGTGGAACAGATGGATGTGAAGACAACATTCCTACATGGGGATCTGGAAGAAGAAATCTACATGAAGCAACCAGAAGGATTTGTAGTGAAGGGAAATAAAGAGATGGTTTGTAAGCTAAAGAATTCACTATATGGTCTGAAGCAATCACCTAGGATGTGGTACCAAAAGGTTGACACATACATCCTTGGATTGGGATTTGTGAGAAGCAAGGTTGATCACTATTGTTACCCATAATTTTGGTCGTCATGATGATGTATTGATTATGGTGCACTCGGGCTCTTCATTAGAACTTTCTCCTGAGAAAAGTTACTTTCTTCTCTTACCAAAAATATCATTTTTGAGGAAGGTTCGCAGGCTACCAATACATTTGCCTGCGAGAATGTATGATTCTCGCAGGCCACCTTAAGCCAGGGTGCGAGAAGTTCGCACTGTGTATAACTGTTGGGGTGCGAACACTTTCTAAAGAAGGGAAAAAGAAGAATTCTCGAAGCTTCTAGAAGGGAATCTTCTAGAATGATGAGATGGCATTCGAATGGTTATCTAAGTACTGGATTTCCTGATATTTTGGGATCATTCTTATCCAAGAAACTAATTCATCCTCTCCTATATATTGAGGGGATTCTCATGGAAAAAGTTAGTAAAAAACAAGCAAAAGATTCATTGGAGAGTTAGTGAAAAGGATTGTGTGAAGGACTGATGCTACAACAGCTAAGAACTCTAGCAAGTTTATCATAGGTGGTGGATCTTCTTCATGCAAGTGAGAAAGTGTGTGTGTCAGAGCTAAGGGTCATCGAAATGAAGTTTGCAACATCAAGGCTCAGGTTGTAATCTTTACTTTCCATCAATATGATACAGTAATGTATCCCTTTCCCATAAAGTTGGTTTTATTTTATTGTATAACTCCTTGATCATATACATAGATGAACTGTTGAATAGATTGTGTTTTCTTCACTTTGGTTGGTTTGTATTGTTTTGATCTTGACTATACGAGAGAACTGGAGCGAAGCAGGAGCAACAAAGATCAAAGGAAGCAATTATAAGGTATGTTCTTTAATCGAATCTCCTAATACATTCAATAGTTAGAATCTAGGGAAAGAGTATCATTCTGTCTTTCTTTGTTCTAGATCCAGGTGGATCTAGGGAGATTGGTTTGTGTCCGCACTTACAGATTTATTTAATAACAACTATGTATATTCCAAGCAGGTTGGTAATCACTTCATTTATGTAGTGTTTTATTTTGATGACATGTTGTTGGTAGGAAATAACATGGGTGTTGTCAAGGAGGTGAAATCGCAACTATCCTCCAAATTTTACATGAAGGATCTCGGTGCTGCTAACTTCATTTAGGAATGGAGATTAAAAGAGATTGTGCAAATAGGAAACTCATGTTGAATCAAAGAAAATATGTTGAGATGATATTGAAGAGGTTTAATATGCATGAAAGTAAATTGATCAAGGTTCCTATTCCTATAGGTGTAAAGTTATTTGCAGATAAGTGTCCCAAGGCACAGGAAGAAGAAGAGGACATGTCCCATGTTCCGTATGCTAGTGCAGTTGAAAGTTTGATGTATGGAATGGTCTTTACTAAACCGTACATTGCACATGCAGTGGGAGTTTTGAGAAGGTATATGTCAAAACCAGGGAAGGCGCATTGGAAAGAAGTAAAGAGGGTGTTCAGGTATTTGCGTTGCACTACCAATTATGGATTGTGCTACTAAGGAATACAAGGATTGGACATAGTGGTGGACATACATGGCTTTGTTGATGTAGACTAGGATGGAGATATGGATCGTAGAAGATCTACAAGTGGGCATGTGTTTAACCTATTTGGAGGATAAATTAGTTGGATGCGAAAAATATAAGTTGTAGTGGCACTCTCAACTACAGAAGTTGAATACATGGAAACCACTCATGCAAGAAAGGACGCAGTATGGCTACATATATTGTGTTCAGGTATTGGGTTGGTACAACAAGCAGTGAGATTAGATTCTGATAGTCAGAGTGCAATATTCCTGGCAAAGAACCCTGTTGATCATTCGAAGACAAGGCATATTGATGTTAAATATCACTTTGTGAGAGACATGGTTGAAGAAAATAAGGTGTTGCTGGAAAAGGTTGACACTTCGAAGAATATTGCAGATTCATTGACAAAGCATGTGAGCACAAAAACGTTCTCCTGGTGTAGAGTAACAATGGGCATTGTTTCCCTGGATTGTTGACTATATAATCCTATGGACCCCTGGATGCAAAGAAAAC
Organism: Picea engelmannii; assembly: GCA_009831015.1. Classification (NCBI taxonomy): domain Eukaryota; kingdom Viridiplantae; phylum Streptophyta; class Pinopsida; order Pinales; family Pinaceae; genus Picea; species Picea engelmannii. The sequence goes on from ML796726.1 coordinate 69,182, forward strand.
AAAAAGTGGGAGAATTTTGGGTATGTGTTATATTCTTTTCATGTGTGTGTGTGGGTGCATCAGATTCAAAAAATGCGTCTGACGATCCCTCTAGCGGATTTTGCTAATTTTCAAGGTTTTCTAAATTAATCCTAGATTAAGGGATTAGGGTTTTGGTATCTACAGAATACCTAAAAACATTGTATATATATTGTATGGTGAATGGTGAAATTAGTACAATGAAGCGTTGAAATTGTTTCTCCTGGTTAAGGGTTTCTAGTATAAATCTATGTGTACTATGTGTATGAGCCATTGATTAATTTATGTTTTTCTTAAGAATGTATATGCATTGCTTTACTTCACAGGTTTAAAAATTACAAATACATCATAAGATATATCAATGAAACTCAAATATGTACCGGCCATGTACCCCAACAGATCAGCCTCAATCGTCCATTCACTACAACAAATACTAAGCATCCAATAATACATGTACTAGTAATGTGCTTCAATAAATCAATGATATCTCTAGCTAGAATCATCAAGATATACCACATAACCAAGATATCATAACTGCATTGTCATAACCAACATTTTTATTCAACATAAAATGCCTCAATCCATACTCATGGGTTAGTGCCATGCATCCAAGATAGCCTTTCATTTTATATCATCACCATACATAATCCAATATGTAATCATGAAAACTTGCAGTGAACAATGTCAGAACCTCCAACAAACTATGTAATACCCTACAACATAGAGTTATACGCCCACATCAAGCTACAACCCATGTGCATAGCCTTTTTCACAAGGCTTTACCACATATATGTGGCCTGTTGCACAGACAACTCATGTATGTATGCGACCTATTCAAGTTCAGTCTGCGTATGTACGTGACTGCTACCATTGTCACCCACGTATGCTTTAGTAGATGACACACTTAATCTTCCCTCAAGGATTACATTCTTCTCTGGTTGTTCAGTCTTCTTCACCCACTTCTAAGGGTGTTCCTGCTTCTCCGAACTTGAGCTCTAAGCTTCCATATTTTCAAAGATGTCTCCCTTCCTTACTTCATTCCTTCTTCTACTCATGCTATATGAAGTCCTCATCATGGAATTTCTTCTTGTGTTCCAGAAATCCCGGGATTTGTGGCCAAATCCACTACAGTTGTAGCATCTCATGCTATGACAGTGAACAACAATGTGTCCTACTTGATCACATCTCCAACACCTTATGGTGTTATGAAATATTCCTTTATTTTTTGTTGCATAAGATATGCATTCCAAAGCTTTGTGACCATATTTATTATATGAATAAAATTGACCATGAAAAACACTTTCATATTTTTTCTTTGGTGTCCATCTTCTTTGAGGTGTGAGGATGGATTCTTGATGTCTTCCTTTCTTTGTTCTTTAGAAACTTTCCTTCTCTTGTGTAGGTGGTTGACTTGCAACATTATTTTCATCCTTTGAGAGTGATGGACTTACCTCATGCTTCTTTGAGGTGATTTCTTCATCATGTGTAGCTTCTCTCTTGTATCCAAGACCTGATTTATCATTTGGTTATATTTGACTTTCAAAGATTTCATTCAATATCGTTGAGGTATTCAATAATTTGTTTGACTTCTCTACTTTATTTCTAAGATAAACAACTTCAACTTCTAACTTATGACATGACTCTTCCTTTTCATTTACTTGATACTTCAATAGTTACCCTACCCTTTTGGCTTCTTCAATTTGGGTCTTGAGATGGACAATAATTTCAATACTTTTTCTAATCTCATCATATACCTTCTTATCTTATTTTTCATTCTTTAGTATTGTGATCTCTTCATCCTTTTCTTCTAATTGAGTCTTATTACTCTCTTCTTGTCCTTTGAGCATTTCCTTTAACTTCAAGATGTGCCTTTGACGCTTCTTAAGAAACTTTTTAGTGTTATCCGAAAGATAGTTTTAGTCTATATAATAATGGTCATTGTTGTATTCATATAGACCCTCTTAAACTTTATTTTGAAGTTCTGATAGTTCTTCTTCTATTCTTTTCATAGGATAACCACCATCAAACTCTACGCAAACTATTTCTAGATTTTATTCTTCACTTGTAGATAAATATTCAATATCATCATATTTTGAATTATTGCAATCAAGGTTCTTTGAGGATTCGTTACCTTTATTTTAAATATCTTCAAGATCTTCCTTTTTCCCAACATCATCACATGATTCTTTGCCTTCATTTGAAATGCCTTCAAGATCTTCCTTTTTACCAACATCATCACATGATTCTTTCCCTTCATTTGAAATGTCTTCAAGGTCTTCCTTTTTGTCAACATCATCACATTTAGAAATAATGCAATCAAGAGTTTTGGGAGATTCTTTACCTTTTATTATCTTGATGGAGTTGTCTTCAATATTTTCCTTCTTGATTTGATATGTCTCCTCTAGCTTTAGCCATAGATCCTTGGAGGAAGTGCATTTTCCCATGCTCTCTTTGATAGGGCTTGAGAGTCCACTAAGAATGGTCTTGATAGCCAATGCATCATTCTTATTTCCCTCCCTTTGAGCTGCAAATTTTGACTTTTTCTTCAAGGAAACTGATCCACCAATGGCTTCCTTCCAAATACCTGCTCCCATTTCCTTCAAATGCACTCTCATTTCTATTCTCCATGTAGAATAATTTTCCTCATCAAGGATTGGAACTTCATAATCCATTTGTGTGTCCATGAATCTCCTCTAAGATTTTTAAGACTTGTAGTGAAGGCCTGCTCTGATTCCAATTGTTGGACACACTGAATACACTGAGAGGGGGGGGGGGTGAATAGTTTATGGATTTTTTCCCCAAATCTTTCCCTTCAAAAACCTCATTAGCTAGCAATCACCACTTACTTATTACATATTGTTGTCATTTATAACCAGTTAAATGTGAACATACATCAACAAATATATCAGCAAAATATCATCAACAAATCATCACTAAAAGGAACACAAAGAACACAAGATGTATGTACAATTTTCTTTTTCTTACAGACTACAATCCTTGGTTTATCTGCAACAACTAAATAGAGTACAACTCTACAAGAGAACCAACTCTATAATGAAAGACTCAACTTACACCCTCAACACCAACCAAGAAGAGGAAACAATCCTCAACAGATATCAATTTGTCAATAGGTACATGGCCTATCGGTAGTGCAACACGCGTATGTACGCCCCCTACCAGTAGTACAACTCGTATATGTACGTGGATAGTCTGGACTACAACCTGCGTATCACTTCTGAGCAAATAGGGTTTTCTTTTCATCACACACTCAGATCTTTTGCAACCTTCAATCACATTCTCTTTTGTCTCTCACTGTCCAATCTGATCCATAACCAATCATAACACATCCAAGCTCTCCACAAACTTACTCATACTCCTTAATCATACAATATGAATGCTACTCAATCATGTATAAGTAATCAACATATTATGGAAGTCATTTGAGTATTGAATCATAAGAGTGTTGCTCACTCTACAAACCACATCGCAATAACCCTACCAAGAATTCCTTAAGAATTCACTACACAACAAGTAAGAGTATCCATAAAGACAACAATGTAACCATACCAGAGTATCTATGGTAGGTATGAGCCCATAGAATGCATATATGGAACATGCTTCAGTCTTCATGAGACTGGAACTAGCTCACACACAATTCTACATGAATTCATCCATTGTACGTGCCCTGTCCTTATTCAGCCTACGTATGTACGTGACCAGGCTCACTAAAGCCCACGTATACCTCAGAAACTAGGGTTTTTGAACTTCCAAGACTTTTTTTGTCATGATCTCAGACTTTCCGAAACTTTGATGCATCCATGAGATCCTCCATATCTCCTCTCTCTAAGAATAGATCTTCAACACATGATCAAGAGATGCACAAGAGATAAATTTCACAAGAGACCCTTGCCTCTTATTTATACTCTCCAAGTAGCTTCTTTAGAAGCATCGTCTAGGTCACTTAACCCACTTCTAGGTCACTTAACCTATTTCTAGGTCACTTAACCTATTTCTAGGTCACATAACCTATTTTCCTCAGTTTACGGTTAACCACTTTCCATAATTATAAAGTTATCCAATTTAAATATTCCTCCTTGACTTTGTCACCTCAGCTTGTCATTTTATTATTTAAATAATCCTCCTTGACTTTGTCACTTTTCTTTAACATTTAAATAATAATTTCTTCTTTGTAAGATATTTGAATTCTTTGACCTTTTGGGGATTCAAGCCTACATATGAGGGTCCTCCAACTTCGTAAGGCCATAAATCTCAAACCATGAGGAGTTATGTGATGTTCCACATACCACCGGAAGTGGCATGATATTCACTATCCATCTAGAATAGGTCTACTGACAAATTCACTGATATTCATCTTGTTATTCCACATATAAGCATGGGTTCTCCAACCATACTTCAAGGATAACACAACCGCAAAGCGTCTTCCCATGAGGGATTTCACCATAAGGGGACCACTTTGGAGTTCATCCATTTGTACACCTTATCAACCATGATAAGATGATAATGATTCATCTTTACATCAATCCAACAATGCATCATATACCAATGAAACCACATCGATCCATCTTCATATATCATCATGTATCAATGATAACTCATGGATCCTTCTTCATCTATGCATCATGTATCAATGACAACTCATTGATCCATATTCTTCTATGCATCATGTATAAATGAAAACAAATGACTATGATTCCACTTGACATCAATCAATACATACTTCACCAATAAACTATGATAAGACATACATCAAACCTATGACCTTTGACATCATTTAATCATCCTTTGGCATCAACCAATTACTTGACATGAATCCTTTGACATCAATCAATTAATCATCCCTTGACATAAATCAATCACTTGACATAAATCCTTTGACATCAATTAATTAAACCTTTGGCATCAATGACAACATGATCCAACAATCTCCCCCTTTGGCATTGATGGCAATACCAACAATGATGTCAACACCAATCATTGATGCCAACTTGTAGACAAGGCATTTCTCTACATCAATAGTCATGAATTACATCAATGTGACTATCTCTCCCCCTTTGACATCAATGGAAAAGGGTCATTCTCCTCTTGGGGCTTCTCCCTCTGCTTGAACTCTCCTTGGAGCTACTCCCACTGCCTGAATTCCTTTGATATTCCTATGAATAATCTCTCCCCTTTTTGAACAAGGGATACCACTTTGATGTAATGCTGAAGATACATTGCTCATGTTCCGCCTATGACCATTGTTCCCGCTAAAATTATGCCTCTGTGCTCTTTCTGCTAATATAAGGCTATTTTACCAAGTATGCATCTGATAAATATCTCCTCCTAGAATCATGGGAAGAAGAATGACTCCCCTTATGGGTATGTCTCCCCCTATATTCTCTGCAATACAAACAATATGCTACTACTCAAACAAATCATAGATCAACCACTCTTTTTATGACTATCCCTGGACCTGTCCATGCATAAAAAATCGTGCCATACCATGAAACAAAAGATATGTCAACAATGAGATTGAGAATCATGAATAAAACATCAACCAAGTACTTCATGTACCAAATTGTGTGTCCACCATGCACAACACCCATATACATCAACCATGAGCATCAACACCATAGAATGTGCCATAAAATATTTGTTATAACCCTAAATTGCACCACATATGCTTACCTGCCATCATTCCAACTCATATCCTTTCCTTGCCAAAACTATGCTGAAAAAACTCTTGAAAATCCTCTTGGGTCAAGGCCCACGCACCCTAACCCACTACTGCACGTGTGTACACGCTGGCAGGCCTACTACAGCCCGCGTGTACCTAACAAAACACAAAAATAGGAAAGTTTCCGAAGGGGCAAAAAGCTATGGGTCAGTTAACTGAAACTCCCGGCCATGCATGGCCGAGAGTTCGTCCAAAACCCTAGCTCCTTCTAGCCTATAAAAGAAGGGGTAGGGGTACCATTTGGAGGGGGAAAATTATAAGCGAAGAAACTCTGCCCATTTTCCGAATCCATTGTCCCAACCCTTTAGCCTTTCCTCAAGCCTAAGGAGAATTAATGTAAAGCAGTTGGAGGACAAAAGAAGAGGAGGAGCCCAGGATCAGGATCAAGGAGCGGTGGCCGGTCTCGACTTTGATTGTAAGTTGATTCATTTTGAAAATAATAAAAGAATACTTTTCCCATCCCAATGCATGAGTTATCTATGATTTGCTTAATTTATGCTTAATTTCTAACCCTCAAGTAGAAAATTAGCATGCATGCGTAGTGGTTTGTCTTGATTGCAGGATTATCTTTGGAAGGAGCAGTGCAAGCAAGCGGGCAAAGCGCAATGGATGATCTACACCAAACATCAGTAAAAAGGTTAGTAGTTCCTTTCCATGCATGTATTGTAAAAAAGGGGTTTAAGTTTTGGGTGGTAGGTTAAAAGGTAATTTCTTTACGGTCAAAATCTGCATGCAAGTCTGACCCTAGTTTGCTAGTCCGTAGGGTATTTTTCCCAACAACAGAGTTGGTGACCGTACTGGGGAAGACACTCTTTAGGGTTTCTGGATTTAGTTGAGTTTTTGGGTAGTTTAAGAGATTAGATTTTCTGTTTCTTTGCCTGTCTTTTTCTGTAAGGCCTGAGCTAGCAGGGAGCCTGGTTCTTTATACCAGTTTTCCCTGACTGTTGCTTCAAGGTAATTTTCGGGACACACAGAGGTACACTCGGCCTGCATAAGGTCTGGATGCGTGTACCCGCGCCCTAATCTCTTATAGGTCGCATGTGAACGCTAGCTGTAGAGGTTTCAGTAGCGTGTAGGATTTAAGAGAGCTTGAGAGGCATTCCTCCTCTTCCCTGTCAGAATTATACATTCTCAGGGGGTTTTCTGGATCATGTCTGAGTCTTGCTGGTTCATAGTCTTGTCTCAGTTTGTCTTGTTGTGTTTTGTTATTCTTTGCAAATATTTTTTTCTCTTCTGTTAGAAGAAGCATCCAAGACTTCAAGAGACCTTGGTTATCAATACCAGAGGCCTCTTCCTGTTTTGGGCTACCTGTGTTTATTTTTTGTCTTAGATTTTTTACATACACACGACCTATACAAGGTCAGCCCGCGTGTACACGCATTCTATTTTAGCTCAGCATGCATTCGAACGCGTGTTGTTTCAGTGACAATAGCGTGCTTGACAGGCTGCTTTTCAATCAGGGTGGGGCAGTCATCCCCTCCTATGGTGAGAAGTGTTCCTCTCAGGTGTTTGAGTCTAGGGTTTAACAGTCAGTAGGTTAGGGCCTCTTATCCTTAGCCTATTTTTTTTCGTAGTTGATAGAAAAGATAAAAAGAAAATTTTATTTTATGGTTTTTAGACAAGCGTAAGAATCTATGCTTTCTTAATTGCCATTGTGTGTCTTTGCTCTGATTCTTTACGATCTGCGCTTTAAGCCAAAATTTTGTTTTTCTTGGTTTTAGGCTTGTCGGTATTTTCCCTTTGTTGTTTGATTAGCACGTAAATAAAAAAAGAAGAGGAAAAAAAAATCTTTTCATTTTCTTCTTTGTTTGAAGATTGTGTTTCTGCATCAATAGCTAGGGAGAAGTCTTTTTGTTCATAAGTTTTTTGTAGTGAATTTAGAGCATAAGTAGCTCGTAGTCAAGCGAAATTCCTTTATGTTTGATGCATGAAATCTTAGAAAAATTGAAAAGAAAAAGAAGTCTTTCTTTGTGAAAAGTTGTTGATTTTTGCATTTAGTAAAAGTATTTTGTTTCCATCTTTTTTCATTCATTTTTGCTTTGAGTCTTTACACATCATCAGTTTCACCTTCATACCCCATGACGTAAAAAAGCCCATAAAAGAAACGCTAATTTAAAATCTATTAGACTTTTTGTTTGTAGGGTTCATACACTAGTTCAGGACTAGGGCCTTAGATTAGGTTGGAGAGGAAACTCTCCAAGGCCACTCAAAACCAAACATTGGAGTCTGTGACAGGGAGTGTAGAATTCTAGTTTCGTGGAAGTTATCCGGGACCCCCCTCTAACACAAGGGATAAACACGAGGTCGCATGAGGAAAGGTAGCGGAGATAACCCCTCCAAAGCCGGACCAAGCGTAGTGGAGAACACATATCGAGGGCTTGTTTTGGGATTCCATCGTTTTCATTTTCCATGGGGCTTCGTGGGTCTCGAATCCATTTGATGTCCTCAGTTGTCTTCCAGACCATTTTCTCTCGATACCCTTGACATGTTTTGGGCTTGATACCCTGCTCATTGTGGTCTACCCGACTTTCGACTGTACCCGCCTGGTGACTGTTTGCGTGCTGGCAAACTAGTTTCCAATCTTTTTAGGGACATACACAGGTGACTGCGGAGGTATAACGCGGTACCTAGGATAGACATCGGGCCACTCTTTTTAGAGTATACTTGGAGGGTGCTTCCGTGTTCGAGTTGCACTTGCACTGGTAAGTTGCTCTAGTGTTGGTTGTTGTAACTGTTCTTCCAACTAGTTAGTGATTTCTTGTTTTATCTCTCAGGGGATTCTTTTTAGTGTGTGTTACTGTTTGAATGTGTAGAATACCTTAGCGTGTCTTGGATATTCTCACACAGTGGAGGATCCTGAGCTCCACCGGTCACGAAGGCTTCTGGGCCTGCCGCCGATTATACTGGAGCCACCCCCGCCACCATTGAGGCGGAAGCTAGACCAACAAGGGTCTTTCGAAGAAACTGGGTTACAAACCATTATGCCCGAACAACTCCCGAAGGAATCAACTGCCAATCGTGGCTCGGTTGAAACCCCAACCACTGATACTTGGCCATCGGTCATTGTACCAATCCAATTTTACAAACTCCTTTCAATGCCTCACACAGCTATGGAAACAAACACTGTTACTTCCTCTGGGAATTCTTCCATTCCCACCACCGTTGCTACCACAGGAGAAGCATCTCCTAGCTTGCCATTGTCGATCCGAGCCACCATGGTCTCAGCCGCAACTACATCGCACAGTGGACCGATCCCATCTATCGCGATGGCCACAACTCCCTTCACACCTAGTGCGATAGGCTCTCCATTTTCATATGGTATGCCTAGTTTGGGTACACGTCCTGCACTCACTCACTCCACTTTACAGACTTTGGGTCTGGGGGTATGGAGCTCTAACACTCCTCTGCAAGGTCAACTTGGGGGCATTCCTGTCCCTTTTAACACTTTTCCTTACACTGGAGGTCATATCTCTCCTTCATCCCCTTCGCTTGGTGGTCTGCACACACTAGTTCATTTGGAGTCAGGAGTCAAGGAACACCTGTACATACTATGCCGGTAGGTTTGTCACCGTTTGTTTGGAATGGGACGTTTGGTAACAACACTTTCACATCTACCACTTTCCCATCTGGGGGCACTCCCATTTTTGGACAGTCTACTCCGGCGCAGGGTACTATTCCTGCACCGGGGGCACATATAGCAAGACCTTGGAACTCATGACAAGGATCCATTCCCTCCTCTGGAATGTCGTTCTGGGGTAATTCTTTCCACAGTCAATGGAACCCTGGACAAACTTCTATGCCTCTCCCATCAGGACCGACATAGGGTAATCCTTCCCAAAGTCCTTCAAACACGATGCATGCCCAACATCCTATGTCCTTCATGGGGAATCATCCAATGATGTCTCCACAGATGAAAAATCCTTACGCTGGTCAGGGTCATGGTTTCTACCAGAATCCGGGCTAGCAGCCAAACATTTCCTGGCAACCTGGTGCCAGTCAAACTCCAGGACCCTTTTTCCCAGGCTATTAGCAACAACCCACACTACCATTCCTGGCGAAGTTACACTTGCCAGATTTAACAAGGTTGTTAAATGATCCTATTTGTCACGATCCATGTTGGCCTCCTTTGTCAACGAAGTTGCCTTCGGACATTCAAAAGTTCGAAGCCAAGCCTAATGAAGATCCAGGTGATCACGTGACTACCTTCCATATTTGGTGTTCATCTAGCTCATTGAAAGATGACTCTGTCCAGTTGCGATTGTTTCAACGCACTCTTATCGGGAGTGCCACGAAATGGTACATCGAGCTCGATCACTCACGATACTCTTCTTTTGGCGAACTGGCGATGGCCTTCCTTAACCATTTCCAGTTACCTGTGAGATACGACGCTGGCACAGAGCTTCTTTCCAATTTCGAATAGACAACAACGGACCATATCTCTGATCATATCTGAGAGTGGAGATGCCGAAAGAGTATAATCAAAGTACCAGTCCCACCATCATTCCTACTTGAGTGGTTCCTTAAGTCTTTAGTCCCACAATTATCCAAAGACGTTGCGACTTCAGGAGTTTTCTCCAAAGAAGATGCCATCATGAGGGCTCAACAGTTTGAGCTCATCTATTCTCAGTCTGGTTTATTATAAAACATCCTGCCGAATGCACCACGATCGATACTGGATAAAACTAGACAGAGAGCTGGAACACATGCCGATGGTATTGTTGGTTCAGCACAAACCAAGCCCGCTGAGCAATTGACAAAGAAATTACAACAGTTATCTATACAACACTCAACGACCAGCCAGACTACTTCTTTGGCTGTTCCTCCTACCCAAACGTCGGAAGTACACTCCATGCAGACGACTAACCCAAAGGCCACCCAACAGCCTGAAGGGAAGAGAAAACAATGAAAGAAGGGTAAGGGGGAGAAAAAACCCACTGATAATGCTGGCGAGGGAACCACAGAAAAACAGAAGGCGAGGTATCCGTGCAACTTGTGTGCGGAAGACCACCTGACCCATCTATGTCCTCGACTTGCAGAGGCCCAAAAGTTTGTCACACAACAACAGCAAGCAGTGTTGACTAATCCCTTTCAACATGGGCAAAATTTAACTCAAGCCTCTACAAGTGCCGAAGGGGGCAGCCAAGAAACCTACCTTCCTCCAAACAATTCTTCATCCACGAACATATATATGGTTAGGGGTGATGCTTTAATAACAACTAGAGCGCATGACTATAGTAAACCAAGTTCCTCTGAGAAGGGAAAAGAATCCGAACTCTCATCTCTTCCTCTACAGATTGAGAAGACGTTAGGAGAAACGATGACACGCATTCCAAAGGGTGTGTTTAAGAAAGCTTCTCACAACCCAAATGCAAGGGCTTCCCATAATTACTCTGTGGTGGAAGATTTATCACAAACCCCTTGTGCGATGTCCTCTTTGGAGGTCCTCCAAAGCTACCCTGCTCAGAGGAAAGCCTTGTTGAATTCTTTAGGCTCTATTGAGACTTGTAACCTGGGTACCATCATGTTAGATACGACCGATTTAAAACCTCGTCTGCCTTACCACGTCGTGTTTCATATAGTAGTGGCTCATCCCATGAAAACTTTTACACGAAATATCTTCTGCACGGTGGTCGATGAGGGCGCTTTGACTTGCATTATGTCGTTAGCATGTTGGAAAGCCATTGGTCAGCCCGCTTTGTCTCCATCACCTACTCTCCTCACTGTGTTTGACGGTCGTTCTTTCCGACCATATGGCATCATTCCTTCTTTCCCTGTGCAGTTAGGAGGGAAGACCGTGTGCGTTGAGGTAGAGGTAGTTGATGCTCCCCTCGACTATACCCTCTTGTTAGGTCGGAGTTGGACTTATGCTATGCAAGCTGTGGTTTCTACAATTTTTCGAGTCTTGTTGTTTCCACACGAAGGTCAGATAGTGACCATCGATCAATTGTCCTTCTCTAGGCCTGATCCAGCTTTGGGGGCATCCACGGTTCCCATGATTGATAATCCTCAAGCCGGTGTCATTAACGTAGGACTTGGTTTGTGCCCATCCTTGATGGGTACCTTCGATTACCCACCTCCTCATGACGATGTCAAGTTTATATCTAATCACCATAAGGCTGAGATTTTTCATGTTTCATCGTTCCGCACGACTTACTTTGAGGATCTGTGGATTCTTCCTTCACCATCAGCCACGATGGATGAGACAGGGCACTCCGGCATGTCCATGCCCTTGTCGGCCGTTGAAGTAGCGTACTCTTTAGTCCAACAAGCTTCAGCTAACCCTGATCCGACTCCCGCACAAGAGTTGGATCCACCTCTAGAGCCTATCTGGGCTCAGGGTTCTCTCACCAACATCAATTCGTTAGACTTAGTCTTGCCTTCTGACGAAGCAGTAATCGAAGCAATGACTAGTCCGGACAAACCTTGGGAAGATCTTCATCACAGGTCATATTTCCTCCCAGAGTTAAGCCGAATTGAGGCAGGAGAATTCACTATCACCATGACGGGAGATCAGCCATGTCCTATTAATCTCTTAGCTACACAGGAAATTTATGCTAAGGGAAATATGGCGACTATTGCTGAAACTATACCTATCAACATCTCCTAAAACCTTGGCGTCATGGAGAATGTCTTCGTCGAGGCGGATTTATCCCCTGAAGAGATTCAAATTTATACGGATCTTTTTAAATAATTCCGCGACGTTTTTGCTTGGTCTTATGAGGAAATGTCAGGTATCGATCCGAAAATAGTTGAACATGAAATCACAATGTATCCTGATGCTAAGCCTGTTCGACAAAAAATTCGTCCAGTCAATCCTAAGAAAGCAGCAACCATTAAGCTTGAGGTTGAGAAATTGCTCAAGGCAGGTTTCATTTACCCGATTTATTTGACTCAATGGGTGTCAAACCCCGTGTTGGTCAATAAAAAACAAGGCACGATTCGTGTATGTACTGATTTCCGTGATTTGAACAAGGCATGTCCAAAAGATAATTTTCCAACCCCATTCATTGACCAGATCATTGATGAATGTTCTGGTTGTGAAGCCTTTTCGTTCATGGATGGTTTTTCGGGATATAATCAAATCCAAATCAAACCTGAAGACCAACACAAAACGACATTCATTTTTCCGTGGGGTACATTCACCTATCGTAAAATGCCTTTTGGCCTCAAGAATACTGGAGCCACTTTCCAACGGGCTATTTCTTTTGTGTTTCATGACCTCAAACATATATTCGAGGCCTATCTAGATGATTTAGCATCACACTCTCGCAAGAGAAAGGATCATCCTACGCACCTCAGACTAATATTCGAACGCTGTCGCTACTTCAGGATTCGCTTGAATCCCAACAAGTGAAACTTTTGCGTCAGGTCAGGACGTTTGTTAGGTTTCATTGTATCAACAACAGGGATCATGGTGGATCCTCTTAAGGTGGAGGCAATAATCCAGTTTCCCCCCCCCACACACAATCTTACAACTTCAAAGTCTTCAAGGCAAGGCGAACTTCTTACGATGCTTCATCGCCAACTATGCCGAAATCACCAAGGGCTTTATGCGTTTACTTAAGAAATATGTTCCATTTTTCTAGGACGAAGCCGCTCAACGCTCTTTCAACGCATTAAAACACGCCCTCACAACCACACCTCTGCTACGACCACCTAATTATAACAAATATTTCTTATTATATCTGGCTGCCGCAGAGTCAACCATAGGCATGGTTTTAGTTCAGGAAGATGATTCGTTTTCAGAATACGTGATCTATTACCTGAGCCGAGGCCTCATAGGACTGGAACTTAATTATTCCCATCTCGAAAAACTTGCGTTGGCAGCAGTTCATGCTGTTCAACGGTTCTGTCACTATGTTATGTTTCGCAAGACCATCGTCGTTGCTGTTGTGAATCCATTCCAGTAAATGTTGACACGACGAGTTATCGGCGGAAAAATCAGTAGATGGATGGTCATCCTCCAAGAATTTGACTTAGACTTCGTTTCAGCAAAGTCCAAGAAGTCATTGGTCTTCGCATAACTTATTTCGGAGGTTCTGGTTGAGTCAGGTGACATTGTTCCTGAAGAATCGCCTATCCGAGGGGTTATGCTTTTGATTGAATCTTCAGACCCCTGGTACGAAGATATATTGATCTATCTCCAGACTTTGAAGTGCCCCACCTCTGCTTCTCGTGACGAGCGTTGACGGATATGCCATTAGGCTAAGAATTATCTCATACTCAATGATACGTTGTATCGGAGAGGTGTAGACTGCATCTTGCATCAATGTCTCACTCATGAGGAGGCTGTCATAGTGCTCAACGATTGTCATACATGAGCTTGTGGCGGTCACTTATCTGGGTTGGATACAACCCAAAAGATTTTATGAGCAGGTTACTTCTGGCCCACACTTATCAAAGATTGTATCGAGTCAGTCAAGAAGTGCCATCCATGCCAAATCTTCTCTCGGAAGATGAGGGCACATCCAACTCCCATGTTTCCTATCATCACAGTTGGTCCCTTTACCGAGTGGGGGATTGATTACACTACATGCAACCCCCCATATGCAAGGGGGCACCGCTATATCATCATAGTTGTCGACTACTTCACTAAGTGGGTCGAAGCTATGCCAACGTTTAAAGATGATGGAGAAACTGCAACTCTCTTCTTATTCAACCAGATTATAGCATGGTTCAACGTCCCGAGAGAGATTGTCACTGACCATGGCAGTCACTTTCAGAACCAAATGATGTCCGAATTAACATCAAATCTTGGGTTACGACAAGAACATTCCTCACCTTATTACCCCCAAGCCAATGGGCAGGTGGAAGCTGTAAAGAAAACTCTTAAGACTATGCTACAACGAACTATCAACTCAGCCAAGTCAAATTGGCATTTGATGTTATACTCGACATTATGGGTTTACCGAACATCTGTTAAGACTGCAACAAGTTTCTCACCTTTCCAACATGTTTACGGGATGGAGGCAGTCTTTCCCATCGAATGTCAAATCCCATCTCTGAAATTGGAAGTACAGTTATTGCCAGACACTTCTCCACTTGAAGAGAAGTTAGTACACCTTAAGCAGCTTTATGAGCAGCGTCGCGATGCAGCCCTGGCCAATGAGGCTTATAAACATAAGGTCAAGTGTCAATATGATAGGTCCGTTCATCCTCGTATTTTTTCTGAGGGCGACCTTGTCCTGGTCTATGACCAAGATAAGTTCCCCCTGGGGGCAGGAAAGTTTAAACCCATGTGGTTCAGACCCTTCATTATTAAAGAGGTATTAAAAAAGGGCGCTTATTGTTTGGTCGATTTTGAAGGGAATGCTTTGGCGGAGCCTAGAAATGGGCTCTACCTCAATAAGTATTACTCATAACATGGTCACTGTGGGTAAATTTTTGTAACATATGTATAGTCTTTGTACTATTACTTTTTTACATTTCTTTTAAAAGGTGTTATGGACGTGTCATTGATGTTATCTTTCGTCAATATGGCATATGTCAAGTGAGTCCGAGGTGTTCGTTGGGTATGCGGACAGTGCTAGTCGACACACATGGAGGCTTGCCTCCGCAGCTTGGGTAATCTTTACACCACAGGGTCAGTTGTTATCTTCTGGAGGTATATGCTTAGGTGACACCACAAATAATGTTGCCGAGTATAGTGCAGTTATTGAGTTGCTTCGTGACGCATTGTCATTGGGTATCTCTCATCTCTGGGTCTATCTAGATGCTCAACTGGTTGTGTCGCAGCTAAGTAGAATATACCGGGTTCATGATCCAACTTTACACCGATGATTCCTTAGGGTACGTCTCTTAGAACACAACTTTGATTATATTACATATTTTCATGTTCCTAGGAGATTAAACCAAATCACAGATACTCTGGCATACAAAAACATGATATATATATATAAAAAGACATAAAAATTACATATGCAAACAAAAAACTATATAGGTGGAGACTTACCCATCTCCCCTCGCTCCTCACCAGGAGGCACTGGTATCTTTGGATCTCTAGAGAAGTCGATCCCCGCATATGGGTAGTCCTCGATAGCAGGGATCTGTCATGAAAGCCAAGCAAAAAAGTCATCGTCAAAGGCCTCAATGGTCCTTCCACCACCCTGTCGCGGAAGTAACACTGCCCATCTGCATACTGCAAGGAAAGTGGTCAGATGTCCTCATACTGCAAGCCGAGGATTGAAGCACGGAACTCTCTCGAAAAAGAATGAACACAGGATAGTCTCAAACCTGAAGTTCCTATGTGTCCGTTGTCAGCAATCTTTCAATTTCCTCTTCATGCACTCCAGCAGTGTGGTACTCCAATCAAAAATTTGTGCATTCATGCACTGGATTGCACAGTTCATCTGTGCGCGCGAAGCCTGATGCACGGCTGCTGAGCCGGTAATCCACCCAATAAGCAATAAAATAGTCTATAATGTGAGGTTGGTAATATTGCTAACCGGTACCGAGGAACCTCTACGATCGGTCCCAGCCTCACAGTACTCATCTATCAGCTCCGAGACCTTGCTCGGCCCCACAAGAAATGTCTGAAAGTTGACTGGTTCCCCTCTCCTTGAGAGGCCAGTCAGAAAGTAAATATCCTCGGTGGTGGGCACCAAGGATTGCCCCTCTAGCATAAACGCCTCTGCGTCAGGGTGCCAGTAATCAATCAAGGCATCTAGTAGCCTTGGTTGCACGCGTATGAACGAACATAAAAAGAATTTGATCAAACCACACTGTATCAACACGGCCACAACATTCAGATCTACAACAACTAACTCATTGGAGGCCTTGTGCTCCCTTTCCCTCCACTGGACATACATCCTGCCAACACAACAAGGTAAAGGAGGGTCAATACTTCTTTCCATTTGATTTTTCACCACGCGAGGGGGGGGTACATGCGGCCTGTAGAGGTGACAGTCGCGTGCAGGATTTTCCCTGCACGCGTGTACCTAGGGCCGACCTTTTTGAGGTCGACGCCCACCCCAAAAATAAACTAAATGCTAAAATGGAAGTATTGAATAGCTAGATAAGGGAGTTTGTACTTAATTGGTCCAAGCAGAAGTCTGTTTCGTCCACTGTAGCTACCATAATCACAATCTTTGGCAAAGGGCGTCTTTTGGCTCCAGAGTCAATTTCCAAATCAACAATGGTGATAATGAGCTGCCAACTTCTATTTATAGACTTTTTGGCCTCTTTTTGTCACTTTTTTGGGCCCCCTTATCAGTTTCTTTATATCAAAAACCATTTAGAGTGATCCAGGAGTTATATGGGAGGGATTAGATCAGGTATTGGGACACTTTTTTTTTTGAGTTTCGAAAAATAAAAAAAATATATTGACGGTCCATAATTTTATTTTTTTCAAAAATCAACTTGAGCATATAGGTTAGGCTATCACCCCAAATTTTGCATCTCGTTGCCTTTTTCTTATGCTATAGGATCGATCGCATTCGGTGGTGACACGGAACCATCATATCTGTTATAGAAGTGTCGCGACTTGGTGGTAGAGCTTACCAAAACATGGATTCCCTAGGTAGGTCCTGGTTGCATTATGGTGTCCATGCCGTTTCTAACAACACTGTAGGCTCGGGAGTCCATATAGTCTTTCCTGAATACGAGTTTGAGCCTCATTTTCATGGGTATTTTTCACTCTTTGTCTTACTCTCCGGACTCCCAAAACATAACGGGTCTCCTTTTAATCCCTTTTCAGACCCTCTAAAAATGAAAAGATTGTCGAGCGATCTTGTGACCTTTCACGCTCGTTAAACTGAAATTTGAAGTCACGTCTGTCCGGATGTATTTTACCCCTTTTTAGGTCCAGACGGTCAACTGTACGAACAAAGGAATACTCTATTGAATTCTCATTCTTTAGAAGAGTATCCTCAGGTATAATTTTATTCCTTTTTCGGGCTCGAGGGACTAAATTTATGAAAAAGAAACCCCCACGGAGTCCATAGTTAAGCTCTTTTCAGACTCCCTAAAATTGAAAAGATCGTCGAGTGACCTTATTCTTTCACACTCGTTAAATTGGTCCAGAAGAACATTCCTGACGGAGTCCATAGTTAATCTTTTTTCAGACTCCTTAAAAATGAAAAAATGGCCAAGTGATCTTGTCCTTGTCACACTCGTTAAAATGGTTTTGAATTGACATCTAATTGGTGCTAGTTTATCCCTTTTTTGAACCGACTAGACTATTTTCGAAAAAGGTACCCCAGTGGAGTCTCCTTTTATGCTTTTTCAGACTCTCTAAATATGAAAAACTACCGAGCTTACCTTCTCTGGGCTCGTTAAGCTTACATCAAAGGACGTTACCATTGTGTGTTCTATCAACCGCATTTGCATACCTTACCCATCAGCCTTGTAACATTTTGCTTCTACGTCGTAACACCTTTGGCCACTGGAGGATTTTTCCCAAGTATCATTTCCCCAGAACATCAGTCTTGTCCTTGTGCCTTGAGCTTGTATGTTTGCAGTACTCGTTCCTCCATTGTAACGTAATATTCCTTTATTATTTTTCAAAAATCATCAAAAAGAACAAAAAAATCAAATATACCCCAAAAAGAGGATGGAAAAAGTATTTTCTTTATTGGAATCATAATGAGTCACCCTTGGATGAAGCACATCTGTCTGTTTGATCATCAGACTAGGGGATGTAGTACGACCTTTGGAAGATTTTTTGCACTATATAGAGTTGTGTCCTCCACCGTTTGGTTACTCTTCCAAACATATGGAGAGTTTGCATTGCCTCCTGCTTCGTAGACTTATGATTAACAGATATGTTGCCCGAGTCTTATCACTTGTCATGCTATTATCCAAGGGAAGTTTTTCACTAAGCCCAAGTCGGTCCCTCTACAATATGTCTCTTGTCCGCATACCCGACCACCCTGAACGTCCAATCAAGTCCTTGTTTGAAATCACTGAAGCCTTCAGTCCAATCATCAATATTATCAAGTCCATAACCGACGAGCCATCGAAGACCTCTGGGTAGTGTAGTCGTACACTCATATTACACTCCTACCCAAGTTTTAGAAGATTTTGAAGTTGTTGCTCGAGATTTGAAGTACAACCATCAGGCCGAATCAACTTCTGGGATATGGATACTCTATATGTATATCTTTCTGATTTCGAGATGTAGCTCCACTGTGTATTATTCGCGGCTACTCTTTATAGTTATTTGACATGGATCTACAATGTATTTGATTGGTATCCATGGTTCTATTTTATCCCAAACATGGGTATGCCCGCCTCGGTGAGACATTTGTTGTTTTGCAGACGACACCTCCTGGTTCCTTGATTCTTGGGCTCACTCATTCAGCATATCAGTACAGATTGGTAAAATATTGGTAATGTATTTCGGCCATCGGATGCTCTTCTGACCTCACACATTAGGGGGCATCCATTATAACCCTAAATTGCACCACACATGCTTACCTGGCATCAGGCCAACTCATATCCTTTCCTTGCCAAAACTATGTTGAACAAACTCTTGAAAATCCTCTTGGGTCAAGGCCCACGCGCCCTAACCCACTACTGCACGTGTGTACACGCTGGCAGGCCTACTACAGCCCGCGTGTACCTAATAAAAAACAAAAATAGGAAAGTTGTCGACGGGACAAAAAGCTATGGGTCAGTTAACTGAAACTCCCGACCATGCATGGCCGAGAGTTCATCCAAAACCCTAGCTCCTTCTAGCCTATAAAAGAAGGGGTAGGGTTACCATTTGGAGGGGGGAAATTATAAGCAAAGAAACTCTGCCCATTTTTCGAATCCATTGTCCCAACCCTTTATCCTTTCCTCAAGCCTAAGGAGAATTAACGCAAATCAGTTGGAGGACAAAAGAAGAGGAGGATCCCAGGATCAGGATCAAGGAGCGGTGGCCGGTCTCGACTTTGATTGTAAGTTGATTCATTTTGAAAATAATAAAAGAATACTTTTCCCATCCCAATGCATGATTTATCTATGATGTGTTTAATTTATTCTTAATTTCTAACCCTCAAGTAGAAAAGTAGCATGCATGCGTAGTGGTTTGTCTTGATTGCAGGATTATCTTTGGAAGGAGCAGCGCAAGCAAGCGGGAAAAGCGCAACGGAGGATCTACACCAAACATCAGTAAAAAGGTTAGTAGTTCCTTTCCATGCATGTATTGTGAAAGAGGGGTTTAAGTTTTGGGTGGTAGGTTAAAAAGTAATTTCTTTACGGTCAAAATCTACATGCAAGTCTGACCCTAGTTTGCTAGTCCGTAGGGTATTTTTCCCAACAACAATATTATCAATGAAGAGTGTCAACTATATGATTAAGAACATGTGCCAATGGTGTACCAATCATATGACTCTACCAATATGCAAACCATGTGCATCAAACAATTGTCATATCACTCATGATATGTCTTCACCATGAACCAAGTGCCAAAATCATGTATCTCAATCAATCAAGTGTCTCATCATTTCATCCAATACATCATGTACCAAAGTATGTGCTAATCAAGTAATACCGATGGTGTACTTTTATCCAAGTACTATCATCCAAACATATACCATCTATGAGTGTACCAAACATGTACATCAACATGTATCACCACTTGTACCAAGTAAGTACATCAACCATGCACCACAACAAAATGAATCATCATGCATCTATGCCAAAACCACCATAAAACATGTGCCAATAAAACTGCTCGTATATGCCTCTATCAATGTACTAGGAGTGTACCAATCATGCATCAACTATGACTCATCAATGATGTACAACATGATCACCTCATGAGCTCACCAACTACATGCCCCAATATGTAGTTCAACCACATGCTAAATGCATGCATCAAGATATCCAAAAAGTAAGCTTCCAATAATATTGTTGGGTATTTGTTATATTCTTTGCATGTGTGTGTGTGGGCACATCAGATTCGACAACTGCATCTGATGATCCCCCTAGTGGATTTTTATATTTTTAGTGGTTTTCTAAATTAATCCCAGATTAAGGTATTAGGGTTTTTGTATCTATGGAATACCTAAAAACATTGTATATATATTGTATGGTGAATGGTGAAATTAATACAATGAAGCGTTGAAAGGTTTTCTCCCGGTTAAGGGTTTCTAGTATAAATCTCTACGTAATATGTGTATGAGCCATTGATTAATTTCTGTTTTTCTTAAGAATCTATATTCATTGCTTTAATTCACAAGTTTAAAACTTAGATGTGGTATCAAAGCTCATTTTTGGCTTCAGAGAGATGCCTTTGTTGTTGAGGGTTTAGCTCGGTCTTGATAGATCAAGTTTATCTTGGGACTGTGATAAACCTGGATTTAGTGGTAGATTTTGTAGTGGAGATTTGAGTGTAGAAAGAGGAATGACGAGCTCTTCTAGAATCGAGATAGAGAAATTCAATAGTAAAAGATTTGAGCTATGGAATCTCAAGATGGAGGACCTTCTTGTAGACAAAGAACAATGGATAATTGTGGATCCTTGTACAAAACCTACTGGTACGTAGCCTATTGACACACAGTCAACTGGTACACAACCTACTAGTACACAAACTACTAGTACACCACCTACTGGTATGTCGAAGGAAGATTGGGAGAAGTTGGACAAAAGAGAAAGGAGTACTATTCGACTCTACCTAGCAGATTCAGTGTTGTTGAATGTCTCGGGAGAATCTACAACCAAGGAACTATGGGATAAGTTAGGGAATTTGTGTCAATAAAAGTCCCTGGTAAACAAGCTTTTTCTTCGAAATAAGTTGTATGACCTTAGGATGGAAGATGTAGATTCTGTGACAGAACATCTAAATTCCTTTAATACTCTGGTAAGTCATCTTGTCTCTATTAATATTATGATTGCAGGAGAAGATAAGTGTATTACTTTTTTATGTTCTTTTCCAGACTCTTGGGATAATCTGGTTGTAGCAATTGGTAGTACCACTCAATCTACATTGAAGTATGAGGATGTAGTTGCATCCTTGTTATCTAAAGAGATGAGGCAGAAAAGCATGGATGGTCATAGCACAAATTCTTTATTTGGAAGAGGTCATACCCAATATGGGAA
>ML796726.1:90975-130839 GCA_009831015.1 Picea engelmannii
GATCTAAATCTACAGGTAGATCTAAGTCTCCAAGAAAATCTTTGAGGAAATGTTGGAAGTGTGGTAAAACAGGGCATTATAAGAAAGATTGAAAGTCTAATAAGGTTGATAAACCAAAGGGATATGATAGTACCTCTTCCACATAGGTGAAAACCCCCACTGAAGAAGGAGGTGATGGTTACCTAGAATCTATAAGTACACTTGCAGATCATGATGTATGGTTGATCGATTCAGGTGCGTCATACCATATGACTCCTCACAGGGAGTGGTTCTCTGAATATGAAAAATACGATGGTGGTGATGTATTCCTAGGAGATGACTCGACAACCAAAATCATGGTACATGGAAGGGTTAATTTGCTGCTAAAATATTGAAGGATTAGAACTCTCCCTAGGGTTCTGCATATTCCAAAACTAGCCAGGAGGCTAATATCTGTAAGAAAGTTGGATGATGGAGGAGTGGATATTGTATTTGGAAAGGGCACTTGCAAGATGGTACGAGGAGCAATGGTGTTGATGAGGGGAGTTCATTGTGGAACTCTGTAAAAGTTGTTGGGAAGAACTTATACTAATGGGTGTAATAGTTCTATTGTCCCTGAGCAGACAAATAAAGAAGACAAGACCAATACTGTCACTGGAAAGAAAACCATGTTGTGGCATCAAATAGTGGGGCATATTGGAGAAAAGGGCCTTCGAACACTAGACGGTAAAGGTATGTCTAATTTCACTCACGATTTTGATTTATGTGAACATTGCATATATGGAAAACATTATCAAGTAAAATTTCCATCTGGTTATACAAGAGAAAAGGGGATCTTAGAGTTGATACACAATGATGTGTTTGGACCTGTGCCTATTCTATCACTAGGTAAATTCGTGTATTATGTTTCATTCATAGATGATTTCTCAAGGAACACATGGATTTATTTTCTTAGAAATAATTCTGAGGTATTTAATAAATTTAAAGAGATTAAGGCTCTGGTAAAAAATCAGATAGAGACAAAAATAAAGGTATTGAGGAAAAATAATGGTGGAGAATTCTGCGGAAATGAATTCGAAGAATTTTGTAAGAGGTGTGGTATAGAAAGGAAGAAGACTACTCCATACACACCTCATAAGAATGGAGTTGCAGAAAGGATGAACATGAAACTGATGGAAAAATCAAGGAGTATGCTCAGTGGTGTGAGTTAGGACAGGAATATTGGGTAGAGGCAGTGGGTACAACATGTTACCTGGTCAATTAATCACCTTCATCAACATTGAATGATAAAACTCCACACGAGGTATGGACAAGAAAGAAACCCTCTCTTCAACATTTTAGAGTGTTTGGTTGTGATGATTATGTACATGTTCCAAAGGAAAATAGGCGTAAGATGGATAAAAAGGATGAAAAGTGTATCTTTATTGGTTATAAAGATGGTGTGAAAGGTTATAAGATTTGGAACCTAAAAAGAAAGAAGATTGTTTACATTCGAGATGTTGTTTTCAGAGAGGTAAAATATGTTTCCAAACAAGAATTCCTACCAAGGCTAGAAGAACCTGAGAAAATAGAGTTGGAGTTGGATGATGCAAAATCTGAATTATCTGAAGAAGATGAAGCAGCAGAAGAAGAACCTCATACCCCGGTATTGAGGATATTAGTGAGAGAAACAAGGCAACTAGAAAGGTATAGTCCGTCTGATTTTCGTTCCAATTTTGCTTTATCTATTACTGACGATGATCCCAGAACTGTCAGGGAAGCAGTGAATTCAGAGAATAGTAAACTCTGGAAGAAGGCCATGATTGAAGAAATGGATGCCTTGGATAAGAATGAGGCATGGGATATAGTTGAGTTCCCAGCTGGAATAAAATATGTTGGTAGAAAATGGTTGTTTAAGAAGAAGTTTAATGCAGAAGGAAAAGTGGAGAAATACAAATCTTGGAGAGTAGCAAAAGGTTATTCCCAGGTAGAGGGAATTGACTTTGCTGAGATTTTTTCTCCTATTGATAAGTTAACTTCTATTAGATTTATTTTATCTATTGTTTTTTCTTTTGATCTTGAAGTGGAACAGATGGATGTGAAGACGACATTCCTACATGGGGATTTGGAAGAAGAAATCTACATGAAGAAGCCAAAGGGATTTGTAGTGAAGGGAAAGAAAGAGTTGGTATGTAAGCTAAAGAAGTCACTATATGGTCTGAAGCAATCACCTAGGATGTGAAACTAAAATTTTGACACATACATCCTTGGATTGGGATTTATGAGAAGTAGGGTTGATCACTGTGTATATTCCAAGCAGGTTGGTAAGTAGTGTTGTATGTTGATGACATGTTGTTGGTAGGAAATAACATGAATGTTGTCAAGGAGGTGAAATCACATCTATCCTCCAAATTTGACATGAAGGATCTCAGTGCTGCTAACTTCATTCTAGGCATGGAGATTAAAAGAGATGACGCAAACATGAAACTCAGGTTGAATCAGAGAAAATATGTTGAGACGATATTGATGAGGTTTAATATGCATGTAAGTAAACTAGTCAAGGTTCCTATTCCTATAGGTTTAAATTTATCTGTATATTAGTGTCCCAAGACACATGAAGAAGAGGGGGAAACGTCCCATGTTCTATATACTAGTGTAGTTGGAAATTTGATGTATGCAATGGTCTATACTAGACCATGCATTGCACATGCAATGGGAGTTTTAAGAAGGTATATGTCAAAACCAGGGAAGGAGCATTGGACAACAATAAATAGGGTCTTCAAGTATTTGCGTGGCACTACCAATTATGGATTGTGCTACCAAGGAAGACCAAGATTGGACAAAGTGGTGGACATACATGGCTTTGTTGATGCATGCTAGGATGGAGATATGGATCGTAGAATATCTGCAAGTGGGTATGTGTTTAACCTATTTGGAGGAGCAATCGGTTAGATGAGAAAAATCCAGGTTGTAGTGGAACTCTCAAATACAGAAGTTGAATACATGGCAACCACTCATGCAATCAAAGAAGCAATATGGTTACGAAGATTGTGTTCAGGGGTTGGGTTGGTACAACAAGCAGTGAGATTAGATTTTGACAGTCAGAGTGCAATCTTCCTGGAAAAGAACCCAACTTTTCATTCGAAGACAAAGCATATTGATTTTTAGTATCACTTTGTGAGAGACATGGTTGAAGAAAAGAAGGTGTTGGTGGAATAGGTTGACACTTTGAATAATGTTGCAGATTCATTGACAAAGTTTGTGAGCATAGAAATGTTCTCTTGGTGTAGAGGAACAATGGGCATTGTTGCCCTGAATTGTTGAATATATAATCCCGTGGACCCCTGGATGTAAAGAAAACAACAAGTGGGAGAATTTTTTGTATGTGTTATATTCTTTTCATGTGTGTGTGTGGGTGCATCAGATTCGACAATTGTGTCTCATGATCCCTCTAGCGAATTTTGTTATTTTTAGCAGTTTTCTAAATTAATCTCGGGTTAAGGGATTAGGGTTTTGGTATCTACTAAATACCTAAAAAAATTGTATATATAGTGTATGGTGAATAGTGAAATTAATACAATGAAGCGTTCAAAGGTTTTCTCCTAGTTAAGGGTTTCTGGTATAAATCTTTGTGTACTATGTGTATGAGCAATTGATTAATTTTTGTTTTTATTAAGAATCTATATGCACTTATTTAAGTCACAGGTTTAAAAATTACAAATACATCATAAGATATATCAATGAAACTCAAATATGTACCAGCCATGTACCCCAACAGATCATCCTTGATCCTCCATTCACTACAACAAATACTAAGCATCCAATAATACATGTACTACTAGTGTGCATCAATAGATCAATGACATCTCTAGCTATCATCATCAAGATATATCACATAACCAAGGTACCATAACTTCACTGTCATAACCAACATTTTTCTTCAACAGAAAATGCCTCAATCCATACTCATGGGTTAGTGCCATGCATACAAGATAGCCTTTCATTTTATATCATCACCATACATAATCCAATATGTAATCATGAAAACATGCAACAAACAATGTCAGAATCTGCAACAAACTATGTCAGAACTTCCAACATACAATTATACCTCCACATCAAGCTGCAACCCATGTGCATATCCTTTTTCCCAAGGCTTTACCACATATACGCAGCCTGCTGCACAGATAGCTCGTGTATGTACGCGACCTATTCAAGTTCATCCTGCATATGTACATGACTACTACCATTGTCACCCTTGTATGCTTCATTATACTACACACTTGAGCTTCCCTCAAGGCTTCCATTCTGCTCTGGTTGTTCATTCTTCTTCACCCACTTATGAAGGTGTTCCTGCTTCTCAAAACTTGAGCTCTGAGCTTCCATATTTTCAAATATGTTTCCCTTCCTTACTTCATTCCTTCTTCTAGTCATGCTATATGAAGTCCTCATCATGGACTTTCTTCTTGTGTTCCAACAATCCTGGTATTTGTGGCCAAATCCACTACAATTGTAGCATATCATGTTGTGACATTGAATAGCAATGTGTCCTACTTGATCATATCTCCAAAACCTTATGGTGTTATGAAATATTCATTTATTTCTCCTTGCATAAGATCTGCATTCAAAAACTTTGTGACCATATTCATTACATGAATAACATTGACCATGAAAAACACTTTTATACCTTTTCTTTGGTGTCCATCTTCTTTGAGGTGTCAGGATGGCTTCTTGATGTATTCCTTGCTTTGTTCTTTTGAAACTTTCCTTCCCTTGTGTAGGTGGTTGACTTGCAACATTATTTTCATCCTTTGAGAGTGAGGGACTTACCTTTTGCTTCTTTGAGGTGCTTTCTTCAACATGTGTATCTTCTCTCTTGTATCCAAGACCCGATTTATCATTTGGTGATCTTTGACTTTCAAAGATGTCACTCAAGATTGTTGAGGTATTCAAGAATTTTTTTGACTTCTCTACTTTCCTTCTAATATCAACAACTTCAACTTCTAACTTATGACATGACTCTTCCTTTTCATTTACTTGATACTTCAATAGTTCCTCTACCCTTTTG
The DNA here is from genome assembly GCA_009831015.1 of Picea engelmannii. Classification (NCBI taxonomy): domain Eukaryota; kingdom Viridiplantae; phylum Streptophyta; class Pinopsida; order Pinales; family Pinaceae; genus Picea; species Picea engelmannii. Next base: position 96,002 of record ML796726.1, read on the forward strand.
GCTTCTTCAATTTGGGTCTTGATATGGACAAGAATTTCAATAATTTTTCCGATCTCATCATATACCTTCTTATCTTCTTTTTCATTCTTTAGTCTTGTGATATCTTCTTCCTTTTCTTCTAATTGAGTCTTATTACTCTCTTCTTGTTCTTTGAGAATTTCCTTTAACTTCAAGAGGTACCTTTTACTCTTATTAAGAAACTTTTTAGTTTTTATCCGAAAGATACCTATAGTCTATATAATAATGGTCAATGTTGTATTCATATAGACCCTCTTCAACTTTCTTTTGAAGTTCTGATAGTTCTTCTTCTATTCTTTCCATAGGATAGCTACCATCAAACTCTACACAAACTATTTCTAGATTTTCTTCTTCACTTGTAGATAAATATTCAATATCATCATATTTTGAATTATTGCAATCAAGGGTCTTTGAGGATTCTTTACCTTCATTTGAAATATCTTCAAGATCTTCCTTTTTCCCAACATCATCACATGATTATTTTCCTTCATTTGAAATGTCTTCAAGATCTTCCTTTTTACCAACATCATCACATGATTCTTTGCCTTCATTTGAAATGTCTTCAAGATCTTCCTTTTTGTCAACATCATCACATTTAGAAATAATGAAATCAAGAGTTTTTGGAGATTCTTTACCTTTTATTATCTTGAAGGAGTTGTCTTCAATATTTTCCTTTTTTCTTTGATATGTCTCCTCTAGATTTATCCATAGATCCTTGGCAGAAGTGCATTGTCCCATGCTCTATTTGATAGGTCTTGAGAGTCCACTAAGAATGGTCTTGAGAGCCAATGCATCATTCTTCTTTCCTTCCCTTTGAGCTACAAATTTTGATTTGTTCTTCAAGGAAACTGATCCACCAATGGCTACCTTCCAAATACCTGCTCCCATTTCCTTCAATTACACTCTCATTTCTATTCTCCATGTAGAATAATTTTCCTCGTCAAGGATTGGAACTTCATCATCCATTTGTGTGTCCATGTATATCCTCAAACCTTGTTAAGGCTTATAGTGAAGGCATGTTGTGATTCCAATTGTTGGACACACCGACTACACTGAGAGGGGGGGGGTGAATAGTGTAGGGCTCTTTTTCCAAAAACTCCCCCTTCACAAAACTCATTAGCTAGAAATCACCATTTACTTATTACTTATTTTTGTCATTTATAACAAGTTAAATGTGAACATACATCAACAACATATCATCAACAAATCATCACTACAAGGAACACAAAGAACACAAGATGTATGTACAATTTTATTTTTATTACAGACTACAATCCTTGGGTTATCAGCAACAACTGAATAGAGTACAACTCTACAAGAGCACCAACTCTATAATAAAATACTCAGCTTACACCCTTAGCACCAAATGATATGACGCAACAATCCTAAACATATATCAATCTGTCAATAGGTGCGCGACCTGTCGGTAGTGCAACACGCGTATGTACGCTCCCTACTAGTAGTACAACTCACATATGTACTCGACAAGTCTGTGCTACAACCTACGTATCACTTATGAGCAACTAGGGTTTTCTTTTCATCACACACTTAGATCTTCTGCAACCTTCAATCGCATTCTCTTCTGTCTCTCACTGTCCAATCTAATCCATAACCAATCATAACACATCCAAGCTCTCCACAAAATTACTCATACTCCTTCATCATACAATATGAATGCTACTCAATCATGTATAAGAAATCAACAAATTATGGAAATCATATCAGTGTTGAATCATAAGAGTGTTTCTCACTCTACAAACCACATCACAACAACCATACCAAGAATGCCTTAAGAATTCACTACATAACAAGTAAGAGTATCCATCAAGACAACAATGTAACCATACCAGAGTTTCTATGACAGATTTGATCCCATAGAATGCATATGTGGAACCTGCTTCAGTCTTCAAGAGCCTAACACCAGCTCACACGCAAGTCTACATGACTTCATCCATTGTATGTGCCATGTCCTTATTCATCCCACGTATGTATGCGCCTTGGCTCACTATAACCCGTGTATACCTCAAAAACTAGGGTTTTTGAACTTCCAAGACTTTTTTCGTCATGATCTCAGACTTGTCAAAACTTTGATGCATCCATGAGATCCTCCATATATCCTCTCTCTCAGAATAGATCTTCAACACATGCTCAATAGATGCACAAGAGATACATTTCACAAGAGACCCTTACCTCTTATTTATACTCTCCAAGTAGCTTCTTTAGAATCATCTTCTAGGTCACTTGACCCACTTCTAGGTCACTAAAACTATTTCTTGGTCACTTAACCTATTTCTAGGTCACTTAACCTATTTTCCTAATTTTATGGTTAACCACTTTCCATAATTAGAAAGTTCTCCAATTTAAATATTCCTCCTTGATTTTGTCACCTCATTTTGTCATTTTATTATTTAAATAATCCTCCTTGACTTTGTCACTTCTCTTTACCATTTAAATAATAATTTCTTCTTTGCAAGCTCTTTGACTTATTTGACCTTTTGGGGCTTCAAGCCTACATATGAGGGTCCTCCAACTTCATAAGGCCATAACTCTCAAACCATGAGGAGTTATGTGACGTTCCACATACCATCGAAAATGGCATGATAAACATTATCCATATAAAATAGTTCTACTAACAAATTCATTGATCTTCATATCATTATTCCACATATAATCATGGGTTATCCAACCATACTTCAAGGATAACTCAACCACAAAGCGTCTTCCCATGAGGGATTTCACAATAAGGGGACCACTTTGGAGTTCATTCATTTGTACACCTTATCAACCATGATAATACAATAATGATCCATCTTTAAATAAATCCAACAATGCATCATATACCAATGAAACCACATCTATCCATCTTCATCTATCATCATGTATCAATGATAACTCATTGATCCATCTTCATCTATGCATCATGTATCAATGATAAATCATTGATCCATCTTCATCTATGCATCTTGTATCAATGACAACATATGACTATGATTCCACTTGGAATCAATCAATACATACTTCATCAATATACTATGATAAGACATACATCAAACCTTTGACCTTTGACATCATTTAATCATCCTTTGGCATCAACCGATTCCTTGATATCAATCAATTAATCATCCCTTGACATCAATCAATCACTTGACATCAATCCTTTGACATCAATTAATTTAACCTTTGGCATCAATGAMAACATGACCCAAAAGTAGTAACCCTCGTGAACTSAAGTGCTGAGGAACATGCACATGCATGCAAGGAGAAAGAAAAAAMACTTTTRAATATTTRAATTAATTTCAKAACATTTAAAMAATTAAARCATTGCACTTTTACATTGTTTGCAAGAACAAGCCTATTCTTGCAATCAATGTTTTTCTSCACCAAAAAGGMCTTATAAACCTACTATAAGCTCAATAAAATATTTCAAGATGACTATATGTTGTTAACCCAAATCAGAACATKCAATAACCTTCCAAGAAAGAAAGAAAATGGTGCAAAAACAATAAAAGGGTAAAAACAACTCGAATTGACTCATTAACCATGGAGAAGACACTGAACAAAAATAAGGCTTAAGAGTATGTATAGGCTAATTGATCCAATGATAGTTTTACACATGGAAGTATGGATGAAAGGTAACARTACAKATGTTGATGTGGYAGGGTGACRTGACAATGCAGATGMTGATGTCGCAGGGTGACAAYATGGAAGTGYGAATRCARATGTGGCAGGGTTGTTGACGATTAAAATCGCAACGATGAATTCTTCCGACAAAGGATTGCTAAAGCGCTATTATTTAATTATGATAATAATATAATACTAGTAGGTGGGACCCCCTTGTATACGAGAGGAGAAAGGATATACATGTTACCCTCATATATTGTTGTTGTTATGATGTTGCCTACACAATCCTACATTTTTTTGATGATGCAGTCGTGGTTTCATTTGATGTGATAAATGGATGGTTGAGGCATTATTCTTAAATGTTGTTGGTATTTACTTGTGATACAGAACAGTTCCATGGGTATGAGGATCATGTTGGTTACATATTCTTTGTTATGTATGTTATAACCTTGATTACTAATTCATACATTGATTACTTATCCATATATATCTATGAAAAAAATCGATAAATTTGGAACTTGATCAAAACAAAAGGAAAAAACTATGGAAAAGTTCTAAAGATATGGAAAAAGGATTATGCATAGACCTTTGTGACAATGGTGGACCTAGCTATTATACTATGTGTTTGGTTAAAGGACTATGCAATTTTTTTTTAAAGTTGAATGAAGGCACATATAGTAACATTGATATATGATTATTGTTGGAGTTATGGCATAAGGTTAACGTATATGTCTCGAGTGGCACACTATGCAATTGATATGATATCAGATCTTTATGAAGGATATTGGATTGAATTATGCATTGGTTATGGTTTGATTTTAATGGTGGATGATATGTTAGTGGGCTGAATCGTACATGAAATTGAATAAGGCCAGGTAAGGAAGAGACGTGCATTTACTGCACGCCACTCTAAACCTCACTTGAGCCTGTCACCCTAGCATTGTTGCATTCAGGGATGATTTTAAGGATGGAAATTTATTTTAAAATGTATAAACCTTGGTGAATCGTATTAATCCTTCATATTCCAACTATAAAATGTATGGCGATATTTTTGTAAAAATATTCTACTTTCTAAGGATTTGATATAGTTTGTATAAAATTTTGGCGATTTTTTTTTAAGAACCAAATATCAATATAGCATAGAAAAACCTCAGAATAAGTACTCAACACCTTGAAAAAGAGAGAATGTTAGGTAATAAGCCTCTTCGAGGGGGAAACCTCCTTATACCCCACACAAATGTCCAAATACAAGATGACTCCAAATGAAAATGTCTCCTTGGTATATATAGGAGACTAGGAGGTACAATTACAACTAATGTACTCAAGCCGACATAAATAAAATAACATTACTAATGTAATATGCCCCAATTAAGGGGTAATGATCCACTATTTAGGGCTTAACATTTTAAGGTAAAATAATTTTATCTTATAGAATTTGGGAAAATCACTTTTAGAATAGCAAATCTCTTTTTGGGAAAAAAACATGGAAAATTAGCCCATGAGTGAAATTTAGCCCTTAAAATCATCCCTGGTTGCATTGTTGCTCCATTGGTTGTGAAAGACTCCATTTTTTCAGGATTGGAAGGGGAAAACTCGACCAATTCGTCATTGAAGCGATTTTATCATAGGTATGGTTCTTAGCTTTCCATCCATGATGGACTCTCTGTATTATGAATAAAATGATGGCTCGAGAATGCATGGGTTTTGTGTTTTCTTGAGATTTTTTTTACTGTGTGAAAATATTGTGTTCTAGATTCTCTATGATTACTGTGAAATATTGGCATTTGAAAGCGAAGAAATGGGTGCGCATTGGTTATTTATTGGTCAGCTTGGTTTTTTATGATAGTTCTCTATGAAATAATGGTGACAGTGGTGCAATGAAGCTCTGTGTTTTATGGTTGAAGGGTTTTAATCACCAGGTTGTGTTTTAGTGGCTGTCAACTCATTTCCCTCTCACTCGTTGTCATAATCTCTATCTATTTGCAGAGAAACTGTTGAATTTCTTTATTCTCCACTTGGGAATTCACTTATAATTATGTCAAGATCTTGGAGTTATAAGTCGAAGGACTGTGTTTGTTTAAACAAAAAGGGATCATGACTCGCTGCTTTTTCTTTTTCAAGATTATATTGTGGCATGTGGTTGTTAATCGATGGTAACTGGATATGAGGATATGCAAGACCATTATCTCTCTATGTTTTTAAAAGATAAGAAGCATTTTGTTTCCTCTCTGCATTTAATTTTTAAAAGATCCAAACTTGGACTCTAACTTGCCTCTACCTTTCTCGGGCACCTTCTGGGGTTTGTCAAGTTTTGGGTTATCAGTTTAATGATTGTGGAAGTTTAAAGACACATGTTCCCTCATTTCAAAATCCATCCTCTTGGTAAAATATTTGTGTGTTCTTTCTATGATGAGTTCGTTTGAACAAAGAAGAAAGAGAAGTAGGGTTACCTACAGCCGAGATATTTCATTATAATCGATTATGGTTTCTCTTATTGTGTTCAATCCTATCATGATCGTTATTGCATTTAAAGATAAGAAGACACATGTGTATGTTTCACCAAGCCCAATCATGGTTCTGTTAAGTTAAAAAGAGGTGTCTGTGTGTCAATATTGCTTTGTTCTCTTCATACATGATATGGTTCTGTGGGTCGTTCCTTTTAAAAGGAAGTCTGTATATATTGTTTCACACAGAGATCAAGCTCGGGGTTCCATTTTTTTTTTGGAATTCACTGTTGTTGTTGATTCAAGATTTTGTCAATGATATGATTGAAGACCTGTGTATGATTGGTTCATCGAGCATGCTCTTAATTATGTCCGTTATTTTAAAAGGCACCTATGTATATTTAAATAAGGCCCAATTGTTTATTAGAGCACAGTGATTGTTGATTATTTATCTTGGTTGTATTATTGTTTCATTACCAAAGATGAATGTTGGGTATAAATAATAGGGATTTTTTTGCATGTGTTGGCACAGTAGAATACCCAGGGTTCAACGCTTCAACAACGCACCAACAAAACCCTAACTACCAACCCTTTCGACAACACTTGTGAAGCAGATGAAGTCTCACCCGAGGTAAAGGCAGGGGGGGATGTAGGACTCAAGTGTCTAAAACCAAGATGCGATATAGATATGTGATTACAATACTTAACAGAGCACTTAGCCAACAATATGAATTAGATTATGATCCTTATTTACGCACAGATTTAACCCTTATTACAGAGTAACGCAGTAATAACCAAGATTTAACACTTACAATCACTTAGCACATAAAATTAGCTCAGATCTAGCATTCATTCACATAATTAAGAACTAAGATACAACATCATATGCATTCATTATACATAATATCAACAACACTAAGAAAATAATCACATAAGCAACATCGCACAAAGCATATCAAGACACAGGATGTACGTGGTTCACCCCAGGGTGGGGCTACTCCCACCAGCTTCTTCTTCTTTATTAGTTTTCAATATCCTTACATTCATCTTCTCTTGTGCACAAAGCCATAGAGCCCAACCCTGCAGTGGACAGGTGATCCGCACACAGTGCACTAGATCCACCATCCTCAAAATCATGTCAAGGCATAGAGCCAACTCCTTATTAGCACAAAGAATTTACACTTCTTGCACTAAGCCAAAATCAATCTATCATGCACATAGCCGCTAGTAGTCATGGACTAAGCCGATCAGATCTACTTCTTACATCAATTAGCTACTTATTTATACAATTACAACAAGGCCTAAACATGGGTAAACCCATGGGCCAACATCATAAAACCTATTACATAAACCCTAAAATCCCTTTGCTGGGTCCACAAGCCCACAAAACCAGCGAGATCCTGTGATCTCCACTCCTCTAGGGCGCTCCATCTTTGACCATCCTGTCGAAGTCCCAAAATTTTCCAAACACGACCAATGTTTCCACAAAACTTGGTCAAGGGACAACAGGCCCCCAACACTCACCTGCGACTTGTGATGAGTCACTCATATCTGGGTAGGGATTCTTCAAAGGCCTTGAGCTTAGCATGAGATGCCTCGACTTGCTTCTTTGTTAGAGCCTCCTACTCAATGAAATCCTGAATTACTTTCTCTGTAACAGGCCCTTCCAGGCATTGTTCTACCATCGCAACTACTTGGTCTAGCTGCGAGCCTTGGCATTCAATATCTTCAAAAATTATGTAGGCTTCATATTGCACCAACTGGAGTCTCTGTGTCACCTCCATGACTTTTCTCTGGATGGTAGTGAACTACTGTTGGATTGTGCGATGTTCCTGTGATCGCTTTACTTTGTCAATGCAGTAAGCAACTTCATCTGTGCCTGCATGGTGTATGTCTGCTGCTTCGCCTCCTAGAGTTGTGATTCCAGTTTCTTCAACTCTGGGTCTTCTGCAAGGTGCTCATAGGTCTGTGCACTCCGATCACCCAATTTATTACACTCTGAGGTGAGTTCCTTGATTCTTTCTACTGCATTCATGGCAACTTATTCCCTCTAATCGTGCACTTCTTGTGGAGTGCTTGACACTGCTAGGATTTATAACTCCATTACTCTTGCTTGAAGCTGTTGAATGACTTCGGTGAGATTCCCCACTTGCATCTCATTTGAATCTGGTTCTTCCTATGCCAAGCCTGACACAGAGCGAAGTTCTTTAGTCAATGCATCTTTGACCACAGTCTGCTCTACGAGCAACTAGTATTTTTCTCTCTGCATCTTCTCTTTGGCCTCCTTGAACATTTCCATGATTTCATCTTTCTCCTGCTACGCAACTTGAAGTTTCTCTAAGACCTCCTCATTTTCTTTCTTCATGAATTTTGTAGCCTGCTCCTTTTCGTCTTGGACTCGATGAATTCGAGCCTCTATTGCATCTGCTAATCTTCGTACTTGGGTGGGCTCATCCCCCAATTCTACAATGTTGGCCCTTGACCAAGTTTTGTGGAAACATTGGTCATGTTTGGCCACTTTTGGAACTTTGACAAGCTGGTCAAAGATGTAGTGCCCTGGCGGAGAGGAGATTGCGGGATCTCACTAGTTTTGTGGGCTTGTGGACCCAGTAAAGGGATTTTAGGGTTTATGTAATGGGTTTTGGGATGTCAGCCCATGGGTTTACCCATGTTTAGGCCTTGTTGTAATTGTATAAATAAGTATCTAAGTGATGTAAGAAGTAAATATAATATGCTTAGTGCATGACTAATAGCGGCTATGTGCATGATAGGTTGATTTTGGCTTGGTGCAAGAAGTGTAAATTCTTTGTGCTAATAAGGATTTGGCTCTATGCCTTGACCTGATTTTGAGGAAGGTGGATCTAGTGCGTTGTGCACAGATCACCTGTCCACTGCAGGGTTGGGCTCTGTGGCTTTGTGCACAAGAGTAGATGAATGTAAGGAGATCAAAGAATAATAAAGAATAATAATTTGGTGGATGTAGCCCCACCCTGGGGTGAACCGCGTACATCTCGTGTCTTGATTTTCTTTGTGCGATGTTTCTTATGTGATTATTTTCTTAGTGTTGTTGATGTTATGTATAATGAATGCATCTGATGTTATATCTTAGTTCTTAATGATGTGAATGAATTCTAGATCTTAGATAATGCTATGTTCTAAGTGATTTGAAGTGTTAAATATTCATTATTACTACGTTGCTCTGTAATAAGGGTTAAATCTGCGATGTAAATAAGGATCATAATCTAATGCATATTGTTGTCTAAGTTATCTGTTAAGTATGGACATATATGTGTCCCAGCTTGTTTGTAGACACTTGAGTCCTACAACCCCCCCTGCCTCTACCTCGGGTGAGACTTCATCTTCTTCACAGATGTTGCCAAAAGGGCCGATAGTTAGGGTTTTGTTGGTGTGTTGTTGAAGCGTTGAACCCTGGATCTACCCTTGTGCCAACAAATGGTTCCGTTGTCGAGACCTGGAACTGTGATTGCTGGGAACTGAAGAAAAGAGAAATATTTGTGCGTAGATCTGTGGTTGTAGTGCGCAATATTCTACTTGACTTGCGAGGCTCTGTGATAAGAAAGAAAATGGATCTGAAAGAATGAGGTAAGATCTTAAATATTTTTTCTCTAGTAAAGGTAAGATAAGTGGAAATTCTTTCTTCGAAAGTATGAATCTAGGTATGTTTCATAGATTTTGTTCTAACCTGAATGTTAGGGCCCAGTTAAAAGAAATAGTTGATCTGAATAAATTTGATAGAAATAGAGAAAAATATGTTATTCCTATGCATAGAAAGAAATTTTGGACTAATAAGTGGATGTAGGAACCTAGAAAGAATTTTTGCAGATTGTAGGTCCAACAATATGATGCCAGTGCGCAGTACAGTAAAGATTGGGGATCGTTTAAAATAAAGAGAGGATTGACACTGTGTTATAATTGCAGGAGATTGGGACATCTTGCTAAGGAATGCCTTGGTATAGGTCCTATTTGTCTTTGTTGTAAAGCTAATGGTCATGAGGTTGAGGATTTCCCAAGAATGATTGCTAAAGTTGAAAATATGAACAAAAGACAAGAAAACTATCAAGAAGGTCAAGAGATTGAGAATCATAGATAAAAAAATTCAGAGACTATGTTAATACAGTTAAAAGCAAAAATGGATGATCACAGAGACATCAGTTTACCAGAGATCCTGAAAGAAAAACAATGCATAGTTACAAGGATAGAAGACTACGACATAGACTGGGTATTGGATGAAGAAACACATCTGAATATTATGCCAGAAAGCACTTGGGAAATTTTGGGAAATCCTTCTATGATACCTTCATTGGGAAGGATAGGCTTGTTTAAAGGAAATATGATAACCATATGTTGAAGAGTTACTAATATACCTATGATTTCTCATGAAACGTCAACCGAAGATGAATTTGTAGTTATTAGATTTGTTGAGAACAACGGCCCTTTCCCTGTTTTATTAGGAAAGACTTGGATCGAGAAGGATCAAATCAGAAGACAAGAAATACCTAAGGGATATCATAGCTCAAAGAATAGATCTACTGATAGAAGAACGAGAAGTTGAGTCGAAGTAGCAGAATGAAAGAAAATTAGTTGTCAACTTTGAAAGAGCGCAAGAAGGGTTGAAGGACCTCTCCATGAAAGAAAAAAGTATATCTACCCAGGACCTAGTAAGAAAAGAGGTATTATCTCTAAACCCTGTGAAAGAACATCAGCAATGCAAAGTCACTATGCTAAGAACATATAAGAATAAGAATGGAAGAGGAGTCCAGAGACTTGGATCACAGGGAAGAAGGAAAGGAAGCTCATTAAGAAGAAATCCAAGTTAGAAAAACTACAACAAGTTATAGAAAAGGCTTCGCAGGAGATAGATATACAGAACTTGAACCTCATCAGAATAGCAGAACAACACAGAATGGGACTTTGCCACGACGAAGCTATATGATCGTTGGAGGCGCCTCGATCATTAGAATGACACTACAGAATGGATAGAAATGCAGTTATTGTCAGAAAGACTGCCATTAGACCATTGAGACCACGCCGTAATGGACAAATTCGCATTGATGGACACATTCCTACACATTGGAGGAATTTATTAAGGCGTTGGTTATTTAACCCATCGGACGCTGCACCGAGACCACTTTTTGCAAACCGAGATATCTGAGATAATAAAGAATCGATTGCATATCACGTTGTGCTTTCTATACATCACCATCCATTTGATTATCTTGCTTGTCTTTTCACCTTCCCGATTTATTTTATTACAAGTGTGAATGTCGGGCAAACATAGAATACTAGAGAAGTATGTGGAAGGGATACTTGTATACCTCATGAATGAGAGATTCATGTTTGTGGGAATACAGGCATTGTTGACTGGAGGATTGAAAGTATCCCCATCGAATGGAAGACGTTCTGGCCACATTGCTGAGAAATGAAGCAAGAACCGCGATGATTTGGCTAATGCGAAGCAAATCTCGTCGGTCTTGTCAAACTACATCCCACGTCTGGCTGGCGCAGTTAACCAGGACAAAATCCCACAGGATTTCGAGTACATGTTGATCAATGTGTACATCCGGAAAGGGATACGTGTAGTTGGACCTCAGTTAGGACATATCCCATCTTTGAAGAACAACGACTTCAAACTCGGAGACAGGAAGAACTATGCGATGCTCGCACCACATAGGTATTTGATGAAGATGACTGGGAAGATGCTTCATGTAGTCTCCCATCCATGGATAAAGGATCTCACACAATCAACGATCTTGAATGTAATGAATATCACCCACTTCGATCGACATCAGGACATTAACGCTTGCGTTAAACTCCTCCTGTAGTGCTACCATGGAGGGTATCTTTGGCTCGACAGGTGCGTCACTGTGGATATGACACTGATCCACCTCATCATAGGACTGAGTATGTAGGGACCAGAACCTCACCACTTCCACCCAGGGAAGACCTTAGATTGATCCCTGGCGCAATGCATAAAGAAATCCTACGGTGATGTGGAGAAGGGAAAGCGAGGATACAAGGTAGCCTCCATCTAGGATGGCACAGTGCAGCTAGATTTCCATCTTATAGCTGGTAAGCTTGTCATAAAGAACAACTTGATGTAGGTCACTGGATTTGTAATAGACCTCGCAGGGAAGTGCATAGAAGGCATGCAAATGAGCTGGGTGAGTTACCTCATCAACAAGTTGGAGAAGGACTTTCGCGAACCGCAATATCATGGATATGAGTTTCATTTCAGTTGGCTACTGATATTGATCTCATTTATCGCTTGGAAAATGATGGAAGGAGCAGCCTTCCTAGAGTTTGAGCCATCAAATCCATTGGCCGCAAGGTTATCCATCTTGTGGTATACAAACGATATGGATAAGCAGAGGAAATCGAACAAGGTGCTCCATGCTTACTACTTACAGCTGAAGTGCGCCATTGAAGCATTTCCATGAATGACCCCAAACACTTTTCATCAGTATAGGCCACTAGCGAAGTTCCACGTAGATTGACACTTTATTTATGTCACTATGCGAAGGGATGAAAGTAAGGAGGAGCTGTAGTCCTATTACAAGATGATCGATGAAGACATGGAGGAGATCACCAAAGAATGTCCAGTAGAATTCCTCTTACCGGTGGAAGATGCAAATCTCTCTGATCCTGACATCATCGAAAGTCCCCTAGTCACCCGTGTCGAACATAATGGACATAGTAGCATGAAGAAAAAGAATAAAAATGAGGAGTACAGAACATAGAAATCGATGAGGAGGACAACGCCTAAGAGGAAATTAGGCCCAAATCACCTGCAGGAGGAGCAGGAGACGAAGTGAACCAAGAAGAAGGAGGGGAAGAAGGAGAAAAACAAGACAAAGGTGAAGTTACACTGCCAAAGGATCCCCTTACAGAGGCTAAAACATCGAATAAAATGAAGGTTTCCCCGTAGAAACCCTCAACACAGAAGAAGACTTGAGCCAATAAGCCTCAGTCGAAGAATGTGCTCACAATGGACAATGTTGATCTCATCATCATAGCCATGGAGGACACCTCAGAAGATATCCTTCAGAGAAATGAAGCAAATAAAGAAACATTGTATGACAGAATAGAGAAGTAGCTCAAGGACATAAAACAAGCTATCCATTTGAGCCACGCAATACCTATTGCACCTTCTTCAACAGAAATTATAGAATTGGGGGATGAGCCCACCCAAGTACGAAGATTAGTAGATGCAATAGAGGCTCAAATTTATTGAGTCCAAGAAGAAAAGGAGTAGGCTACAGAAGCTATGTGGAAAGAAAAGGAGGAGGTCTTAGAGAAAATTCAAGTTGCGCAACAAAAGAAAGATGAAATCAAGGCGATGTTCGAGGAGGACAAAGCGAATATGAAGAGAGAAAAAGATCAGTTGCTTGCAGAGTAGACTGTGGTCAAAGAGACAGTGAATAAATCACTTCTCTTTGTGTTAGGCTTGGCATAGGAAGAACTAGAGTCAACTAAGATGCAAGTGGGGAAGCTCGCCGAAGGCATTCAACATATTCAAGAAAGAGTAATGGAGTTATAAATCCAAGCAGTGTCGAGCACTCCACAAGAAGTGCGCAATCAGAGGTTGGCCAAGAACGCAGTATAAATAACCAGGGCACTCACCTCAGAGTGTAATAAATTGAGTGATCAGAGTGCGCTGACCTATGAGTGCCTTGGAGAAGACCTAGAGCTAAAGAAACTGGAAGCACAACTCCAAGAGGTGAAGCAACATGCATCCACCATGCAGGCACAGATGAAGTTGCTTACTGTAGTTGAGAAAATGAAGTGATCACAGGAACATCATGCAATCCAACAACAAGTTACTTCAATCCAGAGAAAAGTCATGGTGGTGACACAAAGAATCTAGCCGGTGGAGGACGAAGCCTGCATTCTTTTTGAAGAGATTGAAGGCCAAAGCTCGCAACTAGACCAAGTAGTTGTGGCGATAGAACAACGCGTGGAAGGGACTGTTACAGAGAAAGTAATTCAGGAGTTCACCGAGTAGGAGGCTCTAGCAAAGAATCAAGTCGAGGCATCTCGAGCTAAGATCAAGGCCTTCGAAGGAGCCCTACCTAGATTTGAGTGACTAGGAATGAGTCACAGGTGAGTGTTAGGGGCATGTTGGCCCTCGACCAATTTTTTTGGAAAAATTGGTCATGTTTGGCCACTTTTGGGACTTCGAAAGGCTGGTCAAAGATGGAGCCCCCTGGCAGAGTGGAGATCGCGAGATCTCGCTGGTTTTGTGGGCTTGTGGACCCAACAAAGGGGTTTTTGGGTTTATGTAATGGGTTTTGGGATGTCGACCCATGGGTTTACTCATGTTTAGGCCTTGTTGTAATTGTATAAATAAGTAGCTATGCGATGTAAGAAGTATATCTGATTGTCTTAGTGCATGACTACTAGAGGCTATGTGCATGATAGGTTGATTTTGGATTAGTGCAAGAAGTGTAAATACTTTGTGCTAATAAGGAGTTGGCTCTGTGTCTTGACTTGATTTTGAGGAAGGTGGATCTAGTGCATTGTGCATAGATCACCTGTCCATTGAGGGGTTGGGCTCTATGGCTTTGTTCACAAGAGAAGATGAATGTAAGGAGATCAACAACTAATAAATAAGAAGAAGTTGGTGGACATAGCCCCACCCTAGGGTGAACCACGTACATCCTGTGTCTTGATATGCTTTGTGTGATTTTGCTTATGTTATTATTTTCTTATTGTTCTTGATGTTATGTATAATGAATGCATATGATGTTGTAGCTTAGTGCTTAATGATGTGAATTAATATTTTTATATCTAAGCTAATGTTGTGTGTTAAGTGATTGGAAGTGTTAAATATTGGTTATTACTACGTTGTTCTATAATAAGGGTTAAATATGAAAAGTAAATAAGGATCATAATCTAATGCATATTGTTGGCTAAGTGTTGTATTAAGTATTATAATCACAGATCTGTATCTGAGCTTGGTTGTAAACACTTGAGTCCTACAACCCCCCCTGCCTTTACCTTAGGTGTGACTTCATCTACTTTGCAGGTGTTGCTGAAAGGGCTGGTAGTTAGGGGTTTTTTTGGTGCGTTGTTGAAGCGTTGAACCCTGGGTCTGCCCCTGTGCCAACAAATGGTTCCATTGCCGAGACCATTTCATGAGCAACAAAACCATTTTTTGGCATAGGGGTAGTCCCAGGGTTCAATGCTTCAACAACGCACCAACCAAACCCTAACTACCAACCCTTATGGTAACACCTGCGAAGCAGATGAAGTCTCACCCGAGGTAGAGGAAGGGGTGGTTGTAAGACTCAAGTGTCTACAACCAAGCTGGGATAGAGATCTATGCTTACAATACTTAACATAACACTTAGCCAACAATATGCATTATATTATGATCCTTATTTACATTGCAGATTTAACCCTTATTACAAAGAAACGCAGTAATAACCAAGATTTAACACTTCGAATAACTTAGCACACAACATTAGCTCATATTTAGCATTCATTCACATCATTAAGAACTAAGCTACAACATCAGATGCATTCATTATACATAAAATCAACAACACTAAGAAAATAATCACATAAGAAACATCACACAAAGCATATGAAGACACAAGATGTACGTGGTTCACCCCAAGGTAGGGCTACATCCACCGACTTCTTATTCGTTATTAGTCTTCGATCTCCTTACATTCATCTTCTCCTGTCCTCAAAGCCACAGAGCCCAACCCCACAGTGGACAGATGATCTGCGCACAACGCACTAGATCCACCTTCCTCAAAATCAGGTCAAGGCACAAAGCCAACTCCTCATTAGCACAAAGAATTTACACTTCTTGCACTAAGCCAAAATCAACCTATCATGCACATAGCCGCTAGTAGTCATGCACTGAGCTGATCATATCTACTTATTACATCGCTTAGATACTTATTTATACAATTACAACAAGGCCTAAACATTGGTAAACCCATGGTCCAACATCCCAAACCCATTACATAAACCCTAAAAGCCCTTTGTTGGGTCCACAAGCCCACAAAACTAGCGAGATCCCATGATCTCCACTTTGTCGGGGTGCTCCATCTTCGACCAACCTGTCGAAGTCCCAAAAGTGGACAAACACGACCAATGTTTCCACACAACTTGGTCAAGGGACAACAAAATGTTTTGTTTATTTTTAAAAGAGAAAGAGATCAACATTAGAGCATGTAGTACTGATTGAATTGGAAATGTTTGCATAAGTTATAATACACAGACTGTTATAAATTGAATATTTTTGGGGAATTTAATTGTTATTGAGAAAACAAGTAGTTTGTATGCAATTGAAGAACAATGAATGTTTTGGTCTTGGAAGTGGATGATTTTTGGATTAAATTTGAAACATAGTTATGATAGTTGATTGATTTAATTTATTTTATGAACAATATACATCTAATTCCCTTTCATTTTCTCACGTTTTCCATCATTACAAATCCCCTCACGATCCCAAATTCATTTTTCACACCCTATTCACTAAAATTAAATTAAAACTCTGTATGGCAACGATAAAAAAATAACACAAAGATAGATGACAGATGATATATTTTGGTATTGTTGCATGGTCAATTGTTTAATGAATTTTCGAGCAGTAATCATGTTCTTACTCCAGGCCATGATATCATTTTTCTCTCAATATAATCCCCTCATATATCCCTGAACCCTATTCCACCCCCGACTCATTTGACAATTATTAAATAAATTTTATGGATTAAATTGCATGGGTCTGATGTGATTGTTGAGCCAAACTTTGTTTCATATTAATAGAATGTCAAGTGTGGTCTATTTAAGATATAGTTGCTAATAATTGTTGCATACAGGATGAGATTTGTTAGTAGAGAAAGTCATGGCCGAAATAATAGGGGTTAAGGAAACTAGAACCAAGGGCCTAGAAGGCCTAGATTCTCAATACATTTCGATGTCGATCTTTAAGAGTTAAACCAACTATTTCAAGCTATATTTTTCAATTGGATTGGACAAGGGATAGTCCATCCTAGTGTTATTGGATAAATTAGTAGGTGCAGACACTAACAGATCTCCCTAGATCCACCTGGATCTAGAACAAAATAGGACAAGACATGACTCTTTCTCTAAGTTCTGGTCATTGAATCTACTACTAAGAAGGAATGAGTGACATACCTTTATATCGCTTCCTTAGGTCTCTATTGTTCCCGCTTTGCTCTGGTTCTCTTGTGAAATCAGGTCCAAGACTACACAAACCAACCCAAGTGAATATAGAAAAGTATATTTAATGTCAACCTATGCATATGATCAAGGAGTTATGCAATAAAATAAGAGTGATTTTATGGGAAAGGAACATCTTGCTATATTATATTAAATGAAAGTAGAAGATACAACTAGATTGCCTTGATGTCGCAAGCTTCCTTTCAGTGACCCTTGGTTCCAACACACACACTTTCTCTACATTTGCATGAAGACGATCCAATACAACTTGATTGACCAAATAGAGTCTTCAAGCTTCTATCCAAATAGATTTCTTCACACAATTCTTTCACCAATTCTTCATTCAATCTTGCTTAACCTTTTCCATGAGAAACCTTGCAATATATAGGAGAAGGAGGGATGGTTACATGGATGAGGATGATCCCACTAAATCTGAGAAGTTAGTAGGATGCCAACCATGTGAATGCCAACTCATTTTCTAGAAGATTCCCTTCTAGAACCTTCATGACCTCTTCTCTTTTCCAAGCTTTGAAATAGGTTCGCACCCTACCTATAGAGAAGACTGTGAATAGTTTGCACCCTAAGTTTGGGTTGCCTATGAGAATGAAGGATTGTCACACCCTATAACATAGGTAGCCTACGAACTCATCTCAAAAATATGCTTTTTGGAAGAAGAAAACAATCACTTTTCTCAGGCAAAAAGTCCTTGTGGGAGCCTGAATACATCACTTGTAGAGACATCACTAGAGTGACCAAAATAAAGTGTAACAAAATGACCCCCAAAGTATGAGGCTGGAACTTGTGATAGCTGAAATACTTTGTAAAATGTGTGTGTGTGTCAAAAACAAGGATCACACCTAATCAGAAACCTGTAAACAACCAGGCATCTACAGAATATAATACCAGGTCTGAGGTAGGCATTCCCATGCTCAAATCACAAATGAATGGAATCATAAACGTAATTCATGGCCACCAATAATACACTATGGATCCATGCCGTCAAAATGCTACACAGCTACCAGGAATACACTGTGAATCTATGTGAGAAGACTTGAATTAAGACATAGCCACGTGACATACAAAGTGGATCTATGTGCCGATACAAATCATACATACTCCATCGTAGCCTAGATAAAAAAGATGAGACCCAAGGTCTTCACTCTCGTCACCTGAAAGTACGAATCTAGCCATGTGATTACATGTGCTGAAGTTGAACATGGTAGACACAACTTGATTACTGGTCATTAGTGTATACCATTAACAAGTGCAAGGGAAATCACCATTGATATCAATGACTCCCAAGGTATCGAAGTACAAGTTGAACGAATGTGAATGAATGAGTTGAAGTCGAGCACTCGATGGAATATCTCGATCAGGGATCAATGATGTGAAACCCTTATTGAAAGCGAAGAGACCTACCATTAAGGCATGCAGGTTCCAAGGTACTAAATGATTTATAAGTCTCATTCCTAGATAATGAGTTGGAGTCAACGAAAAAAGACTCGTCACAGGAGGGCCTTGATGTATCCCCCATCAATGACATGAAATAAGAAACATATTTTGAGGGTGAAACAAAGTATGAACAAGGGTTGAAACAAACACAGGGAAGGCCGACATAGTAAGAATGGACAACTGTATATGGCCGACTCAATAGAAGGCTCCTTTGAACTTCTCTTGAACATATAAACGACATGACCAAGGACTTGGCAGCACTGACTCAAAGACGACCCAATATATGACCTTGTAGCATGTTGAACAAGAGACAAATGGATTTCCCAATCCAGATTCAAATGATGAATAGGGGGTGTCATGTTCAAGAGCGATGCTTACTACCATTAATACAAACACGAAAACATATCCCTTTCCCAAACTTTCCCCCACCATTTCTGGCGAGTACCTCTTTATTTTTACACAAGATTGAGGAGGATAAAATATGCATGTTGATGTAAGCTCATCCTTCGGATGAGTCCCTTGGAGTATATTTAACGAACCCTAGGAAGGACTAGTTCGGTCCCATTATGGGTCTTTCGATGTTTGTTTAATGATTCCAAGGATAGAAAACTCGAGGGGTTTTTATGTTTTGAGAGTCTGAAAAACACTTAAAGAGAACTCTCTCAGTTCCTTTTTCATAAGAGATTTCAACGAGATCAAAAAAGCGATAAACTATCACCCGTCGAACGTTTTCTTCAAATACTTTAATGAGCATGAAAAGAACAAGATCGCTCGACAATCTTTTCATTTTTATGGAACATGAAAAGAGCTTAAAGGATACTCCCTTACGTTCATCGTTTTCATGTTACCATGACGAGTACGAAAAGATGAGAAAAATTATACTTGGTTATGTTCTCATATATTTTCGAGCACAAGAACAAACGAAGACTGAGCTCGAGGTTTTTCCTAAAAAACCTTAAAAAGTAGTCATACATGCGGAAAAAAGAAAAACACCCATACCCCCTCGTTCGGACTTTGAAGTTGCTATATATATGAAAAACCATACTCACAAGGCTATTAGGGTATTAGGTTTTATAAACAAAGCAATAAAAATAATATAAAAAATCAATAAGAAATAGTAAAAAGTGAATAAATATGGGTGAAAAGGACCTTTTACCATTTCATTGTTACTTTGCCCAAAAACTTGTCCAACATACCTCATTTTCCCCCAAATTTATTTGCTCAATTGCGGGAGGCACAAGCGATCATTTGGTGAATGGTTTCAGTCAATGAGGTAATGTCTTGATTCTCCAACTTTTCCATGGTTTATTTTTGGTTTTTATTGGCAATTTTTAGGGTTTTGAGTCCATTTTAGGGTCGGAACATGCACTCAAGAATTCTCGCAGGTGGGCCATGCGGGACCTACGAGAATCTAATATTCTCGCAGGTGGGATTTAGGGCACCTGCGAGAATCTCTCACTATGCAAAATTTCACCTGCAAGGGCCGAAAAATGGTTTTTAACATGTGGTTTTGCTCAATAAAAATTATGCAAGAGTTTAAAACAAGTTGCTAACTTCCCTCTCATGACTCTTTTGCAGGTGTTTGACCATCATGATGTTGGAATGGAGAGAAAGAGAACATGAGGAGGATGATTCCATTGCTAGGAATGATGCAGGTATAGTCGCTGCCCTCTGGGAATGTGGGCTCTTGAAATTTTTTAGGATCCCGGGCATGAGAGCCCAACTCAAGTTGCTGGAATACCTGGTCCACATGTGGGACATGGATAAAAAATTATTTCACGTGGGAGTCCATACACTGACACTAGATATCAAGGATATCTATTTTCTAACGGGGTTGTCATGACGTGGATACCATACTACTTTGACCGGAGGTAGAGGCGACGAACTTCCTATGAGCGAGTATGTTCACCAATATTGTGTTCCCGAGGTAGAGAGAAGAAAGGGTAAGGTTTCCATTTTGTGGGTCCAAGATTTGACCTTACGGACTATCCTATTTACTATTGCATGCATGGCTGGGAGCACGAATCCATACATGGCTCTCCAGATCTATTTCCAATATGCCATAGAGTGCACAGAGCCTCGAGTTTTTAACTGGTCGGACGTAGTTCTCCGCAGTATGAAGAGACAACTGACGAAGTGCAGAAAGGGTGACTTGAAGTAGTTTGGGTATGGGTCACTTTTGATTTCATTATTCCTCAAGAGGGTCCCACTGCTGCGACTATAGGTTGATTGGGGTTTACTGGCCCCACAGGATCCGAGGATGCTGAGGTGGTGTAACCTCATGGCTCGACACATAGCAGGGCCTATAATCAAGTATAATGATTCATTTTTTGACTGGTTGAGGCCCCAGATGCTGATGATCGACGACTATACATATGTCGGTTTGGATTTCCGAGGGGATCCAGATTTGGTCCTACCTGAGGATGCTCGGTGGGGTGACTTAGGTGAGAAGTACACATTTTGTTCTTTTTAAATGTTTTTGCAAATTTTATCATATGAATTTTTTTTATGTTTATCCAAGGACTAATCAAAAAAATTGTTTTTGATGACATAGATGTGGGGTCATATCGACCTCCAGGAACGTCTCCCATTCAAAGGCGAGGAGAAGCGGCTCTGCGGATGTCCCAGACATTTCTATTGGGGAGATCCCAAGATGTTACCAGTGCCATACTGTGGGCATGTCTGAGTCTCTCAGTTGACTGCTTCATAGGGTAGCCCAAGCAGTTGTGTGTTATCGTGAGTGTCATCTGTGATGCTATTTTGTAGAAGCTATGGGCTTCGTATTTTGATATTTTGATCCTTTGACAAAAACTTTTTGTAAAAACTTTTGATCGTTATATACATATATACGGCTTCTACCGACTTATTTTGTGTTGTGTTATACATGTGATGTGTGATTGGTTTATAAATGTCCCAAATGTTTGTCTAACACATAGTTAGCTAAGGCATCAGTCAATGTATTTAGACATCTAGGAATGTGTTGATATTCGATATAATCAAAATAATGTTCCAAGAGGCGAATTCATAAATATACCCGTAATAAAGTAGGACTTTGGATAGCATATACATTACTTAATTGTGGTACCACTAGCTATGAATAGAGTTGTATAACCAAGTGGTGGATATCAAGTGAAATAGCATCAATCAACAATTTGATGACGACACTATATTCTGCAATATTATTGGTCGCACGACCGAGGCACACACCTCGTAGACTAATAAGTTCATTTGTAGGGGCGTAAATTGCCCATACAGAAGAAGCAAGGTTCTGAGTACTATGGCTAGCACCATCGGCGAAGCCAATGTGGGGTTCTGAAGACTCTGACATATGGAAACCAAGCAGAACGCAAGATAAGCGGTTGAGGGTAGAGACCAAATAACGAAAAAACATACTAAAGTAACACACAAAAAGTATGATACAATAAAATACAAGCACTCATGCACAAGTGATATTAAGCATAGTACTTATTTAAGTACAACCCATTTCTGGGTTCACTCAAAGGGATACCATCGTAGTCCACGAACTCGTAATCTCCTTTCTCCAAAACTCGTTTGACGATATAAGGACCTCGCCACATAGATTCAAATTTTCCGGCTCCTAGCATATCCCGATCTTGTTCGTAAAGGAGAACCAAGTCACCTTCGGAGAAAATGCGTGGCTTGACATGTTTGTCGTATTGTGATTTGACATGTTTCTTTTGGGATTCTATAACTAGGGTGGCATCGTGACGGGTTTCGTCTAATTGCATGAGATACAACAGATGTTCTTCTTTGGCAGAAGTGTTTGGGAGAAGTTTGAAGGCTAGTTTTAGGGAGGGTATCTCACATTCAATTAGAAATATGGATTCTAGACCATAGACTAACTGGAATGGTGTAAACCTGGTAGCAGACTTAACGGATGTCCAGTAAGCCCACAATGCTGAAAACAACATCGTGTGCCAACTCGTTTTGTGAATCCCTATAATTCGTCGAAGCATGGTAGTGAGGATTTTGTTTATTGCTTCAACTTGGCCATTGGCTTGTGAGTAATAGGGTGTTAAGTTTTCATGGAGAAGACCCAAATTTTCAGTGAGTTCAGACATAATGAAGTTTCTAAAGTCGCTACCGTGGTCAATAACGATAGCTTGAGGAACACCAAACCGAGCAATGATGTGACTGAATATAAATAATACTGCAGTCCTTCTAGTATTGTCGAATGTTGGCATCGCCTCGGCCCATTTCATAAAATAATCTATGGCTACAACAATGTATCCATGCCCCCCGACCGAGTGAGGGTGACATGTCATGAAATCGATACCCCATTTCGCAAAAGGACCAACGAAGAGCATAGGGTGTAGATGAGCAAGGTGTGATCGTATTTTATTGTTGTAGGTTTGGAAAGCATGGCATTTTTGGACAACAATTATACAATCATTGAATAAAGAAGGCCAAAAATACCTCGCTCGTAAGATCTTCTGGGCCGTAGAATACCCAGACGTGTGACCACCACAGGATCCAGAATGGAAGTCATTTAGGGTTTTCTCGGCTTCGTCAAACGTGAGGCAGCATTGAAAAACAGAGTCAATCCTACGACGATAAAGAGTATCACCAAGGATAATATACTGACAGTCTTGGTAGCGTGTTCAAAGGCGGTCAGTGCTAGACAAATTGGGCTGGAAAGTATGGGTCTGGAGATATATGATGATATCTCCGTACCAAAGGTCGTCATAACTGATCAGGAAAAGGGATTCATCGGGTAATGAATCTTCTACTACATTTTCTGTCTCAGAGTAGGGAAGGTCGCATATCAACTCGGAAAACACTAAGGATTTCTTGGACTTAGCGCATTCAAATTCTAAGTCAAACTCTTGGAGTATTACGATCCATTTGGAGTATTTTCCCCCTAGAATTTGGTGTGTAAGAATGTGCTACATAGGGTTGTAGTTAGAAATTACCGTAGTATTTTGAGAAAGGATATAGTGTCGGAAACGTTGAACATCTTGGACGGCTACCAAGGCCAGTTTTTCAACATGTAAATACTTGGTTTCAGTAGTTGTGAGATCCAGACTCAAGTAATAGATGACATGTTCGTCATGAGAATCATCCTCCTGGATGAGAACCATAGCGATGGTATAGTCTGAGCTTGCGAGGTAGAGGAGATAATCCCGACTGTAATCAGGTGAGAAGAGTAGTGGGGTACATGAAAAAGACAGTTTCAAAGCTTCAAAATCTTTGTTGGCAGTGGTATCCCATACGAACTCAGAACCTTTCTTGAGCAATCGCATAAATCCAAGAGTTAGGTCAACATAGTTCGGGATGAAATGATGGAGAAAGTTTGCCTTCCCTTGCAAATTTTGTAACTAGTGAAGTGAGGAAGGAGGAGGGAGATTGAGAATCACCTTGACCTTCAAAGGATCTACCCTGATCCCTTGATGTGAAACAATAAATCCCAGAAGTCAGCCAGATTCTATAGAAAAAACACATTTGTGGGGATTCAAGCATATATGGTAGAAACGACATCGAAGGAAAATGGCGCGGAGGTGTATTGGATGATCTACATGGCGCATGGAATGAGTGGGTAAGTCATTGAGATATGGCTACACAATGCGTTTTATATCATGAAAGGCATAAGACATAGCACGTTGAAAAGTGGCATCGACATTCTTTAAACCGAATGGAAGTTTTTGGTAGGTGAAAGTGCCCCAAGGACAAATAAAAGCGGTATTGTGTTGGTTCACGGGTACGGTATTGATTTGATTATATCTGGAGAAACCATCCATCAGAGAGAAGATCTCACTTCCGGTGCAATGGTCGACGATCTGGTCAACGAAGGGGGTAGGAAAGTTGTCTTTAGGACAAGCTTTGTTAATGTCTCTATAATCAATGCACACGTGGATTGTGCCTTGTTTCTTGTCAATCGGAACAAGATTGGAAACCTAGTCAGTTAGAGCCACATGGTAAATAAAGATAACTTTTAGAAGTTTCTCAACTTCAAGCTTGATAGTGGTTTCTTTATGTGGGTTGACCAGATGAAGTCGTTGCCAGATGGGTTTAGCACCTGGGTATGTCTTAATCTCATGTACCACAATGTTGGGGTCAATCCCCAATATTTCTTCATAGCTCCATGTGAAGACATCAAAAAATTATTGGAAAAGAGACTTGTAGGTGACAACTTCGTCATGGGAACATGAAGCTCTGATATGCACATTTTCGACAACTCCAGGTTTTATGGATATGTCGAGGGGGATGGTGGGTGAGATATTACTTAAGTTCCCTTCGTAGAACATATCGTGTGTAGACTCGAGAATGGTAGAAATGATGACAACGGTCGACTGGGTCGAGATTCGTTGGTAATCCTCGATGGCGTGTTGTTCTAGGAAGAGAATGGAACGATGATGTCCATTGTCCCAAGGGGTATATTCTATAGACATAACAGATATAATCATCTCGTCTGTAGAAAAAATGACATGGAATGGATCTGGAGATAAATCACCAAGAGAGGGGGTAGAAGGGGTTTCCGATTGAATGGCTTGATAAGCGGATTCAACTGGACTCAAAGGAATTTTGTTGCCATAACGAAGATGATCGTCGGGGTTGGGTACCATCCACGGGTCGTAAGACGCAGAGGTTCTGTGAACAGAGGTGGAGATCATGTTGATCGAGGCGACAAACGGATGTGGAACATCGGGTGGTGGAATGGGGAAAGTACCCATCAAAGAGGAATATTTAAGAAGACCAACACTGACATTCTCATATCCAGGGTGGGTTTTTACAATGAAAGGTACGTTGTCGATACGTGCATCAGAGTGAAAGAAGGCCAATTGGTCTACGATAACTACTGTTCCTTGATGTGGGAAACACATGACATGTAAAAGAGTGGAAACAATTGCACGTGTGGAATCGATCCAGCTACGGCCAAGTAGAAGGTTGTAATCGAGAGGAGCGTCAAAGACCTCCACTTCAACGTTGACAATTTTTCCTTCTAACATAATAGGCAACGAAGGGAGGGCACCGTAAGGCTTAAAACCAAAGCCATTGAAGGCTTTGAGCGTGTTGTGAAATTTAGTCAAAGGAGGAGAGCTGATGGCTTTCCAGCAGGTAATAGAAATGACACATATCGACGCACCCTCATCAGTAACTATTCTACAAATGTTTTTGTCAGAGAAAATAACTTGTATTTGGAATGCGAGTTGAGGGGGTAACTTTGGAATGTGATATTCCAAGTAAAAAATTATTAAATTTGTATCCGTAGGGTTTATTCCACCAATAGCTTTCAACATTTCCTTTCATTATATAGGACAACTCTGAAGGACTTCGAGGGATGACATTGTAGACGGTGCTTGGGCCAAATCTTTGACAATACTATAGTTCTAGGCAACACATGCACGGGGATTGAAAGTTGATTTTCAAACAACACCCTTTGGGGGAGGGCGAAGGACTGTATCTAGGATCGGTCGCTCGAGATGAAGAGGACCGTTGGTAGGTGGAGTCGTGGGAGATGGTTGGACCAACGAAGGAGGTATTGCATCGACCTTCTCTTTGGAGGAAGAATAATCTTTGGCTCGAGTGGTAAGTGTGATGTCATTCTTTTTTGAATCACCTGTACACATTAAGACATAGGATGTATTGGAGGGGGAAGGTTGGTCATGAATGACCAATTGGGCATGTTGTTGAGAATGGAAGGGTTGTGACAACACGGTTAGAGTGGGGGGTTTTGGGGTCCCTTGAAGGAACTTAGTAACCTCGTCTCGTTGTGGACAATCCTTAGTGTAGTGATCATCACCACAGATAAGACAAGGGTATCAGGGTTTGCGCTTATCCTTATCATCAACAGGTGGTGTTTTGGTTTTCTCAGATTTCGGATTATTTTTATCCTCCTTATTCTTATGCTTTCTTTTTTTGGATTTATTTTTGCTGGCGGGGCCATATTGAAAAAAGTTCACCTCATAAGTCTTGTCGATGGGAGGGGTAGGAGACAGAGCATTTTGAACATTAGAAGAAGTGGATTTGGGGTTGTTGCTAGAGGTTTGGACAGAATGAGGTTGGGCATGGAAAGTGCCAATTACACCGTCAGCTACATGAGAAGCAGCAGGAGTAGTTGAAGTAGCGGAAGTAGAAGGACGAGGTGCGTCAGGGAGTAAGTCGTAAAGAGTACCCGTTTGTGAGTAACTGAGGTCGAGGTATTGAGCACGACTGATTGTCTGTTCTTCTGTGACAACTCCACCCATGGTGATGTCACGAGCGATGTCATTCACGAATGATTTTGTGAACCACTCTGCCAGCAACTGATCGGGAAGTTCGAGTTTGATGAGATGTTGTCTCCATCGCCACTCATGAATGTGATCAAAGATATGAGTGGCTTTGTTTTGTTTGAAAGAACTAAAAATTTTGGTTCTCGTTTTGTAGCAGATCGGTAACTGGTAGTGGGTGAGGAAATCCATAGCAAGGGTGTTGAAGTCGGTGAAGAATCCTAGTGGTAATTCTATATACCACTTCACGGCAGAACCTGTGAGGGTTCACTGAAAAAGGCGTAAACGAATAGAGTCATCCATCAAGGATTTGGATGAGCACCAAAGGTGAAAAGTCATTACATGATTTTTCGAGTCCTCTCCCGGTTTACCATCAAATTTAGGGATGTTAGATGGTATTTTTTCTGGTATGGTGGGCCATTGAGGAGAGTGATGAATTAGATCATTTAAAATCCTCGACAGATCAAGGAGGTCAAGGGTGCCTAAGAAGGGTAATTGTCTATTCACATGTGGGTACTGGTGACTTTAGGGAGGGAGTCCCATCGGTAGACCAGTGGGACCATAAGAGGTTTGCATATAATGCGAAGATCCGGGCAGATTTGGTTGTTGGTGTGGAGGCAAGTAATTCATAGGGTTGTACCCTTGAACAGGGGTGTGGGCTTCAGTGTTAGAGCCCCAAATAGGATTGGATATGGTTGGATTGTACTAGGGGGTATGAAGGAGCTAGCTTGTGGGTGTTTCCCCCCAGTTGAGTGAGGATTATGTTGAATAAGATAATTCCAATACTAGTCCAAGTATGGAGGTATGTTTTGTCCATAGGGCGGGGTCAGTGGGGGTTTCCCTCCAATTGAGGGTTGTGTCCCAATTGGGATTTGTCCTGCAAAATGGGATTGGGTTTGGCCTCCTTGGTGAAATTCTCCACCTACAGGAATCTGGTAATTAGGTGTGAAAGACAGGATGGTGCCACGAGGATCGGTGCCTCCAATAGAGGATGGAAGAGTTCCTCTGAAAGGGGGTTGAGGAAGTGTCAGAATGAAACCGGGAACGAGATGGTGCCCAGAAGGAGTGGAAACGCTAGGAGTCCTGGATGAGATTTGTGTAGTAGCGGGAATAGAAGCATTCAATGCATGATATCTGGGTGGAAGTGTTGGGGTGAATCTAGGCGAAAGCGGTGTGCCAATGGAGTCTTGACTAGCCACTGTAATCCCGGTGTGAGTACTCGTAGTATATGGGACCATTGTGTAATGGACCATTTGTAGAGGGATAGTCAAGATGTGGTTAGCTAGCAGAGCGTATGTACCAGGAAAATAATAGGCAGTAGTAGAAGGTATTGCATCTAGATCAGATGTTTCGAGCAGCTTAGGTGTGATACTGATATCAATGCCTATTCCTGAGCCAAAGAGATCCCATCTAAAAATGCCAGTATTCCAAAAAGGATCCTGACCCTCAAGTCCTATGAAAGGTCCAGTTGGTAATCCACAAGATTGAACAACTATATCTCTGGAAGAATTCACTCGAACAATACGTCTCTCGGAGTCAGGAGGAAGTCAGAAGTCCTCTCGAGAATTGGTAATTCGAAACCGTTCTAAAGAGTTAGTTCTTTCCACTTGTGGAGTGGCAACGTCTTGGACTTCACTCTATTGAGGAGAGCCCTCTGGTGAGTTGGTAGGAAAGGGTTGAGAACCTTCCAGATATTTTGGGGGTAGGCCTTGCATTCTACATGAACGGTGTGGAGGGTCAATTGTGATCGAGTTAGAATCTTACAAAAGAAATTCTATGGCGAACTTGGGTAAACAAACAACATGTGCTAGTAAAATCTAGGAAGCAAAACCAAGCAAACAAGACCTTCCAATTCCGAAGTCACTAGTTGGTGATGAAATCCAACGTCGCAACGATGAGACAAGAAGGGGTTGGGCCAGAGTGGAAAAGTTACGTTGATGACCTGCTTAATGGACTTACACCCTGGTGCAAGATCCCACACACAATCATGGGTATACCCTCCAAGGAGCCCGAGTGAGTCTGTCCAACGTCGATTCCAGGTACTGTGAAGACTTACCCCTTCACAGTCACCTTGTGTAAGACCCTATGAAGATAGGCTACTAAGGTTACCACCAACAACAATGATGCCTGGGGAAACAGTCGACAGTCTGATCCACAAGAAAGGACAGGGTATCTAGCCCGAAATCAACTTGAGAGGCTTCCACTCATCATTGTGGGTATACCTTCAAGTGACCCCCATAATACGTGCAATCTCTACACCGATATCAACAAAGCAGGGTGAGTAACTTTGTCAATCTCAATGCAACCTTAGGTTTGACCCTTGTGTGAGAAGAGATTCCCAAGACAAAATGATGCAAATGGAATTTGACACTCCTTATCACAAGATACTATTGTGTTTTTGGTGCTTTGGAGAGTGTGTGTCACTGCCTATTCCAAAGCTCTATCCTATCTAATGTTGGTGTAAAAGAGCCCTAGAAAAAGTTACTAGTTGAATTTTAAAGTTGCACAATATTATTAAAGGTTGTTGTTATGAAAAAAGGAGACGGAAATGAAACCAATGTTGTGTGAGACTCTAACCCAACAATGCGTAAATAGAGATGAATGATACAATTTTTTGTTCGATGAATCCTATTTACAGGAGGTAAAGAGGAGTTTTCTGGAACAATGTGAACTACGATGTATGATCTTCTCTGAAATTTAATATCAAACAATCATGAACAATGCAAATTCCCTATTCTCTTTCAATACTTGAATGCCAATATTTTTCGAATAAAAGGTTGCTTAAAAAAAAAAAATTTCTTTTAAATTTTTTATTAGAAACCAAGAAATAAGGATGGAACTAAGAAAAAGTTAGCAACCAACGAAAATGAAATGCTCAACAAACACCCAAATCGATCTTTCAATGAAGATAAAAATAACAAACTGACAAGACCAGTCTCTTCAAATGCACATGGGTAACTATTTTCCAAGTAATAAGAAATTGAAAAGGACAATTAATCTCAACTTTTAATCCAATCAAAGGCTCCTGGCCAAACAAGCACTCGGATTTTAGAATCAGAGATTATACCCTTGTTAAGAAAAGGTCAAGAAGTAAAAGTTGAGAAACAATGATCAAGAAGAGTTTTCGATTTCCGAAAACTAATCATTCGCGAGATTTGAAGTCAAGAAACATTCAATCACTGGCCAGAGAAGTTATTTCCAGACACACCAACAAATCTGGGCATATGAAGACACAAAAGACTTAATGAATTTTTTTTACAAGTGAGTTTGCAGTCTGGCAGTGGGGTACAGTGCGAGAATTAAGGATTCTCGACACAGGAAGGTTGCGAGAAGTTTGCACTGGACTGAACACTAGGGTGCGAACTTT
Source organism: Picea engelmannii (assembly GCA_009831015.1). Taxonomy (NCBI): domain Eukaryota; kingdom Viridiplantae; phylum Streptophyta; class Pinopsida; order Pinales; family Pinaceae; genus Picea; species Picea engelmannii. The sequence goes on from ML796726.1 coordinate 126,352, forward strand.
AGTGATTCTCGCAGATTATAGAAAGGTGCAGTGCGAGAATGTTTGTAATCAAGCAAATTTTGGAAAAATGACAGATCTTTTTAGGGAACTTCTGGATCCAGGGAGTCTATAAGGATCTCCTCAAGACTCAGAGATTGATTGGGAATGAAAAAGGGTAGGTCAAGAGAAAATGGCCAGGTAAAAACCACCAAAATGGGTTGTGTCCCCAGTGGATTCACCAATTTTGTTATCGGATAAATCGGTAGGTGCGAACACTAATAGATCTCCCTAGATCCACCTAGATCTAGAACAAAATAGGACAGGACATGACTCTTTCTCTAAGTTGCGGTCATTGTATCTACTACTAAGAAGGAATGAGTGACATACCTTTATATAGCTTCTTTAGGTCTATGTTGTTCCCACTTCGCTCCTATTCTCTTGTGAAATCAGGTCCAAGACTACACAAAAAAACCCAAGTGAAGATAACAAAGTATATTCAATGTCAACCTATGCATATGATCAAGGAGTTATGCAATAAAATAAGAGTGATTTTATGGGAAAGGAACATGCCACTATATTATATTAAATGAAAGAAGAAGATACAACTAGATCGCCTTGATGTCACAAGCTTCCTTTTAGTGACCCTTGGTTCCAACACACACACTTGCTCTACATTTGCATGAAGAAGATCCAATACAACTTGATAGACCAAATAGAGTCTTCAAGCTTCTATCCAAATAGATTTCTTCACACAATTATTTCACCAATTCTTCATTCAATCTTTCTTAACCTTTTCCATGAGAAAACTTGCAATATATAGGAGAAGGAGGTATGGTTACATGGATGAGGATGATCCCACTAAATCTGAGAAGTCAGTAGGATGCCAACCATGCGAATGCCAACTCATTTTCTAGAAGATTCCCTTCTAGAACCTTCGTGACCTCTTCTCTTTTCCAAGCTTTGAAATAGGTTCACACCCTACCTATAGAGAAGATTGCGAACAGTTCACACCCTAAGTTTGGGTTGCCTGCGAGAATGAAGGATTTCCACACCCTATAACATAGGCAGCCTGCAAACTCATCTTAAAAATACAATTTTTGGAAGAAGACAACAATCACTTTTCTCAGGAAAAAAATCCTTGTGGGAGCCTGAATACATCACTTGTAGAGACATCACTAGAGTGACCAAAATAAAGTGTAACACCTAGGCCAGAGAGGCCTCCCTTCTAGCCACAACATGTATTTGGTATCCCTGTGCCCCCTCATGTTTCTTTGCAACCTGAAGTTCCCGAGAATGACGGATGGCAGGATATTGTTCACCCAGTAGTCTCCCACCATCGTGGTTGGCCAAATTTGTCTTCACATCTTCCTCCTCCACCTGTTAACCCAAATGTTCAGAATTCCCCTGCACACTCACCTATACAGTCCTCCCACTCAAGCAAAAGACTCAAAACCGAAGGTCACCATATTCATGACAAAGGAAAAGTTGTTGGTGCCCCCTCCTCTCCTTCAAGTGACTTAGCCAAGTCAGTATAATCTCGTATGCACTTGAGAGATGATTGTTCTCATGTCATCAGTGAGATCAAGCCTCAATGTTCTACACAAACTAAGGCTAATTCAAAGAATTCAAAAAGGGATAGAAACAACAAAGGAAAAATTGCCTCTCAAAGTGGCAAATACGGTTTTTTATTATGTTTTATTATTGATTTATTGAGAACAGTGTACTGCTGAAAGTTTTGGACAACAAACTAGTTTTGGATATTGTGGATATTTACATGTTTTGATATAATTTGAAATATCACTGATATTTAAATTTCAAATTTTGGAAATGATTATGGGAACCACAAGGAGGGATGTGTTTGATTAATTGACTATTATGTTTATTTCTGTTAAGAAATTAAAGGGAGTCACAAGGGGTCCCACCTACTAGTTATTATTTAATAAAAGACCCTTTATTATTATTATTATTTCTTCCCCTAAACTAAAAGTTAGTTGAGTTTTAGTTAACTTGTCTAAATGAGGTAGTTGAACTACTTCAACTAATTTGGAATGCATAAAATCCAAATGAGAAGGAAGAACAAGGAGAGAATAGAAGGAGAAAACATACTGAGGTTTTCTCTTGATTTTTATTGAGATCGTTCAATTTTCATTCATTCTTCAATTCATTAAACGCCTAATTCTCTTTTATGACAATAGGGTCCTATTGTAGACACCAAGGTTCAAAGATGAACCATATCATTTAGATTCTTGCTTCAGAGGTGTTGATCTATCTTTGATAGTCTAAGTAGACTTGTTTGTTTATGAATTCAATTTCATGACTGATAAAGGATATTATGCAAAGTCAAGTGGGAAATAGTCCGTGGCAAGCTGATCTAGATTTTAGAGTTCATTTTTTATTTCTTGTCAGATTCCTTTTGTATGGTTTTCATAGGGGATATCTAAATTTGACCTTGGTCCATGCCCCCATAGGGATTTTGTAAAGAGAACGATTCTTTTGATTTCTTGGAATGAAATAAAGTGATTGCTATTCTGTCTCATCTATGGTAATATGTGACTTGGAATTTTTTATTTTGATCTCCACATTTACTTTTGCAATTTGATATATTCAGAAAATTGTATAAAAATGTTATATTTTGCAACAATCTTTTATTTTTAAAAATCATCCTAAACCCTCGTAATTAATACTTGTGGATTAGGAAAAATAATTTAAGGCTATAAACATAGGGTAACATTCCCGACTATATTTCATTAGCCAATCAAGATTAAAAAATGCTTGAGTAAGATAATTTCATATATTTTCCTGAACAAGGGTGACGTGGCAGCTAACTTTGCATGTTGACTGGGCAAATGACTATGCGTTGACTAGGTTGTATGGGCCAATCCAAAGGTGACATGTGACCCAATCATAGGGTTCCACATGGAACCCTGGATTTGGCCAATAACAACTAGGCCAAAAATTTGTTACCTCCGACCTATTCTCCAACCAAAGACTTCGCAACAAACTCCAACCGCCTGAGCTACACATGGTTCTTGTTATACATCTGGTTGAATGTGTATTTGAATTTGAGTTTGGCGGGAGATGGGGGATAATCCCCAGTCAGCGGGGGGCTATCTCGAAAGACCGGGTCATGATCATATATTGTCCCACAGGACCAGGAGTAGAGTGTGGGGGGAATAGCACTTGGAGATATGGCCCATTCACGTGACCAACAACAAAGACCACGGGCCAAAGAATAGGGGCGTGCCCAGACCGAGGCCATATGGAAACACCCCACATGACTAGAAGCCCAGAGAAGAGGGGCTAGCATGCCAATTTTCTAATTTTTGGGTTTTTGACTATATATTATGGATTTTTTTGGTTTTAAAGCCTGATTTTCAATGGATTTTGGCCATTTTTGGGGGATTTGGAGCCCAAAAAGAGGCCATATCTTGGGGAAAATTTTGGATTTGATTCTCAACCCAAATATTATAAAAACTAGAGGTTATTGGTAGCTAAAAGAGGTTCATAAACAACATAATTCTTGAGAGTTTTTTAGCTAAAGCCATTTTTATGCAGGGAAGCCATTGAGGAGGAGAACTTTGGAGGCCAATTTTTGGAGCTATGCTCAACCTTTTTTGGTGTTGTCATTTGCATTCGATTTATGAGGTCATTTAGAACACAGCTAGACCATCTTGTAATCTTTTTGATGTAATTTTGTTGTACTTTTGAAGCATTGAAGATAAATAACAAAACCTTCCCCACTAAGACAAAGGCCCGTAGACGTAGGCAAACTTGTGTTGAACTCTGTTAACAATATTGGTGTTATGGTTTGTTGTTTCTTATGTTTACTTTCTGATCTGCATTCTTTATGATGGATGCAATATTATTTCATTAAGAACTCCTTCTTGATTTAATTTTTTGAATGATAATTTAACACATGCTTAAAACTCAACCAAGTCTTTTAAAGATAAATTTTGGATCACTAATGGAGGGAAAGAACATGAATGTAGAAATAAGTTCCAACATTTCTTCCAACTAGGGATATCACTTTCCTGTGAAGTCCTAATAACAATAGGCTAGGTGCCTTACTCCTCAAAATATGCTCCCACTCCCATTAACTTACCCATGTTTATGTCTGTCAGCCATGCATATCTATCACTATCTCTCAGCCATGAATATATGTCACTATCTCTTAGATATGCATATATATCATTCAAAACTATAGCTACAACCCAGTGCCTTTTTGCTGATTAATTGGTTTGGTTGTCATTGATGTCAACCCTTGAAGAAAGTCTGGTAGCAAATTCTGGTAACACAAAGATTTGGGTAATGGACCCAAGTTTTTTTTATGGATAATGGTACGAGTTTTGATATATTTGCAGGAAATACTATTCTAGATGGATAGTACATGTCAGGCCATTTCCAATGGCATGTGGAATGTCACATAAATCCTCACGGTTAGAGAGTTATGGCCATGTGAAGTTGGAGAACCCTCATGAGTCATCTAGAAGCCCCAAAAGGTCAAAGTAG
>ML796726.1:149207-175485 GCA_009831015.1 Picea engelmannii
TAAACATATGTAATTTTTATGTTGTTTTTTATATATATCATTTTTTTATACCAGAGAATTTGACAGATATGTGTCTATTATGTGAATATGTGGGCCCAGTGTGACCAGTGGATTACGTGAGGAACAAGCGATGTCCTTGGCCAGGGGCCGCACCCACTGCCGCAGGGGGACTAGCAGCAACATGAGAGCTTCCAGTTGGTGAGGCTGAGAGGGTTCTGAGACGAGTAGAGAGAAATTTTACCTCGCTCATTCACACAGTCCCCATGGCAGAGATTGAGGATTTTCCACCATCTATGCAGCCTCACGTAGTGGGGGCACCTCGAACATGTGCCCGGTTTTTTTGACATTTGGAAAACGTCGTTGATTATTACAACAGGGCCCACAGGCCCCGTCCTTAGTTAGGATGGAATTTTCACGTGCCGAGGGAACTACTTGTATATTTTTTTAGGGCATAAGCCCCATGACTCGTTACTGGTCGTATTTTTGAGGCGCTTACGCCCACCTATGTACTCTTATGATTTTGATATTATATATGGATTTTTATGTCTTTTTATGTCTTATGGATTGTATTTTCTTTTAAAAATGTATTTACATGTGCATGTGTATGTCTTTCTTATATGTGTGCGAGATGCCAATGTAAAATTTGATTATATAAAGTATATGTGACTTGATTTAATCTCCCAGGAACATGAAAATATGTAATATAATCAAAACTTCATGATAAGAGACGTACCCTAAGGAATCGTCGGTGTAAAGTAGGATCATGAACATAGTAGACTCTATTTAACTGAGACACAACCAACTGAGCGTCTAAATAGACTCAGAGGTGAGAGATACCAAATGACAAAGCGTTACGAAGCAACTCAATAACTGTGATGTATTCGGCGACATTGTTTGTGGTGTCGCCTAAACATATACCTCCTGAAGATAATAACTATCCCTGAGGTGTTAAAATTACCCAAGCTGCGGAGGCAAGCCTCCGAGTGTGCCAGCTAGCATTGTCTGTGTATCCAACAAACACATATGATTCACTTGACATCTTCCATAGTGACAAAAGATAACATAAAAAATGACATGTCCATCAAACAAAAAGAAACCAAAAAGTAATAGTACAACGACTATACATATGTTACAAAAAGTTACCCAAGGTGACCTACCTATGAGTAATACTTCTTGAGGTAGAGCCCATTTCTAGGCTCTGCCAAAGCATGTCCCTCAAAATCTACCATATAATAAGCGCCCTTTTTTAGAACCTCTTTTATGATGAAAGGTCTGAACCACATGGGTTTGAACTTGCCTGCCCCCAGGGGGTCCTTATCTTGGTCATAGACCAAGACAAGGTCACCTTTCGAGAAAATCCGAGGATGAATAGACTGATCATATTGACACTTGACTTTATGTTTGTAATATTCGTTAGCTAAGGCCACATCACGACGTTATTCATTGAGCTGCTCGAGATATAATAAACGTTCTCCAAGCAGTGAAGTGTCTGGCAATAACTGTACTGCCAACTTTAAAGATGGGATCTGGCATTCTATGGGCAAGACGACTTCCAGCCTGTAAACGAGTTGAAAAGGTGAGAAACCAGTTGCGATCTTAACAGACATTCGGTAGGCCCATAATTTTGAGTACAACCTCAAATGCCAATTTGACTTGGACGAATTGATCGTTCATTGTAGGATGGTCTTCAGAGATTTATTGACAAATTCCACCTGAACATTCACTTGAGGGTATTAGGGTAATGAATGTTCTTTCCTCAACCCAAGATTTGATGTTAACTTGGTCACGATTTGGTTCTAAAAGTGATTGTCGTGGTCAGTGACAATCTCTCTTGGGACGCTGAACCTTGCTATAATCTAGTTAAACAAAAAGAGAGTTGCAGTCTCTCCATCATCTTTAAACATTAGCATAGATTCGACCCACTTTGTGCAGTAGTTGACGACTACAATGATATAACGGTGCCCCCTTGCTGAAGGAGGGTTGCATGTAGTGTAATCAATCCCCCACTTGGTGAAGGGACCAACTGTGATGACAGGAAACATGGGAGCGGGATGTGCCCTCATATTCCGAGAGAAGATATGACACGGGTGGCACTTCTTGACTGATGCGATACAATCTTTGATTAGTGTTGACCAGAAGTAACCGGCTCATAAAATATTTTGGGTTGTTTCCAACCCAGACAAATGACCGCCACATGCTCCAGTATGGCAATCGTTAAGCACGATTTCTGCTTCTTCATGAGTAAGGCACCAATGAAGGATGCAATCTGCACCTCAACAATAGAGAGTGTCCTCGAGGATGAGATAGTTCTTGGCCTGATGACGTATACGACGACGCTCATCACGAGAAGCAGAGGCGGGGCACTTCAAAGTCTGGAGATAGACAAGTATATCTCCATACTAGGGGTCTGAAAATGCTATCAAAAACATGTCTCATTGAATAGGCAATTCTTCGGGTATAACATCACCTGACTTGATCGAAAGTTCCGAGATGAGTTCCGCGAAGACCAGTGACTTTTTGGACTTCGTAGAAACAAAATGTAAGTCAAATTCCTAGAGGAAGACTATCCATCTACTGATCTTTCTGTCGATTACCCGTCGTATCAACACGTATTGAAATGGATTCACAATGGAAATGATGGTGGTCTTGCGAAACAAAACATAATGAAGGAACCGTTGGACAGCATGGATTTCTGCCAACGCAATTTTTTGATATGAGAATAATTGAGTTCTGGTCCAACCAGGCCTCGGATTAGGTAATAAATCACATATTCTAAGAGAAAATCATCCTCCTAAACTAAGACCATGCCGATGGTTGACTCTGCTGCGACCAAGTATAATAGGAAATCTTTGTTATGTGGGTGGCCAAAGCAGAGGGGTAGTTGTGAGGGCATGTTTCAATGATTCGAAGGAGCATTGAGTGGCATCGTCCCAATGAAAAGGAATGTCTTTCTTCAGTAAGCGCATAAATCCCTTTGTGATCTCGGCATAGTTTACGATGAAACGCCGCAAAAAGTTCACTTTTCCCTGTAGACTCTGAAGTTGAAGGATTGTATGTGGGGGAGGCAATTGAACTATTGCTTCAACCTTAAGAGGATCGACCATTATCCTTGTTGTTTAAACTATGAAACCTAACAAACGGGTCGAGCTCACGCAAAAACTGCATTTGTTGGGATTCAAGCGAATCCGGAAGTAGCGCCATCACTCAAAGATAAGTCAAAGGTGTGTGGGATGATCACCTCTCTTACGAGAGCGTGATGATAAATCATCTAAGTAGGCCTCAAAAATATGTTTGAGATCATGGAAAGAAAAATACATGGCCCAATGAAAGGTAGCGCCAACATTTTTTCAGACTAAACGACATCTTACGATACATGAATGTTCCCCATGGACAAATGAATGTTGTTTTGTGTTGGTCTTCAGGTTTGATTTGTATCTTATTATATCCCGAAAAACCATCCATGAAAGAAAATGCCTCGCAACCTGCACATGCATCGACCATATGGTCAATAAATGGTGTGGGAAAATTATCTTTTGGATAGGCCTTGTTCAAATCATGAAAGTCTATACAAACGTGAATCATACCCTATTTTTTATTAACCGGCACGGGGTTTGACACCCATTGGGTCAAATGGAAGGGGTAGCTAAAACCTGCCTTGAGTAGTTTCTCCACTTCGACCTTAATAGTTGTTGCTTTCTTAGGACTAATTGGACGAAGCTTCTACCGAACCGTCTTAGAGTTAGGATAAGTCGTTATTTCATGTTCAACAATTTTTGGATCGATGCCTGGCATTTCCTCGTAAGATCAAGAAAAAACGTCACGAAATTACTTAAATAAATTTGTGTAAATTACGAAAACATTCTCCACGATGCCAAGGGTTATGAATATGTTTATAGGTATAGTTTTGGCTATGGTTTCCATATTACCCTCATCATAAACAACATGTGTAGACAAAGGATTAATAGGACAAGACCTATCTGTAAGTTTTAAACTTGTGAAGTAAAGCAATGCATATAGAATCTTAAGCAATACAGAAATTAATCAATCGCTCATACACAGAGTACATAGAGATTTTATACCGGAAACCCTCAACCGGGAAAACCTTTCTTGTTTTCATTATATCGAATTTCACCATTCGCCATACAATATATACAATTTTTTTAGGTATTTCGTAGATACCAAAACCCTAATCCCTTAATCCGGGATTAATTTACAAATCCGTTAAAAATAGTAAAATCCGCTAAAAATAGCAAAAACCGCCCCAAAAAAAACAAATTGAGGCACTGCCCCGAACGCTGCTCGTAACCAGGGGGGGCATACCTGCCCCCCCTGGGACCCCCCTAGGAAATTGCCCGATGCACATGACATAACTCTAGGTGAAGGGATTGTCAGACGCAATTGTCGTATCTGACGCACCCACACACACACACATGCAAAGAATATAACACATACCCAACACTATCTCCAGTCATAGTCAAGGTGAATTCCCCTACCTCAATTCTTCTTAACTCTGGGAGGAAATAATATTTGTGATGGAGATATTCCCAGGGTTTGTCCATACTAGTCATTGCTTCCATGATTGCTTCGTTTGAGGGAAAGACTAAGTCTAAAGAATCTGTATCAGTGAGGGAACCTTGAGCCCAAATAGGCTCTAGAATCAGATCTAACTCTTGTGCAGGAGTTGGATCGGGGTCGGCGGAAGCCTATTGGACTAAAGAGTATGCTACTTCTGTCGTGGACAAGAGAATGGACATACCATGGTGCCCTATCCCTTCCATCGTGGTCGATCAGGGAGGAAGAATCCACATATCGTTGAAGTAAGTCGTGTGAAACGATGAAACTTGGAACACCTCAACCTTATGGTGGTCAGATATGAACTTAACATTGCCTTAAGGAGGTGGGTAATCGAAAGTTCCCATAAAAGGTGGGAACAAACCAACCCCCATGTTGACTACGTCGGGTTGAGGGTTATCAATCATTGGGACCACAGATGTCCCCAATGAAGGGTCGGGACGGGAGAAAGACAACTGATCAATGGTCATAATCTAGCCCTCATGCGGAAACAACAAGACCCGGAAAACTACAGAGACTATTGGTTGCATAGCATAGGTCCAACTCCTTTCTAACAAAATATTGTAGTCGAGAGATGCATCGACCACTTCAACCTTGACACACATGGTTTTCCCTCCTAACTGCATGGGAAAAGAGGGGATAATGCCATGTGGTCGGAATGAACGATCGTCGAAAGTGGTAAGAAGAGTAGGTGGCGGAGACAAAATGGTCTGGCCAATGGCCTTCCAACATGCCAAAGACATTACACATGTTGAGGCGCCCTCATCAACCACTGTGCATAAAATATTTCGATTAAAAGTTTTTGTGGTGTAAGCCACTACTATCTGGAATGCTACGTGGTAAGGGAGATGAGGTTTTAAGTCGGGCGTATCAAGCATGATCGTACCCGGATTAGAAGTCTCGGTGGATCCTAAAGCAGCTAACAGAGCCTTTCTCTAGGAAGGGCATATTTGGAGGACTTCCAAAGCAGACATTGCACAAGGGGTTTGAGACAAATCCTCCACCACAGAGTAGTTCTGGGCGGCCCTTGCGTTTGGGTTGTGAGAATATTTCTTAAACGCACCTTTTGGGATGTGTGTCATGGTGTCACCCAATGTCTTCTCGATATGGAGAGGAATAGATGGGGTTTTAGCTTCTTTACCTTTCTCAGAGGTGCTTGGCTTGCTATAATCATGTGCTCTAGTCAATATATAGGCATCACCTTTCATCATATACACATTCATGGATGCAGGATTGTTTGAAGACGGAGGGGGTTCTTGGATGACCCCTTCTGTGATTATAGAGGCTTAAGTTAGATTTTGGCCATGTTGAAAAGGGTTTGTTAACACAGCCAGCTATTGTTGTGATAATAAATTTTGGGCCTCTGCAAGCCAAAGGCATTGGTGAGTCGGGTGGTCTTCCGCACACAGATTACATGGATACCTCGACTTCCTTTTTTCAGTGTTTCCCCCGCCTGCATTATTAGTGGGTTTCTTATCCCCCTTACCCTTCTTACATTGTTTTTTCTTTCCATCAAGCTGTTCGGTGGCCTTCAGATTTTTCGATTGCACACTGTGTACATCCGATGTTTGGGTAGGGGGAGCAGCTGGAATAGTAGTCTAGTTGGCCGCTGTATGCTGGATAGACAATTTCTACAACTGTTTCATCAGTTGTTCAATGGGATTTGTTTGTTCTGAACCAACAATACCATCATCATGTGGTCCAACTCGTTGTCTGGTTTTATAAAGTATTGATCGTGGCGCATCCAGAAAGATCTCGTAAAGTAGACCAGGCTGAGAATAGATTAGCTCAAGATGTTGAGCTCTCATGATTTCATATTCTTTGGAAAACACTCCCAATGTTGCGACATCTTTGGATAACTATGGGACCAAAGACTTGAGGAACCACTCTAGCAAGAATTCTAGTGGGATTGGCACCTTAATCAAACTCTTCCAGCATCTCCACTCTCAGATGTGATCAGAGATATGGTCTGCTTTTGTCTGTTCGAAATTGGCCAGCAATTTTGTGCTAGTGTCGTATCTCACAGGTAATTGGAATTGGTTTAGGAAATCCATTGCCAATTCACTGAAGGAAGAGTATCTTGAGCAGTCGAGCTCAATGTACCATTTCACAGCACTCCCAATGAGAGTACATTGAAACATTTGCAACTGTACGGAGTCGTCTTTCAACGAATTAGATGAGTACCAAAGGTGGAAAGTAGTCACATGATCACTTGGATCTTCGTTAGGCTTGGCTTTGAACTTTGGTATATCCAAAGGAAACTTTGTCAGTAGAGGGGGCCAACGTAGATCGTGATAGATAAGGTCGTTCAACAACATTGTTAAGTCTAGAAAATGCAAGGTTTCCAGGAAAGGTAGTTTGGGTTGTTGGTGATAACCATGGAAAAAGGGGCCTGGAGTTTGACTGGCACTAGGTTGTCAGGAAAAGTTGGGTTGTTGGCCTGGGTTCGGGTAAAAACCATGGCCATGACCAGCGTACAGATTCTGCGTTTGAGGAGACATCATCGACTAATTCCTGAAATAGGACGTACATGGTTGGGCGTGCATTACATTCGGAGGACTTTGGGAGGGGTTTCCCCATGTCAAACCCATTGGCATAGGTATTGCACCTTGCCTGGGGTTCCATTGGTTGTGAAAATAATTTCCCCAGATCGACATTCCTAAAAAGGGAACTGATCCTTGCCAAGAATTCCAAGTCCTGATGTAGAAGAAGTTCCTTGGATTTCCCCGTGTGCGGGAATAGTACCCTGCATATGATTAGGTTGGCCATAAATGGGGTTGCCCCCAATCGGAAAAGAAGTTGATGAGAAAGCATTGTTACCAAATGCACCGAACAAAGAAAAAGGTGTCGACCCTACTGACATATTATGAGAAGGTGGTCCTTGAATCCCTACTCCAAATGAACTATGGTTTGTGTTTGGCCCAGCGGATTGCTAGTGGGTATCGTCGAGTGAAGGGGACAAAGGAGGTATATGACTTCCCCCGTAAGGGAAAGAGTTAAAGGGAACTGAAGTGCCCCCCATGGGTCCTTGTAGAGGAGCGTTAGAGCTCCCTACCCCTAGACCTAAAGTCTGTAAAGTGGAGTAGGATAGTAGAGGGCTTGTACCTGAGCTAGGCATCCCGTATGAGAATGGAGGGCCTGTCACACTCTATGTGAAAGGAGCAGTGGCTGCCACCAAAGATGGGATCAGACCACTACTTGAGGTAGAGGCATTCGATACCATGGTGGCTCAGACTAGAAACGATGGGTTAGGAGGTGGAACACCCCCTGTGGTGACAGCCGAAGTGGGAATAGAATAATTCCCAGAAGAAGTGGAAACATTTGTTTCCATTGTTGTGTGTGACACTGTCTCATGTCTGTAAGGATAAATCTGTACGATTATGGGCATCGAAAGATCAGTGGTTGGAGTTTTGGGTGGACCGAGAACTTCCGCTCCAAGGTCTAAAATAGTTGGTTTCTATGGATGTTGGTCGGGCACAGTTTCCTGTGACCCGGTCGCTTCAAAAGACCCTTGTTGGTCTAGCTTTTGCCTTAGCGGTGGCGGGGGTGGCTCTAGTGTAACCGGTGGCAGGCCAAGAAGCCTTCGTGACTGGTGGAGCTCGTGATCCTCCACTGTGTGAGAAGAACGAAGATGCACTAGGGCTTTCTATTCATTCAAAAACAACACACACTAGAAAAAAGACCCTACAAGATAAAACAAGCAAACACTAAACTAGTTGGAAGAACAGTTACAACAACCAACACTAGAGAAACTTACTGGTGCAAGTGAAACTCAAAAAAGGAAGCACCCTCTAGGTATACTTTGCAAAGTGTGGCCCGATGTCTATCCTAGGTACCGCGGTATACTCCCACAGTCACTTGTGTATGTCTCTAAAAACGATAGGCAACTAGGTTGTCAGTGCGCGAATAGTCACCAGGCGGGTACAGTCGATAGTCAGGTAGACCACAATGAGCAGGGTATCAAGTCCAAAACCTATCAAGGGTATCAAAAGAAAGTGGTATGGAAGACAACTAAGGACCTCGAACGGATTTGAGACCCACGAAGTTCCGTGGAAAATGAAATCGACGGAATCCCAAGACAAGCCCTTTATATGTGTTCTCCACTACGATTGGTCTGGCTTTGGAGGGGTTATCTTTACTACCTTTCCACACGCAACCTTGTGTTTAGCCCATGTTTTAGAGGGGGGTCCCAGATAACTTTCATGATACTGACTTTTAACACTCCCTAACACAGACTCTTATGTAGGTTTTTTAGCCTTGAAGAGTTTCCTCTCCAACCTAAATCAAGGCTCTAGCCTAGACTAATTCATGGACCCTACAAACATAAAGTCTAGTTGATTTTAATTAATCGTTAAGTTTTTATGGCTTGTCTTAAGTCAAATGTTATGAAAGTGAAACTAATAATGTTTGAGAGACGAAAGAAAAATAAACAGAAAGTTGGAAAAAGAATAACTTCTTCTTGACACAATTCTTAATCAACTTTTCAAACTAAAAAAATTTCCAAGATCTTTGACCAACAAACTCAAAATAGGATTTCTCTCGACTACGAGCTACTTATTTTCCTAAGTAAACAGTCAAGAACTTATGAAAGAAAAACTTTCCCTGGTTATTAATGCAAACCAATAACTACTTAACCAAACCAAGAAATAAAAGAGTTTTTTTTTTATTTAATGCTCGCAAAGCAAAAAATGAGAAATAAAGACAAGTAAAGACCAAGAAAACTTTTGGCCTAAGCACAGATCTCAAAGAGTCACTGACAATAACACACAAACTGATGAAAACAAACTCTCACACTTGTCTAAAAACCCTATGAAAGAAAAAAAAATTTAGGAAAACTTTTTAATGAAAAAAGAAAGTTATTGTTGTGATCAGACCTAAGTTGTTGACTGCTATGATGGAGACCAAGAACCCTGAGAGGTATAAGTTTTTACAAGGAAAAGGATGCCTGCCTCTCCTTCAACAAAAAATTTCTCATCAGGCATGCAGTTGACAGTTCAACAACTAGCGTGTGCATGCGGGCTGTAAAAGGTCAGAGCACGTGTACACACATGCAAACCTTATGCAGGTCGTGTGTACCTCTACAATGCTTCAAAAAAATGAAAAGATAAACAATCAAACACTAGCAGAGACCACTGGTATTGAGAACCAAAATCTCTTGAAGTCTCATAAACTTGCTTTGTCAGAAAATAAAAACAATCCAAGTAAAATTTCATAGAACAAATCCAATATAAAGTGGTAACTAAGCTACAAACTGCAAAAATAGAGACCAGAATGAGTTTCATAAAACCCATGAGAAGGATCACTTCTGACAGGGAAGAGGATGACTACCTCTTTAATAAAAAAATTATGAACTTAACCACGCTACTGTCGCTTCATCAGCTAGCGTGTCCATGTGGGCTGTGTGAAGGTTGGGTGCATGTACATGCATGAAAGCCTTATACAGGTCACATGTACCTCTGTGACTTCCCATAAAAGAAAATGCAGCCAAGCAAAGTAAGCAGGAAGAACTGGTATGGAATACCAGAATCCCTACTAGCTTAGACTTGTGCAGAAATTCTAAAAACAAGTAATGAAACCAATTTTTAAAAATACCCAAAAAAGACTCCCAGAAAACCTTAGAGATCCCCAATATGGTCACCAATTCTGTTGTGGGTAGGAATCCCTCCTACGGACTTAGTATTTAAGGGCTCTAATCATGCATGCAGAAAATGACCATTTCAAAGGCCTCTACTATTTCCTATTCTTCCAACACAAAACCCCACATTCATGCAATACAAAAGTGTAAATGAGATTCGGTAACTCTACCTTAAGTCCTTCGTTTGATGTCGATCCCTTTTCTTTCTCTCGCTCTTTGATTGCAAGCCTCCTCCCAAAGCTGACCTGCATTCACACATGAACAAACAAAAAGTTGCGAACATGCATTTCATATACTAATTGTTGGGTTAGTTGTGACAATATCATAAAATAAACATTCAACTTGAACACATGAGATGGCGGAATGGGAAAAGTATTCCTTTTTGTATTAATCTTCACAAGAGTAAACTTACAATATGTGGTCGACACTGATCCATGAAACTAGTCCTGGGCTCCTCTTCAACTGTCCTCTAACTGCTTTGCTCTATATTTCTCTTTGCACAAGAAAGGCTAAAGTTTGGGACAAGGAGAGTGCTCAATTGGGTATAGTTTCTTTACTATGATTGTCCTCCTTTAAAATGGGACCCTTACCCCTTATTTTATAGGATAGAAGGAGCTAGTTATTTGGTCGAATGACTGGCCATGCATGGCTAAAAGGTTTATTTAACTTACCCAAAGCTGTGTGTTTCGTCAACAACTTTCCTTTTTTTGTGCTTTTGTAGGTACATGCGGGCTGTAGTGGAGCAGGGTGCGTGGTCCTTTAAAAAGGGTGTTTTTAAGAAGAGGTGTTCAGTACTAGATTGGAAAAGAAGACATATGATATGGCTTGATGTTAGGTAAGCATGTCTGGTGAAAATTAGGGTTATAACAATAGTCTAGAATAAAATCCTATGTTCCTAGCAGCATTGTCAAAGATATTTTGGTCCAGCGAGACGGTGAAGGGAAAAGAGGGAAATGGATTTTCAAATTGTTGGAGTATGAACTGCACAGAAATCCCACCAAACTAATTAAGGGACATGAAATTTCCAAGTTGTTATCAGAATCAATTGGTAACGTGTTGGAATTGCATCATACCTTCACCCAATCAAATGCACCCATAACACTGTCTAGACAAGACAACATGCAAGTATTTGAAAACTACTCTTCTTCACCTTGCTACAAATATCTTATTTACTTTCTACATCATCTAGAATGTCCACTGGATTTGAAAAATATGAGGGTTGGGTCTCTCAAATTAAAATCTATAAAATTCTACATTTTAAATCAGAACTTGTATTGGAGAGATCCTACTGGAATCCTATTAAAATGTCTTGATGAAGGTGAATATAAAGAAGTCACAATAGATATGCACAAGGGAGTTTGTGGAGGACACCAACACCGAAAATCCATATCCCTCAAGATCCTAAGGGAAAGGTACTACTGGCCCACCCTTTTCTCTGATGTATTTACCACAGCAAGGGCATGCAATGAATGTCAGAAGTTTGCAGGAAAAAAAAATTACTCTCATTGGCCCTAAAACCAATCACTACCAGTGGCCTCTTTTAGCAATGGGGATTAGATTTCATAGGTGATATAAATAAACCCTCCAATGGGAAACAAAAGTGGATTCTCACTACCACTGACTACTTTAACAAATGGATCGAGGTTTTTCCCACCAGGAATGTTACTTACAAGGTGATCATGATTTTGTTGGAAACCAATATCTTTTCCAGATTCGTCTTCCCTAGAAAGATTATAACATACAATGCCCAGGAATTTAAGTCCAAATCCATTATTGACTTTTTTGGTAGCCATAACATTTCCTTAATACATTCCATGCCCTAATACCCTCAGGGTAATGAGTTGGTTGAGTCATCAAACAAGACTATCATCAGAATCATCAAGAAATTGTTGACTGAAAACAAGAAATCCTAGGAATCTAAACTTAAGTTTTCCTTATGGGATGATATGATCAGCACCAAGAGATCTTTGGTAACCTCACCATTTAAAATATTCTATGGGATAGATGTTGTCTTCCATACCCAAATCGGTCTACTAGTTCTAAATTTTTTAGAGGAAGAAATTGAGAAGCCAAATGACATCCAAAGGAGAATATTTCAGATTATATAGGTTCACCAAAAGAGAGAAGAATTGAATTAGATAGCTAAGGCATTCCAAAGAAATATCAAATCATCATTTTCCAAGAAAACCAAGAAGGAGATCTTTCAATAAGGCAACCCAGTCTTGAGGTGGGATGACAGAAGGGATGAGAAGACTAAACATGGTAAGTTCGAAAAGATTTGGTTTGGTCCTTTTCAGGTAGTTGAGGTTCTAGACAATAATACATTTATTTTTCACAATCTAGATGATACTGATATTTTTGAAGGCCCAATAAATGGGTGCTTCTTGAAACATTATTTTTCTTGAAAGGCTGAGGGAAGGTCCCTCTTGTAATATAGTTCTTTTTCTTTTCTCGGTTTCATTTGGTTAGTTATTTTTGTGAATAAAGACTCCATCGCCCAACAAAGGCACTGGGGTGTAGCTTTAGTTTTGAATTTTAGAGATGCATGGCTGAGAGACATTGGCAGATATACATGGCTGGCAGAAAGAAACATAGGTAAGAAAAGGAAGATGGGAGCAAGTTATTGAGTTCCAAGGCACCGATATGTTGTTCTCAACACCCCACAGGGGGGTGTTGTTCCCATTTGGAGCCAATGTTGATACCTAAGTCTGCACCCCTACCCCTCCTCTCTCATTTCCCTATACCTTCATTAAAAAAATCATTCATTTTTTGTTGATTAATGTTGGTCCCCCCCATTTCTAAATGACTCAGCGTTATCATTACCTCTCTTAATTGATTCATTTTGGCACTATCTTTTCATTTTCTTGAAAGGTAATTACATGTCACTGATTTGGTTTGAAGTACTTGTCATCAAAGTTTCCATAGTTTGATCTCGTGGAAGTATAAAAAAGTTTTATATGCAGAACAAAGATTATTGCAAGAACCAGGCTATTCTTGCAAACAATGATTGGTGTGTTAAGTTTTGAAATCATTTTATAATTTAATATGTTAAATTTAAATATTTCAATCATTTGAATGGAACCTACATACATGCACGGTCATAGAAAATCACTTCCACACTAGATTACACTCAGTTTCATCATTACACAACACCTGTTATGATTGTGAGAACTGTACCAGTTCATCATAGCCACTACAACTTGAATTGAGGGTTAAAAAAAACACATGTATCGGTTTCGATATGAAGAAATCTGCATTCATTGCATTATCGTCATTAGAGCTACTCTTCCCATCATGGTTCCTCTTCAAGAATGATGCAAATTGAACAAAACTAAGCCACAAGTCTTGGAATTGTTCGAATAAATACCCAAAATTAAATACATATTCATAAAGGCCGAGTGGTATGATTTCCTGTAAGCATTTGAAGGACACCACATAGGCTTGGATATGCTCTTTGCATAGACATTTGATGGATTCCAGACCCTTCTTGGAGATACCTAGATTCATGTCACATAACATTTTATTGGAGAAACTTGCACTCTCCCTATCTGCAGTGAAATATAGTTAAAGAAAGGAAAGTTGCCTCCCAATCTCTACAACAAGTTCCTGTTTCTCAAACAATAAGACCCCGACTGGAGCCAAGGGATCTCAATGGTGTGGATAAAGAAAGAATGGAAAGGATCCCAAACAACAATGCAGAGGTATATCATAGGGATACCTGGTTCATGTTGCAAGGAAGTATTTAAAGGGAAGGTTGTTGTTGTAGAAGCTTCACCTAAAACACCCCCTGTAGCTAGATAGGACAGGAAAAGGAAAGGAGAGAAAAATATTGAATTTCCAATCAAACCAAACAGAAAGACTAGAATTATGAATCTGTTGAGACTGAACTCCAAGGTTCTATTCAATTCATCACTAAAGGACCCCCAACCAAATTTTGATCGAGGATGATGGCAGTCATGATTTTGCTAGTATGGAGGAAATAGTAGTTAATGTGTTAAAGGGAATGACAGTGAAAAAGGAAAAATGAAAGTCTAGCGAGAATGAGGCCGCAAAAACAAAATTTTTGACAGTGAAAAATGAGTATCCTTCATAATCCATTCAACATGGAATACACGATTATGGATTTGATCCCAAGCAAGATTCTATTGGAACCTCGCCACATGCAGGGGATCCCTACCATAGTTTACAAGACATTAAACCAAAAGTTAAATCTAACACTATGGGAGTACAAGGGTCCACTAAAGGAACTAAAGGGAAATATCTTGAAGTTATACACAGTCATAATATGAGAACTAGAAACAAAGCACTGGCTGACCGCAACAAGTTTAGCACAAAGCAAGAGATGAAGAAGATGCAGGTTGTGGTAAAAACAAAGAGGGTCGATGACAACCAACAAGTGCATAAACTGAAGCTTCAAGTCTAGACCTTGCAACACCACAATTAGGAATTGGAGAAACTATACTACAGACTGCAGAAGAAATATCAAAGACTCCAGAAGAAATATCAAATACTCTAGAAGCACCAAAAGACTTGTTGATTTCTAAAGGAGATAATTTGAAGGAGTACCTAAAGAAGTTTCCAATACATCCAATTATCTCCCAGTTGGCCTCCTACAGAACACATGGACGCTAGTGATCGATATAGAACTTAGTTCTATCACTCCTAGTTATTTTTTTTCAAAGTTCAGTTCACTCTAGCATATGCATCAGTCTTGTTTTATTTCTAGTATCAGTTTTTAGTTGTTTAAAGTCAAAGACTATTTAAATTAAGGCACAATAAGTGGTCACTTGTGATTGATATGAACCACTTCTTTTTTATTAATTCAATTTCAAAGTATACATTACTATACCCCAACAGTTTTTTAGTTTATTCAATAAGTTGTTTTACAACTGATAGTGTAGAGTTAAGACTCAGTTCCAAATGGAGGAGAGCCTCTACAACTTTGATAAATATGAAATTTTTGTATGTTTTGAGGGTTCAGTTTTTGGGAAGAATATCAATACACCATACTTATTGAACTTGTTCTATCCATGGATTAAATCTCTCTACCTGGTGAATATACTCTTGATGATAGTGTGTTTTGTCCAAATTTACATGTGTTTTTATCTTATCTTGATTGCAGTTTTTTATTTGTGCAAAGTACATTTCATTTCCTTTGAGCTATTTATTATATGACTTATCTTTACTGATATGCAACCTGTAAAATAACTAATTCTTTGGTGAATATTTGCTTTTATTGCAACCCTGTTGGGTGAAAACATTGATGTATTAATTTGTCAATCCGAGGTTCGTAGGCTTATGAAGCACATGCACTATATGTGTAGGAATGAAGTAGAACTAATATAATCTAATTTGCTGAAATCAAATTAATCTAGGAAAACATTGAAACACTAACTAGGAAAGAAAGAAATTGCATAAGGGAAAAAAATACAACATGTGAAGAGTTGAATGACAATTGACATATGTGAGCTGACACAATAAATCAATCTCAAATTATATTACAAGAATCTAATGACAAATCATGAAAGCATGGCAAATGAAAGAATAAAAATCAAAGCTAAGAATCCCCTTCTAAGACTTCAAGCTAATATAAGTCTAATCTCTCATCTCTAACCCTCCCCAAATGAAGAGAGAACATTCCCTTTTATACATGAGAGTCTTGAAGATAAGATAACAGTCTCATAATTACAGATCCACTATTCTCTCAACCACTTTCCTATTATTACAAGATATGATCCCTTAAAATCCTCCACACATCTCTTACAAATCTTGGATAAGATATGCCATCAAAATCTCCATGATCTTCTCCTTTGAATATGCTTGAATGATTGTCCCAAATATTCATCAAATCTTCAAAGCTTGAAGATGAAATTCGAATTTGAGGCTAGGTGGTAATATTTGACTTTGTTGAAATCTTCAAATATACCTGTACATATCATAAAACTCATCCAACCTTGAGATATAATGAAAATATGTTAATTTTCTAATATTTAATCATAAATTCACTTATAATACTAAAATGAATAAAGTGGAAAATAATAAGGTGAAACCTAAATGTAATTATGGAAATGGTATGATAAAAGTTTTATCAAGACCATGGAATGTAAGGAATGGTGAAGGGAAAAGAGGATATAAATGTGAAATTTATGAGTCCTAAAAAACCCATGGGAGTAATTGTGTTTGGATACATGTTTAATGACTTGAAATGATATTTTAAGACTTAAAATTATTTCAATAGATAATTCATCGAGTTGTCTGTTGTTTCCCTTTGTTTTTTACCTCTACTATCTCATTTGTTTGTCATTTGTGTGCCACCATCCAAGGAGGACCCTCATCCTTATCATTTTTCCAACCCAACCATGTTTTTGTCTTGGTAAACCAACCCTACAACTGGACAAAAAAATCAAATAACCAAAAAACCAATCATTCAAAACTTGAGGTGGCCTAGCTCTACCCTTTAGCAGTCAGTTGCAGACTTTAGGACCAACATCTTCTAGCGCTGCTATCGGGGAACATATTAACGAAATATATTTCCCTGGGAGAATGAAAATGATTAGATATGACCTTTGATGGTGAACAAATATCATACACATTCAAACTGCCATCTTTCACCTGGCGACTCCACTGATTAAACTTCACAAAAGAAATATCGACTCTCAGAAAAGGACTCAAGAGATCCAAATATGAGCGCATAAAAGTGACTAAGGATCATCCCAACCATGAGAAGGAAACAATAGTCTCTGAGCCAAAAATACAACTAAGAAAATCCACCTTAGCTCAGAGATATACCTCATCCCTCAAGGGTAAAGTTGCACCCAAAGAATCTACTTTTCTCCATTATCACAAGCATCTTGAATTTTCTAGCCTGAGAATCACATTTCCAAGGAACCTCAGAGGCCTTCAACCCCTGCCTCTACTTCATCATCTAGTCCAACATCCACCCCTGTATCCCCAATAAATCCTTAGATTCCTTTTTCCCAAACAATGGTTGTTAATAGGATGGATGCCATAATTGCTGCCAGATATGCACCCCTAATTTTTCCTATAGGATTACATGCACTCCCAACCACATATTACATGAAATATTTTCCAATATATAATGGGGAAGGGGATGTCACAATTGAGGAACATCTGGTATCCTTCTACAGCTTCGCAAACAACTTCAACATTGACTATGAAAATGTGTGGATGATGTTGTTTGTACACAGTCTAGATGGGGAAGTAGGGAAATGGTTTTAGGATCTCCGTCCAGCCTCCATTACAGATATTTATGCACTAGATGAAGCTTTCATAAATCAATGGGGAGATCGAAGAGATTATTTGTATTACATCACTGAGTTTGGGGCCCTTAAGAGAAACAATGGTGAGTCTATTTCAGACTTCACCAAGAGATTCAATAATATGTATGGTAGGATCCCATATGATATCAAACCAACTAAATCCTCTAACAATATCACTTATGCCAATGCATTTGATGCAAAATTCTCCCTTTTGTTGAGGGAGAGAAGATCCACCACCTCGTTTTCCATGCAAGAATCAACCATTGAGGTTGATTCCAACATCTTAGCATCATACAGGTTAAAGAATAGATCTGATAAAGATAAGAAGAAACATCGAGAGGATTCCCCTGCCTCCTACAAACCAACCACATCTGATCCTAAAATTGATGAAATGACCAAAACTTTACAGGATTTGACATTTGAAATAGATAAGCAGAAATGGGAATCTAAGCAACCAAATAGATCTTTTCAAGGGTCTGAGAACAAAAATCCAAACCAGTTTAGGAGGATGAATGATGTCCCTCAGATAATGCAGAGAGAGAGAGGAGGAATGTTTATTATCAAAGAGTAGTACCTCTTGTCCAAAACAATAAGATTTAGGAAATGGATGTAGATAGTGATTTTGTGGATGATGTTTGTGTACTTTTCAATGAAATAGATTTTTATACCATTAAATTAACGCAACAAGATTACAAGGTAGCACAACTATCAAATAAATTTGATATTGAGATAGGGGAAGAGGGATTTATTCAAGGCCAACCCCCCAAAAAATATGATTTGAGGCTTAGAACAGGCACTCTGAAAGCCACCACCTCCGATCAGAACAAAAAGGCAGAGGTTCCTCCCAAGACAAATCCAAGCAAGGGTGCATTGATTAAATACCACTAGCCCCCTCCATTTAAACATTGTTGTCCATGAAGTAAAGGAAGTCGATAGGCCACACGAATATTTCATCCTAGAGCATGAGTTGAGAAAGATCAATATCCTTGTACCTCTATCAGAATTGTTGAAAAATGATCCTTTAAAAAAATCTATTATGAAGGTTCTGCAACCACCTACTTCTATTGTAACTTCTAATGTAATAAGTATGTAGGATGAAAACCCATCCATCACTATGGGCCCACACTTTGAGGATCGCTCTGATGCTTCTTCACATTTCTACATATCTTTAAATGTCCATGACAATATCCTACATAACTTTCTCATGGACTCAGGTTCCTCACACAATGCCATTCCTAAGTTTGTTATGGACGAATTAGGTTTGGAGATCACCAAACCCTACCAAGAACTTTACTCCTTTTACTCCAAAAAATCAAATGTTTGGGATAAATAAAAGATATCGTCATTTCTTTGGCACAATTACTTGGATGACATTCCCCCCAAGTTTGGTATTCGTTTTTCCAGGACATGGGCCAAGAAGGTTGGGAGATCATTACAAATGGACCTCACATAAGCCACCATCCCTATTTTCGAAGGAAAACATACGAGGCTATACAAGGAGTTCAGATTGGCACATATCATCAGTGACAATTAGAATCCTTGAAACCATCCATTTTATGTTGTTGAGGATGAGATCGACTCGTTTTTTTTCCATCTAAATGATGATGAACTAGAAATTACAGTTAACAAATGCAAAAATTAGTCACTGGCGGATCAATAGAACAAAGTATGGTAGATGTATTTCGATGGCTCTTCATCAAAGGAAGGTTTTGGGGATAGTATAGTCCACGTTTCCCTTCCCAGGAGGTAATGATGCTCTCTTATAAGTTGGAATTAGAGACTACAAACAATATAGCTGAGTATGAATCTCTAGTGCTGGGATTGAGGACTACCAAAGACATGGCCATTGAAAGTTTGGCAGTTTTTAGTGATTCTAAGTTAATCATCAATCAAGTCAAAAGAATCTATCAAGCTAAGAAACAGAGGCTCAAACAATACATGAATGAGGTGTGGGACCTGGTTGACAACTTCTTTCTAGCATTTAACATTTCCTTCATTCCTAAATAAGCAAATTAGATGGAATATTCTTTGGCCTTAGCTGTCAATACCTTCAGACCTCCCATTGGTCCAAATATCAAGTATCAGGTGGAAGTCAGACATAGGACAACCATACCAGATAACATAAATCACTAGAAATTCTTTAGTTATGACTTGGAGCTACAAATATTTATGCATACCATTGACAAATTTTTCATTATCTCAATAGATCAAGAGGGTGAATATGATGAATCAGAAAATCAACAAAAATCTCAGCTGTTGAACAAAGTGGTTGGCCACAACATTATGGAACTTAAAATAAACCACATCCCTAGGGGTCTAGTGCCACTGGAAATATTATTTGACAGTAATTATGTCTCCAGAGAAGCTACCATCAAAAATCAAGAAGAGGAAGTAGTGGAATGCAACATTGGGACTGTTGAAAAATACCAAAATAGTCAAACTGTCCAAGGCACTAGCTCCAGACCAAAAGGACAGGTATGTGAGCCTCATGAAAATTTTGCTAATATTTTTTCATTTTCGTATGAGGATTTGAGGTCATTTGAAATTGACATCATCCAACACAATATCCCTCTGAAGGCTGGTTCTAATCCATTCAGAAAAAATATTAGGAAATTTAATCCAATGATGACGTCCATAATTGAAAAAGAGTTGAAATGAATGCTTGATGCCATAATTATTGTGCCCTTGAGGTACTCAGATTGGGTGTCCAACTTGGTACCAATGAGCAAAAAGAGTAGGGAAATATGCTTATGTGTTGATTTCCAAAATCACAACAAGTGATCTCTAAAGGACAACTACCCCCTACCCAAGATGGACCATTTTTTACAAAGGGAAGTGGGTACCCACAAGATTTCCTTGCTAGATGGATACTTTGGTTATAACCATATAGTAGTATGTGAATAAGACAAATAAAATAAAAACATTCACCACCCCATGGGGGACATTCATGTACGAAAAAATTCCATTCAAAATGATGAATGCAAGGGCCACCTTTTAGAGGG
This sequence comes from Picea engelmannii, assembly GCA_009831015.1. NCBI lineage: Eukaryota > Viridiplantae > Streptophyta > Pinopsida > Pinales > Pinaceae > Picea > Picea engelmannii. Next base: position 169,697 of record ML796726.1, read on the forward strand.
CCATGGAAATAGCCTTCGCGGGGAAAATAAATAAATTATGGTCATATATTTGGATGACATCACCATTTTCTCCAAATCAGATGATGAACATTCACAACACCTTTAACATATTTTCCGAAAATGTAGAAGGTATGGGATCTCTTTGAATCCTAGGAAGTCCCACTTTGTTATGCTAGAAGGTAATCTCTTAGGCCACATCATATCGACAGGAAAAATAAAATAGACCCTAAGAGAGTTGATGTCATTCAGGAAATTGAACTCCCCATGAATAAGAATTCCATTCAGTATTTTATAGGTAGAATAATTGTTTTAAGGATCCTTGTGCCAAAATTTTATGAAATCATAAGGCCTATCACCAACATGTTGAAGATAAATGTTTTTATTAAGTGGTCCCTAAAGGAAAAATTAGCATTCTAAAGGATCAAACAAGCTTTGGTTGAAGCCCCTGTATTGGTCAGCCCTGACTATTCCAAAGATTTATTTATTTTCTCTTTCTCCTTCGAGGAAACGATTGTTGCAGTACTGCTGCAAAAAAATGAAGAAAGGCATGAACATGCCATAGCATGTTTCAACAAATCCCTCCGATATGTTGAGCTGAAGTATGACATATTAGAAAAAAAGGCCCATGAATTGGTAAAATAATTGAAGGCCTTCAGGGTGTATGTGTTATAGTCTAGCATAACAACCTATGTTCCTAGTAGCAATGTCAAAGATATTCTGGTCTAGCCAGACAGTGAAGGGAAGAGAGGGAAATGAATTTTCAAATGTTTGGAGTATGCCCTGTACATAAATCCCACCAAGATAATTAATGGATAGGGACTTTGCAATTTATTATCAGATTCAAACTATAAGGTGTTGGAATTGCATCATACCTTCACCCAATCAGATGCACCCATGACACAGTCTGGACAAGACAACATGCAGGTATGAAAAATACTTTGTTTCACCTTGGTTCATAGATGTTATTTACTTTCTGAAACATATAGAATGTCCACCATATTTGAAAAAGATGAGGGTCTCAAATTAAAATCTATAAAATTCTACATTTTAAATCATAACTTGTATTGGAAAGATCCTGCTGGCATCCTATTAAAATTTCTTGATGAAGATGAATCTAAACAAGTCACAACAAATATGCACATGGTATTTTGTGGAGGAAACCATCATTGGAAATATAAAACCCTTGATATATTAAGGGCAAGTTAATATTGACCCACCCTTTTCTCTGATGTATTTACCACATTAAGGGCATGTAATGAATATCAAAAGTTTGCAGGAAAAAAAACATTACTCTCATTGCCACTAAAACCTATTACTACCAATGTACCCTTTCAACAATGGGGATTAGATTTCATAGGTGAGATAAATCCACCCTCCAGTAGGCAGCACAATCGATTCTCACTTCCACTGACTACTTTACCAAATGGATCGAGGCTATGCCCACTAGGAATTCTACTGACAAGGTGATCATGATTTTTTTGGAAACCAATATCTCTGTCAAATTCAACTTCCCTAGAAATATTATATCATACAATGCCTAAGAATTCAAGTACAAATCCATGATTGACTTCCATGGTAGCCATAAAATTTCCTTAACACATTCCACGCCCTACTACCCTAAGAGGAATGGGATGGTCGAGTCATCAAACAAGACTCTCATCAGAATCATCAAGAAATTGTTGACTAGAAAAAAGAAATCACGGGACTCTAAACTTAAGTATGTCTTGTGGGATTATAGGATCAGAACCATGTGATCTTTGGGAACCTCACCATTTCAGCTAGTCTATGGGATAGATGTTGTCTTCCCTACCCAACTCGGTCTACCATTTCTAAATTTTTTACATGAAGAAATTGAGGAGCCAAATGACATCCATAGGAGAATCATTCAGATTATAGAGGTTCAAAAACAAAGAGAAACACCAAATAAAATAAATGAGGCATACCAAAGCTATATCAAATCAACGTTTGACAAGAAAACCAAAAAGGAGATCTTTCAAGAAGGCGACCTAGTCTTGAGGTGGGATTCCAGAAGGAATGTGAAGCCTAAAGATGGTAAGTTTGATAACCTTTGGTTTGGTCATTTTAAGGTAGTTGAGGTTCTTGACAATAGTACATGTTTTTTGCACAATCTAGATGATACTGAGATTTTTGGAGGCCAAGTAAATGGGTGCTTCTTGAAACACTATTTTTCTTGAAAGGATGAGGGAAGGTCCCTCTTGTACCATAGTTTCTTTTCTTTTTTCGGTTGCATTTGATTAGTTAGTTGTGTGTGAATAAAGACTCCATATCCCAACAAAGGCACTAGGGTGTAGATTTAGTTTTAAATTTCAGAGATGCATGGATGAGAGACAATGACATAGATACATGGCTAGTAGACATAAACAGAGGTAAGACAGGGAATATGGGAGCAATTTATTGAGTTCCAAGGCACTGATATGCTATTCTCAGCACCCCATAGGGGTGTGCGGTCCCCATTTGGAGCCAATGTTGAGACCTAAGTCTACACCTCTACCCCTCCTCTCTCATTGTCATACACCTTCATTAAAAAAATCATTCATTTTCTGTTGGTTAATGTTGGTCCCCCCCATTTCTAAATGACTCAGTGTTATCATTACCTCTCTTAATGGATTCGTTTTTTCACTATCTTTTCGTTTTATTGAAAGGTAATTACATGTCATTGATTTGGTTTGAATTACTTTTCATGAAATTTTCCATAGGTTGAGATCATGGAATGTATAACAAATTTTTATATGCAGAACAAAGTTGATTGCAAGAACTAGGCTATTCTTGCAAACGAGGATTGACATGCTAATTTATGAAATCATTTTATAATTTAATATGTTATTTTAACTATTTAAACCATTTGAATGGTGCATGGATACATGTGCGATCATAGACAAATGCTTCCACACCATATTACACTCACTTTCATCATTACACAACCCCAACTATGATTGTGAGAACTGTACTAGTTCATCATGACCACTACAACTTGAATTGAGGGTTAAACAACACACATGTATCGGTTTCGATATGAATAAATCCACATTCATTGCATTATCTCCATCAAATATACTATGTCCATCATGGTTCCTCCTCGAGAATGATGGCATTTGAACATAACTGAGCCAAAATTCCTGGAATTGTGTGAACCCATACCCAAAATTAAAGACATCTGCATAAAGGTCGAGTGGTATGATTTCTTGCACATTTTAATGACACCACACAGGTTTGGCTATGCTCTTCGTGTAGAAATTTGATGGCTTCCAGACCCTGCTTGGGGATACCTAGATTCATTTCACAAAACATTTCATTGGAGTAGCTTGCGCTCTCCCTGTCTACGGGGAAATATGGTTCAAGAAAGGTAAACTGCCTCCTGACCTCTGTAACAAGTTCCTAATTCCCAAGCACCAAGACCCCAACTAGAGCCAAGGGATCCTTGTGGGGTGGATAAAAGAAGAATTGAAAGGATCCCTAATATCAATGTAGAGGTATATCGCAGGTCAGCGTCGATTCAACATTATTCACTGATATCACCTTTGTTTCCTTATGCATCTAAGTGGAGATAGAGAGATTAATTTACCATATTACCTGCTTAAGAGTCTGGCCAAGATGGCTAGGAGGGTTCAATGTCACCTTGAATATGCTCACAGAATCCTATACCATTAAGGATTGATTAAATTGTTGGTAACTTTCTCTCTGGAGGAACTTGAAATTCCCTGGGACTATTTCTTGAAGTCTATGGGATTGAAAGAATAGGAGCAGGTCCTCAATTCACAAAATGAAGGTGATGAAAGTGAGGAGGTTAGGGTTTCTTCAAATCCTGGGAGCTCGATGAAGCCTATTCAACCCATAGTGAGAAAATGGAAAGGCCCTAAAACAAGAAATACACTCTTGAAAGAAAAAAAAGATCCAGAAACCCCCATGGAGGAGTCCCCTCTCATGCAATTTAGTTATTCTATGAAAATGAGCAAAGAAAACAAAAGTGAAAAAACTTCCAGCTTGCACCCACCTGCACTAGAAGCACCATAGAGGTCTTTGTCGTCCAACCACTCAGAGGAGGAGAAGAAAACCCCCATCGAGCAGAAACCAAATAAACATGTGACTCAAATGAGAGGGAAAATTGGACCTGGTTCGTGTAGCAAGGAATTAATTAAGGGGAAGGTTGTTCCTGCAAAATATTCACCTAAAACACCCCCTGTAGCTAGACAAGACGGGAAAAGGAAAGTCGAGCAAAACATTGAATTTCCAAGCAAACCAAACAGAAAGACTAGAATTACGAATCAGTTTAGGATGAAATCCAAGGCTCTATTCAAACCATCACTAAAGGACCCTCAACCAATTCTGATCGAGGATGATGACAGTCCTGAATTTTCTAGTATGGAGGAAATGGAAGTCAATGTGTTGAAGGGAATGGCAGTGAAAAAAGAGAAATCAAAGTCTAGAGAGAATGAGGCTGCAAAAACACAATTTGTGACAGTTGAAAAGGAGTATCCTTCATAATCCATTCAATAGGGAATACGTGATGATGGATTTGATCCTGAACAAGATTCTATTGGCACCGTGATCTAAAGATAGGTGAGTACTTCACGCAAGTTTTCAATCGAGAATCATTTTTTGACGAAGTTTCAAGTATTTGCATAAGGATTAGAGGGCATGTGAATCCATGATGAACAATTCTTTTTAAACAAGAATACATAACATACATGAACTCAAATAGAATAATCACAAGAAAAAGAAAAGAAAGAGAGACAACCAATGTTGGTAACATAGTTCACCCCTCCTGGGCTACGTCTCTGGACCCACTTCAATTGGAATATGGATTGCTTTCATTCCTTCTTCAAAATATGTTGGGACCTTCTCACAAGTGATTAGATAATAGATGCCTTCTCCTTCAATTAGGATTCAAGAAGACTTCTCACACTCATACCTCTCCATACATCAACAAGGATAATACCTTACATGAATAAGACTCTCAAAGCTTAGGAGTAGTAGCACCATGTATTTCTAACTCCACTCATTAACTCTCCATTACTCTCCTCCCTTTTCAAAGGGATCACATAAGGAATTATATAGTTTTTCCTCACTCCCTCTTAATAAAGAGCATTAATTCCTAGATCCACAATAATAGGATCTAATTACAAAAGAGGAAAAACAAGATCCTTGAATGTAGGATCTCAAACTATCTTCAAGTCCATAAGGGGAAAAGTCTCAAAACTGCCCAAAGAATCCTCATCCATGTCCTTGATTCTCTCAACCTAATAGTGAGAAAAATGGCAAATTGGTGTGAGGTGGTTTCTCACATAAAAAGCAATTTTAATGAAAAATATGTCAGTCTAATTTCCCTCACAAGTATTAATCATTTTACATCAATTATGTATAATAATGTATGAGATTTTAAAAATCTCATAAAGCATAAATAATATGCATGAGCATCTCATAAAACATAAGAATGCATGAGACACTTTCCTCACAAAGCATTAATAAAATGCATGAGAAATATAAAACTCAAAACCTATAATTTTACCACCACCACTCTGCAAATCAACTTGGTGAACACAGTAGAGTCCTTCCATGTGTGGAAATCCATCCGGATCATGCCTCCCCACAAAGAAACTTTTGGTATCCAAAAGTATAAACTCTATTTATATGCAAATGTCCTAAAAAAGGAGCATTATTTCAATACCCCTTCACATGCGTACTTCAAAATCAGAATGTAAAGCGTTTTGCAAATGCTGCAAAGAAAATGCTTGGAAAGGAAATCCTTTGTCTTCTTCACCTCTGTTCTT
>ML796726.1:186956-200617 GCA_009831015.1 Picea engelmannii
GCAAGTCTTGGGAGGATCATGTGTGACATGTTGACAAGGTGCTACAACTACTAAGGAGAAACAACTATATGCCAAACCATCCAAATTTTTCTTTGGAGTAAAGGAGGTAGAATATTTGGGTCATATTGTATCTCATGAAGGTGTCAAGGTAGAACCTAACAAGATTAAGGCCATGATGGATTGGCCGATTCCAAAAACATTGAAGAATCTTAGAGGATTTTTGGGTTTGACAGGTTACTACCGCAAGTTTGTTCGGAACTATGGAAGAATAGCAGCACCTTTAACGACACTAACTAAGAAGGATGCATTTTCATGGACTCAAGAGGAAACTAAATCTTTTGAACAACTTAAAGAGGTGATGTGTAAAGCTCCTGTCTTGACCACTCTAGACTTCAAAAAAACCTTTATTGTGGAATGTGATGCCTCTGGAAATGGAATTAGTGTTGTCCTAATGCAAGAAGGAAGGCCCCTAGCTTTTGAAAGTTGACCACTCAAGGGAAAGGACTTACACAAACCCATTTATGAGAAGGAAATGATGGCAATACTACATGCATTGAAGAAATGGAGTCCTTACCTAATAGGTAGGCACTTCAAGGTAAAAAAATATTATGATAGTCTTAAATACTTCTTGGAACAAAGACTATCTTCAGAAGAACAACAAAAATGGGTAACCAAGATATTGGGTTATGATTTTGAAATCATCTATAAAAAGGGGAAGAAAAATGTTGTGGTAGATGGACTCTCAATAAAGGATGAATATGTTGAGGCCTTTCTCTGTGCTATCTCGATCATCCAACCTGATTGGATAATAGAATCAAGGGATGAATGAAAGAATGACGAAAAAGTGTGGACTCTCATTCAAAGGTTGTAGTAGGATTCCGGTGCATCAGATACATTTACATGGAAAAATGATTCACTATGGTACAAATATCGCTTATATTTATGTAAGAACTCCCAACCCAAACAAAAGGTACTATTGGAATTGCACACCTCTCCAGTAGGAGGGAACTCAGGATTTTTGAAAACCTACCATAGAGTCAAGAAGGAATTTTTTTGGGATGGCCTTAAAAATAATGTTCAAAGGTTTGTGGCAGAATATTTGGTTTGCCAACAAAATAAGGTGGAAAGAATTAATACCTCAGGTCTTTTACAACCATTATCCATCCCAAGTCAGTGTTGGGAGGAGGTTTCCATGGATTTCATCACAGGGTTACCAAAGTCTGAAGGAAAGAGTGTCATCATGGTGATTGTTGATAGATAGTTCAAAATCTACATGGCATCCCAAAGATTATTGTAATTGACAAGGATCCCATCTTCACTGGACATTTTTGGACATAATTATTTTCTTGTTTGGGTACTCAATTGGCTCATAGCTCATCCTATCATCCTCAATCTGATGTACAAACCGAGATAGTGAACAAATGTCTGGAAGGCTACCTTCATTGCTTTGTCTCTGATAAACAAACACAATGGTTCAAATGGTTACCCTTGGAAAAATGGTGGTATAACACTTCCTTTCATACTGCAACAAAAATGACACCATTTATGGCACTTTATGGATACCACCCTCCTTCCATCACTTCTTCTCTAAAAGAAAATCTAAGGTTCAAGCAGTGGAACATCACATCGAGAATCAACAACAAGTTCTCCAAATCTTAAAGGACAACCTAACCATGGCACATAATCGCATGAAACAAAAAACATATCAACATTGTAGTGAAAGAAGTTTTGAAGTAGGGGATTGTGTGTTTTTAAGACTACAACCATACAAACAGATGTCCCTCAAGCAAGCCAAGAAGGATAATAAATTATCACCAAAGTACTATGGCCCTTATAAGGTGTTGAAAAAGATTGGTACTATGGCATACAAATTGGAGTTGCCTGCATCTTCACGAGTACACCCAGTTTTCTATGTTTCATGCTTAAAGAAGGTTATAGGCGACAAGATCCCAGTTCAAACTATATTTCTAGAACTTGACGAGGAAGGAAAAATCATATTGGAGCCTGAAGCCATTACTGACACAAGAATTCGCCAGCTGAGGAATATATCCATTTCAGAGTATCTCATTAAATGGAGGAAACTACCGGCTGAAGATTCCACTTGGGAAGATGAATCTTTTATACAAAATCATCCAGAGTTACTCAAGAGTTGCAGACAACACTTGTCTCAAGGGGAGGGGCATGTTAAGCCCTAATATTGGCTCATTACCCCTTAATTGTGGCATATTATATTAATAATGTTATTTTATTTATGTTGGCTTTAGGCCATTAGTTGTAATTATACCTCCTAGGCTCCTATATATACCAAGGAGACATTTTCATTTTGAATCATCTTGTACTTGAACATTTAAGTTGGGTAAAAGGAGGTTGCCCCCTCGAAGAGGCTTATTATCTGAAATTATCTCTTTTTCAAGGCATTGAGTGCTTTTTTTGAGGTTTTTCTATGCTATATTGATATTTGGTTCTTAACAGGTACAGGGATCTTGATTTTTTGGATCTCATTCCCAAAGTTGAATGAAGATTAAGACTTCGGGATTTCTTTGGTTTCAGGGGTAGGATTTCTGACCAGAACTTGGGGACTTTGAGTGTCTTTTTCCTTACTGCTAATTGTCACAGCCTTGGCAAAGTTTTCTTTTTGAGAAGACTGATTAGAAGCATCGATTTTTTCCTCATTCCTTTTAGATCTTAGATTATATCTATTAGGAATTTATTTTACTTTCTCTCCCTTACTTAATTAATTTATTTGAATATCCATTAAGGATTTCTCATATGGATATTGAGTTAAGTGAGGGGATGGGGATGTGTCACCTAAGAAATGAATCTCAGGATCAACTTCTTCCTCCTCTCCTTCTTCATCAACAACCAGGTTGTTCTTTAAGGGAGTTTTCACCTTTTGATCATCTCTCTCTCTATTTCTAGGATCTGTAGGAAGGATCTGGGGAGCATTATATGGTCTTGTGAAGTTACCTATGTTATCAGTATTTTGAGTATTTCTGTAGGTCTATTTTCCTTCCAGTTTTAACTTCTCAATCTCAGTAGAAAGGGATTTTACTAATTTGGTAAGTTCATCTACTTGAGAGTGGACAACAGGGGAGTTAGAAGTTAAAGCTTTAGCTCTATTTTTTCTCCTATTCTATCAGATTTTCCCCTGATTTTATCAAATGCCACTATGTTGGATTCTACCTCCAAGGTTGCATCTTGCATATAGGCTAAGGAGGCTGATCTTCTTTCTCTTAGTAGAAGGAAAAACTCAAGGTCAAAGGCACTGTCATAAGTGATTTTTGCAAAGGTTTTTGTGGGTTTTATCTCATCAGGAATCTTATTGTATATTTTGTTGAATCTTTTAGAGAAATCAGAGATAGACTCTCCCTCTTTCCTTTTTAGGGATCCAAATTCAATGATATAGTACAAGAAGTCATTTCCCCCCCCCCCCTAGTGCCTCAAAAAGGCCTCATCTAGCACCTGAATGCCAGTAATGGATCCAGGGGCCAAACCCCTAAACCACTTCCTAGCCTCACCAAAAAGGCTTTGGATGAAGAATCTCATACACACATCCTCATTTTCAATGTTTTTATTGTCTGCATAACTATACAAGACAACAAGATGTTCTTCAATGGTTATATCTTCTTCTCCCATGAATTTGGGCATGTATTTTAAATAATCTCTAGGAGGGAGAACATTCACTGGCTGAGGTAAGATAAGAGAGGCATATATTGCAGCCACTATGGCATCCATCCTATTTGTAGGGGGTTAGCACATGCCATTGGATTTTGAACTCTTGGTGAATAAGAAGGAGAAGGGAACTTGATTGTGTGCAATTTAGGAGAAAAAGGAATGTATGAAAGGGAAATTTTAGTTTTCACAGTAGAAGGCTAAGTCTTGGAAGAAAATGGTAAAGTTTATAAAGGGGACGAGGTTTCCTTTTCTTTGGCAGTAAAAATTTTAACAGGAGGAGGGGTAGCAAAGCCTAAAGTAGGAAAATCTTCAAGACTCTCAAGACTGAACCACTTTACAATGTTAAGGGAAGAAAGAATTTCAAAGATTTCTTCTTTCAAATCAATTTCAAAAGAGGATTATTCAATAGAAATTTTTTGAAAATCAAGATTCTTAGACACTTCAGCAGAAGGTAAAGAAGGATCACTTGATATAACAACTGGAGTATTAAGTGTGGAATCAAGCAACTAACCAAAAGCACTTGTAGCAACAACAGAAAAACTTTCTTGAGAAGCTTTTCCCTTCTTGATGATCTTCTTTGGGTCAGCCTCATGTGGAACCAAAGGTAGTTGTGGATTTGATATCATATGTCTACCTCTAGGTGCTAGAGCTGACACAATGGAATCGCTAGGTGCAAGCTACAATATTCAAGATACTAAGTTACAATGCACCTTTAGAACTAGTAATCCTTGTCGTTCAATCCCAGGGAAATTTCTTCAAATCGTTCCTCGACAATGGCACCAAGAATGTTAGCACTAGGAACCACCTTCATATTGCATGGAAGGCAAGCCCAGTACCCATCAGGTTATATCTAAATGTAAAAGAGTTTTTTGAGGAGTCAAATGGATAAGACTCAAGATGATAATGTTCCAACTCAGAAATCAGGGCTAGCATGCACGAGAAATCAAGGTCTTGGCTAACTTCAATCAGTAAGTAGGAGTAAATGTGAACAGAGGGAAGACTTCAGTGAGAGGAATGTAGAGGTTGTTGTAAACATCAGGTCTGCATACAACCTAAGGAATAAAAACTCTTAACACGAGATATTCTTGAGTTCAAAGTTTAAGGACACTAAAGAAACATCATAATAATATTATAATCAAACATACATCATAATATCACCACAACAATTCATGTGAATCATTCAAAGCATGAAAACTTTAGCATCAGAAGAAAATAAGTTGGAATAAGAAGTTGATTTCTATTAACCAAGATGTCTCAAATAAAGTACATAACCAGTTCACAGTAACTTCATCAAAATATTACAGTATAAGGGATCCTAGCTCAACCATTCGACCTACTGAAGAATTTCATCTTTCTATTTATAAAAAAAAGAGGAGGAAAAAGCTAGAGGTGCGAGTTGGCCTTCTTCCCATGAAAATATCTAAGTTATTCCCTCTAACAACTTTACTAACAACTAATGCTATAAAATGGGAAAATGTTAGTCACTGATCCAACCAATATTTGATCAGTGATGCACAACTCTTTTCTTTCCAAGTGTCCTTCAGGGGAATTTAGTTGTCATCATGCTACCAGTTATTGTCTCTGCAATCTTCCACCTCATCAGCCATTCATAAAGATGCTAGCTCGACTGTCCTTGATTCCTAGTATCTGTTGGTAGCATCATTTGGTAGTGCTCTGAGTAGTGCACTTGGTAGTGCATTTACCAAATTTCCTTTGATTCTATAGAACGACCTCAAAAATAGGTAAGTAGAAAAGGTAGTGCCAAGCCTTCATGTCTTCTATGAAAAATTCAGTCTCTGCCATAATTTCGGTAGCAAATTTTGGTAGCGCCATCCTGGTGTGTCTCTGTGTAGAATTCGATCTCTGCCAAAATTTTGGTAATGCCCGCCTGTGTATCCTGACAAACTTTTGGTAGCACCATCAATATAATTCGCAACACCTTCACTTGAACATGTGAAAAATGGGTAGAAACCTCGGGTATTAGCAACGCCATTAGTCTTAGGCGATTTGGCAGTGTTATAGGTATCAAACTGGTGGAACATCAAAAAATAGACTTTCCGTAGCGCCATAGCACTATGGAATGTGTACACTACTACTGCTGAAGGGATTAATTCTTTATGAAAACCCAAAAATCTGAAAAGTAAGTACTAGAAGCCTACATAGGTGGCAAATGTAGTGCTTCATCAATTGTTTATATTTGCAAAAAGGGGCCATCTTCAAAAATGGAGCTCACCTTTCACTAGTTACTTCATTAACCTGACACTCCTTCTTGGAGAAGGAGGACCTCCCTTTGGCACGACATGCTTCTTCCCTTTAGCAGTGGCAAGCTTCTTCACTGGAACTATGCTCTCCTTGGTTGTTGGTTTCTCCTTTTCAATAGCATCTTCAACCAATACATGCAAATTCCTTTGAGCCATTTCATCTTGGAAATGTTGCAACTTTGATTTGAGCTTTCTGTTCTGAGACTGAAAGTCTATGTTCTACCTAGAAAGGTTTTTGAGCTGCCTATGGAGAGGTTGGGCCTTTCTTGCTGCAAACCTTGCTAGCTCAAGAGTGTGGTTGTAGCCATCCATGAGTTATTTCATCTTAACTCTTTCATAAATGACATCTACTTTCAAATGAGCCACCTCCTTAGTAGCATCCCTGAGTTTCCTGATTATTATTTTGAACGTCTGGCTGCCAGGTGGAGTAGTGATGTGAATAGTCTCAACGATATTTTTCATGCTTTCCTCTTCCTGCTGAATAGGAATTACTTTTTCTATCTAATCATGCTTCTTGATGCCTTTGCATTTATCTTTCTTTTTCTGTACATGGATTTCTTCTTTCTTATTCTATACAGGGATTTCTTCTTTCTTCTCCATGGGATTTTCTTCTTTCTTCTCCATAGGATTTCCAATGCCTTGTCCCTTATCGTTCTTCTTATGTAGGATATAGACTTTTTGTAGGGATTGTTATTCAATAGCCTCTTTAGGAGATGATGATCTTGTGAAAGGATTTATGACCTTGATGTTGGCTACTGAAGGAGATGAAGAGAAGTGTAGCTTCTTCCCTTTCTTTGCTGTAGTTTTAGTAGAAGAAGGGGCTTCTTCTAACTCTAGTGGAGGAGGGGATGAAAGATCTCTCTATGAAGAATGAAAAGCCTCCTCCTCAGTTCCTGAAACCTCCTTGATGGCCTCTTGATATTGAACAGGAACTCTACTCTTTCTCTTCTTTCTACTACCTGCTTTAGCAGCACTGGTGGATGGTAAAGGGCTTGTTATCTGCGACTGAGGAGTAGCTTCTATATCAAACTTAAAGTGAGAAGCAATAATGAAATGTTCCCATGAGATATCCTTCTTACCCAGCTCTTCATAAACCAACATTATAATCAATTCAGAGTGAAATATACTAGTATCCACAGCCTTAGACTTGGATTGAACCCTGTCTAACATCTTGCCTATGCTCCTTAGTAAATAATAGGGAATGTTCATTTCAATTTTTCCAGTAAAATGTAGTAGAATCCTTATATGGTACTAGTATAGTGTATTGAACCTCCCTTCACACGTAAAGTACCTCTGAATGATCTTCAATATCTTGTCAAATTTCTCAATCAGATGATTCCTTGGGACACCTTTAAACAAATTATCATCTTGATGTCTAGGCTTAAGGAAATATTTGGCACAGGTTGCATCTAAGGCCATGGCTTTAAACCATTTCTCACCTGTGATAGGGATTCTTGTAGCAGCTGAAATAGAGGTCTCATACACCTCAAATTCTAGGTCCCCTACCTTGGTCTTCAGGCCATCAAAATGTAAGGAAAACTGCCTTGAAACCTCAGGATGACCTCTTTTCATATTTTGGCAGAAAGAGAGGCATCCCACCCTTTGAGAAATTTCTCTAGCCATGGGCTCTGCCTCGAATAAATGCATGTTTACAGGCTCAGTTATAACCACCTTACCTCCCTTGTGTGACTTCTTCATATGAGGAGTCTCCATAGTTTAGGATAAGATATTTTAGGGCTATGGAGTGGTGATAACTAGGAGGATTAAAGAGTCAAGGCTCAAGTGGACAAGGCTGCACCTTTACAAGAAATTCCCTTAAACCGGATTGGTTTCTAGCTAGCTAAAAATGGTTGTTGAAATTCCTCCCTTGAATGCGTGCAGGTATGAAAACTGAGAAAAATATATGGTGAAAGGATACCTTGTAATGGTCTTTGAAAACTGGGTTGAAACAACCCAACTTAACTGTCAGAGGAGGCAGGGGAGAAACAATGTAGTTTGAGTACCGTCTCTAGGTAGCACACTGCGCATGCAGAGGATAAGACCTACTTGGATACTATGAGCTCAGTGGTAATGGAGGGAAGATGTATCAAAATAAATAGATAGGTGGTGATATCTGCAGGTTTGAATGGAGGGAAAAAATGATAGGAAGGTGTGAAGAAAGCTTCTCCTCCAGCTCTGCAAGCAAGACAACTACCAAATTTTTGAGCGATAATTCTCCTTGAAAATGATGTGAAGAGGAGGAAAACGTGGAATAATTGTGGAAAATGACAGTTCAAGGCCCCAACAAAATATCAGGAAAGAGTCACGAGCAACTTGGCCTCCAAATCCACCTCAACATCATATCTAGTAGCGTTGTTGCCAACTAGTCAGAACTGGTAGTTTGTGCAACGCAACAATTTGAGTTTTTCAAAATTCAAAACCATTATCTGAGGTCATAAATATGAAATCTTGAAAGCATATTTTAACCACACCTGGCACTAAAAAGCAAGGAAGACATGACATCAGCTTCATAACCACAAATCATGGTAGAATATGATGGATAGGGAGTGCGCTACGGAAACTCCTGATGAGTTGGTAGCGCTTCCTTTCAAAAAATGATTTGACCAGTAAGAAGAGTACAAAAGGGACAACAAGGAAAGGTTACGAGGGCATGAGTGAGGAAAGTGGTAAGTCAAGTCAAGCTGATCGTGGAGTGAGTCAATCCTAGTGGCAAGTCATGGAGGGGATCAAAAGATAGGTCATAAAAATTGTCCTGAGTCAAAGATTTGTGTGAGGATCAAAACATAAGTAATGACTTAATCCTTTATTTATAAAGGGAAAATAAGGAAACAAACTTTTAAAAGGATAAATCAAAAAATTAAAATCTAAAGGCTTAGGAAAAGATGAAACTAAAGGCTAAAGACCCAAGGCAACTTAGTGTGATAACACCACATACCAACAGAAATGGAATGACATGTACTATCCATCTAGAATAGTCTTACCTAAAAATATATCAAAACTCATACCATTATCCATCAAACAAACTTGGGTCCATTACCCAAACCTGATATCTCCCACTTCTCATGGCCATAACTCTCTAACCGTGAGGCGTTATGTGACGTTCCACATACCACCGAAAATGCAATGACACATAATATCCATTTAGAATATTATTACCTTAAAATATATTAAAAATCATACCATTATACATGAAACAACCTTGGGTCCATTACCCAAACCTTTGTTCTACCGGAATTCGCTACCAGACTTTCTTCAAGGGTTGATATTAATGACAACCAACCTTAATCAACAGTAGTAATTCATGATCATTGTTGATCATGATAGGATGAACAATGATCCTATGTTCCTAAAGCTCAATATTGGTAGCATGAAGAGAATCCATGTACAGAAGGAGTAACAAAGAACAAGGAATTAAGATCTCGTGAGAGTTAGTGACTAAAGATCAATTCATAAAACAATGAAAAAACAATTATTAAAAGCTCAGGTGAAATAACGGTGAACAAATCAAAGAGAAGAGTAATGAAACCCTTCAAGAATCATAAGGAAACTTTGTTAAAGTTAAAAAATATGTCAACCATCGATAAAAATCCCATAGAAATCCCAACAACCATCAGATGAAGGTGAAGTCGGAGATTGGGAAGGATTAAATCTCAACTATCAGATCTGGAGTAGTAGCATTATGGAAAGTTGGATCAAGCCAGAATCATAGATCGAGAAGGACTAAATAAGAGTTGTAATATTTCATGGAGGAAATTCAAGTGATGTCTCAACCATTATATCAGTTTAGGATCTATCCTGGTCGTCAGATAGAACCAAGTGGAAGGACGGGATAAGCATACCCCATAAGACACAAAGTCTTGAAACCCTTGAAGTCTCAAAGTGAATAAAAAGGACATTAGATATGGGTAATGCATGATGACAATTGGATGAGGATAGGCGGGTCCAATGGTGGTCAAATTCAAAGCTGACCACTTCAGTGAAAAGGAGTTTGAAACATGTAAGTTTACTGAATGCCAAAGCTCTGAATTCACAAACTCCCATCGACCGTTGGATAAGAGGAAGAGTAGGAAAATCCTGTCAATCATTGATCTGGAATGAAAATTGAAACCTTTAGATTGCACTAAAAGGAAGAAGGTGTTCAACTCCATCATTGACCTACTCCGACGATAAGAAGCTCAGATAAACCAAGAAATCTCGAAATCTAGAGAAATGGAGTTAACAGAAGTCGTCGATCAAGACAAGGAAATATCTACGGTGATATATCTATTCAACACTTCGGAAATGATCTAAGGATGGTATAAAATTTCCAAAACTCTCGAAGCCATGAAGTACCAAAGCCACAAAGTGTAAATCCATGATCCAGGAGGGAGACATGTGACAGAAGACAAATTTGACATGTGGACCAATCGATTGGTGACAAGTGTCAAGGTATAGTTGGAAAATTAGGTATACAAAAGTCACGAATCAAGGTGACATGTGGTAGCCACTCAGCTAGTGCCACATCAACAATGACGTCAACAAGCCATGTCACTCTGAGACTACATCCTCTGGGGATATCCAGCTTCTCCTACCAATTTAAAATATTTGAAGTGCCCAAGGCCAAAGTCACGAATCAACATTTGATCATTGATCTAAGATCCTACGGAATATTTCTTGACTTTCTGATCAAGTACAATGGAATAATAGAGTAAGCGTGAATCATAAAGTAATGCTAACCTTTGATCTACTTCGGGAGAATTCTCGATTGTTGATCAAGCATAGTGGAAGGATAGCGTAAGCGAAGGTGTTAACTAACAACAAGTTGTCACTGCCATTCTATAACTTATTCGGTAGGTAAAACTTTGGAGGAATTTCTCTACTCTAGATTCCTAGAGCCATGAATAGCTAAAGTCTCGGAGTAAACGAGAATTGTTCATCTCAACTCCTAATTAAGTTGTGATTGTTGATTTTTTTGACACCTCTAGATAAGCCAGTATCGTCCGTCCATAGAAGATTAAATATTGATTGTCTGATCTACTAGTGAATACAGTGTACGCACTTTAGTGAAATTTACTTCGGGAGGGTTGAAATACTGCAAAGGTAGGAAGCCCCGAAGGAAAAAGTACCAGAGAACTTGGTTCCAATACTGGTATGTGATGAGGCAAAGAAGCTAAAGGTACTAGAAGTAAATAAATCTCTCAGACGCTTGAATACGATCCCATGTAGAAGAATAGGGGTGGAAGAAGAAAAGCGCTAAACAAAACAACTTTTGAAATGGATAAGCTCATGGTTTTGATCCCATGGTCACAAGAATTTTGGATTGAAGGGAGAACCTATTGATTAAGACTCGAATTCACAACAATTCAATATCTGTAGACTAATGAACCGATACACATTCATGATTGAAGAAGAGTTAAATCATGAGAATTATGAATACAAAAATGAAAGGCTTAATGACAAAATACTTAGAATTAATTAAATGAAAGGGTGCAATGGTTCATTATTAAAAGACACAATGGTTTAATGACATACCTTTGGAATACTATATAAACATAAAGGTATGGTGAAATAAGTGTGTCTTGGTGGATTATATATATATATATATTGGAATGAATGGAAGTTCATTCTATCGGGTTGGTGCATGTTCACAAGTTGAGTCTTGTTATGAGGGTTGGATTCCTCACATCTCAGTTGGATATGGGATCAACAATTTGGGTCTTGTTATGAGGGTTGGATTCCTTATTTCTTAGTTGGATATGAGAAATACAAGACGAGTCTTGTATCAGAGAGTTGGATCTCTCATATTCAGTTGAAGTTGAAGATATTAAAGGATTGATTTTATTTGTATTCATTAAAGTTAAATAAAAAAAAGAAAGATATTTTATCTACTTCATACAGTTTTTGTTACACATGTTTATGAATAATTAATTGATCTTCATATATCTTATTCAATTAATTCAATTAATCTATGAAAGTGTCAAAATCAGTCAAAAGTTCCAGACACTGATTCACCCCCCCTCCCCACCCCCCGCCCTTCTCAGTTTCGGTGTGTGTTTCAACACCACTTGTGTAATGTCCCCTCCGTTATGAAATCAATTAATTGAGTATAGTAGATAATTTTATTTTTTTTGAAACAACTGTCAAGACACGTGATATGCAATAATGACATACATAATAATTACACTTTCAATTATCATTTCATCACTACACAACAATAAACCAAATACCGTGTCACAATTTCATTATCAACCATATCACATAAAGATAACAAAGAATATCTACCCATCCAACCTATCCTACAAGGTTAGGAATCCAAGTCACATAATCAATTCTCAAGTCTAGGATTCATCTGATTTATTTTGACCATTTAAGGTCTAAATATTGGCGACCGTTTCGAGGAACAAGGAGATATCTAGTTCCCTTAACCATCACACTATTCCAATTTTAGTGATTAATTAACAACAATACTCATCATAAAATATTTAAGCGC
Organism: Picea engelmannii; assembly: GCA_009831015.1. Lineage (NCBI taxonomy): Eukaryota > Viridiplantae > Streptophyta > Pinopsida > Pinales > Pinaceae > Picea > Picea engelmannii. Next base: position 199,362 of record ML796726.1, read on the forward strand.
ATAGTAGTCTACTATGAATTAAACATTCATTTAAGAATTAAACACATGTAGAATGTGAACTTCTTACAACCTTTTCATGTAGCACATCAAGAAATTCCATTTAATACGCATGTGATGAACCTGCACATATGTTCTCTATATATATGATACTAAACCTTTCATACAATACATATAATAGTCCCATCGGAAAGAATCGAAATTATTTCAAAATAAACTCACAATTCCATTTAATTCATAACTCTAAACACAAGGTTAACAATAATTTTTAGTTGGTATAATAACGCAAACGCGCCACCCAGAGCACGTCTGCAACACCAGGACCTTCTTCTCCCTTAGGCCCGAAGAGCTGAAACGCTCTCCAAATCCCCTATCGGGACTTTTCTCTACCCATAGAACTATCCTTATGACTCCCCTGTGTTATATCGGGAAATCGGACCTCGCGAGATCGCGAGTCCTGTACTCGTGAAAACTGGAGATTATAAAACCCCGAAACCGGATGGACATTCACCCACGTGTTCTTTGCTTCTAGCGTGAAAATTCTCGTCGGGAAATCGGTGCTTGCGAGGTCGTAAGTTCCTTACCTCTCGTATCCCCGATTCCCGAACTCCGACGGCACCTTCTGCACCCTTAAGCCCCTCAGGATAACTCTTTCAGCATGTGACCTGCCAACCCACGTGACCGTGTCTTTCCATACCACTTATCGGGATTTCAGAGTTCGCGAGTTTGAAATGCGAAGAACTCACACCCCTGGAATCTCTGATCCCCGATCTCCGATGCCACCTGTCCTCTCCTCAAGGCAAGGCTCAATCCTCCGACACCTGTCCTCCACTACCGGTCTTAACCCTATTGGGAAATTGCATATCACGATTTCAACATATGCAATACACTCGACTCCGGAAATCCCAAATTGTCGAACCCCGACTCTCCTGATGTTTAACATGTGTCCACTTTAATATCAATGGCTGAGATCCTTTCGGGAAATCACGGATCGCGATTTTGTTCTGCCAGAGTTTCCCGACCACAGAAATCCCGATATCCCGATGAGCCAAATCCCGATGAATCCTCCTCTGTTCACTGGGGTTTAAACTCTGCGCAACTCCGCACGATCTGACGGCTGGCGGGGTTTCGCTAGTTCTCTCGGTGAATCCTGACCGTCAATTCCTCCCTCTCGATGATCTCCTGAGAACAACTAAGTATTCCTCCTCAGCACTTGTTTGTCTTCTGACACTTAGGTCTGCAACTCTTTGTTTGAACTC
>ML796726.1:201382-222281 GCA_009831015.1 Picea engelmannii
GCTATACCTCCTGAGCTTATCAACTCTGGTTCTCTCAAAGACCTTGCGCACACTTCTGGTGCTTCGACCTTCAACACCCCTCAAAGTGTTGGGTCTCTCAGACTCTGTGTACTTTTGACAACAGTAGTCTCTGCCTTCTTTTTCTCATCTTAACAACTGAGACCTCTGACTCCGCCTGTGCACTCTTCACACGGCTTCCTCAACAATCTTATAACTTCTGGGTGAATGAGAATAAGTGTTTAACTTCTGAGCCTTCATCAACGCACTCTATGTGGATGAATTTGACTGCACTCTATGCAGGAATCTCCTGACTCAGACAGAGAAACAATTGAAACTAATTCTCTTCTCCCAGACTTCAGTTTAAACCCTGAAATCACATGCACAGCATATTCAAAGCAAATGCATCACCAGAAACAACATTCATAAGTACATGAACAATACACACAGAGAAATAACACCAGCCATGAAATTGAATCAAAGACTCTCTTCTATTAATTCAAAAACATCTGTACATGGGTGTTCTTCACAATTTCTTTGCTTGCTCTCTCTTCTGAATGCTTCTGATTAATCTCAATCTTGAATAATGTACAAAGGAGGGTGTCTATATCAGTTTTCCCTCTCGAACTCTAAACTGTCTAATCTAGACTTAAACATCTATCTACCTGCATTAACTAGATTAAATGCCTCCTATCTATTTCAGACAAGAGCGTATGGCTCGAGGTCTGATACAATACAACAGGCGCTCCTTCATAAATGTTTCATTGAAGGATATGGTGCTTCATCTTAAATGAAAATTCAAAAAGAGTTATCAAGCTTATATGTCATGTGTTTAAAAACACATGCATTGGCTCCACGCTTGCTGAGTTGGCGATGCTCCTGCATCATACTCCTCGGCTTGAAAATATTCATGGGCTCCTGTCCATGAGCTCCTGCACGGTCTGTCCATGCTTTTGAATAAGTGCTTCTGTCTCCCAGTTGGCATCCTCCATTGGGTGGTTCTTCCATTTGAATAGGTATTCAAAGTATTCCTTCCGCCTGGTTCTTTTGTTGACCCTCTTGTCAAGTATGCGCTCCATCTGTGGCCTTTCTGCAATCAGCATCTTCTTCTACCACTGGATCTCTGGCTGCTCATCATTTCCAATTCCTTCTTCCTCAGCCTTATATGAATATAAGTCTGAAACATTGAATGTCTGAGATATTCCGATGTCATCCGGTAATTCAATCTCATAAGCATTTTCCCCCAATTTCTTCAGGACTCTGCATGGCCCAATTTTCTTCATTTTTAGTTTGTTGTATGTTCCCCTTGGGAACCTTTCTCTCCTCAGATGTGCCAGAACTAGATCACCAAATTCGAATCGAAGTTGTCTCCGATGTTGATCTGCTCTGCGCTTGTATTCCTGGTTCGACTCCAGCAATCGCTGCTTCACTCTGCTGTGAAGTTCTTCCATCTCTTTTGCGAATTCTTCAGCGCTTGCACTCTTTGTCATCATCTTCTCTGAATCCCTCAGTTCAGATACTCCTCTCGACTGCCTTCCATAAACAATTTCAAATGGGCTTTTTCCTGTTCTTCGATTCACTAAATCGTTGTACGCGACCTCTGCCTGTGGAAACACATTGTCCCAACTGTTGTGGTGCTCTGTCACCAAGCTTCTGAGTAAATATCCAAGACTTCTGTTGACTACCTTTGTCTGCCCATCTTTCTGTGGGTGATAGGCAGAACTGAACATTAAGTTAGTTCCCATCTTCTTCCAGAGTGTCCTCCAGAAATGTCCAATGAACTTTGTATCCCTGTCCGATACAATGCTTCTCGGTAATCCATGCAGCCTAACAATCTCTTTGAAGAAAAAATTTGCAATATGTGTTGCATCGCTGGTCTTATGGCATGGTATAAAATGTGTCATTTTTGAGAACCTATCGACCACCACAAAGATCGAATCGTGTCCTCTTTGCGTCCTCGGCAATCCTAATACGAAATCCATGTTGATTTCATCCCACGGTCTTTCAGGTATGGGTAAGGATTGATAGAATCCTGCATTCTGTTTTCTGCCTTTTGAATGCTGACAAATCCTGCACCTGTCAACAAACTTCTTGACATATGTTCGCATCTTCGGCCAGAAATAGGCTTCACTCAGCTTTGCAAATTTCTTATCGTGGCCAAAATGTCCTACTAATCCGCCACTATGCTTTTCTTTTAGCAAATTCTCCCTCATGGAGCAATGTGGAATGCATAACTGATTGCCTCTGAACAACAGTCCATTTTGGATCATGTAGTCCATCCATGGGCTTTTGTCTCTGAGAACTGGATTCTCAGCTGCCTCGTATGCCTCTGAAAAATCTGCATCACCTGCATACATGTCTTTTAGATTTTCAAAACCCAATGTTTTGACTCGGAACTCCTGCAACAGCAAACATTTCCTGCTCAAAGCATCAGCCACTTTGTTAGCAGTCCCTGAAATGTGTTTAATTACAAATGTAAAATTCTGCATATACTCTACCCATTTAGCATGCTTTTGATTCAACTTTTCTTGTTGACTTACAAACTGTAGTGCATGAATATCACTATACAGAACAAATTCCTTGGGTATCAAGTAATGCCTCCACTTCTTCAACGCATGTATGATAGCATAAAATTCTTTATCATACATTGAATACTTCACCTTGGCTTCATCCAGCTTCTCGCTGAAATATGCAATTGGTCTGTCCTCCTAGCTTAAGACCGCTCCTATGGCAAAGCCACTCGCATCACACTTTACCTGGAAAACTTTCTGAAAATCTGGCAACACCAACACTGGTTGCTCTGTGATCTTCCGCTTCAACAGATTGAAACTCTTCTCTGCCGCTTCAGTCCAATGAAAAGATTTATGTCTTTTCTTGACTGTTTCCATCATTGTTGCGCTAATTCCACTAAAATTCCTGATGAATTTCCTATAGAAACTCGCCAGTCCATGAAAACTTCTCACCTCGAAAACATTTCTCGGTGATGGCCAATTCTTAATCACCTCTACTTTACTTGGATCCATCTTTAATTCATTTGCTGATATGACAAACCCCAAGTAAATGAGTTCTCTCTTCATAAATGAAGACTTCCTCATGTTGATTAACAGCTTCTCTTGTTGTAGCTTCCTCATTACTGCAGCTAAATGATTTAGATGCTCTTCTTTTGACTTGCTGAAAATCAAGATGTCATCCAAATAAACAATGACAAACTTACCAATAAACTCCTTCAGCACTTCATTCATCAGCCTCATGAATTTACTTGGTGCATTCGTCAAGCCAAACGGCATGACCAACCACTCATACAAACCTTCGTTAGTCTTGAAGGTTGTCTTCCATTCATCGCCTTCCCTCATGCGAATTTGATGGTATCCGCTTTTCAAATCAACTTTTGAAAAAAACTCTGCTCCACTCAAGCAGTCCATCAAGTCATCCATCCTTGACAATGGAAACATGTACCTGATGGTTATCTTGTTGATGGCTCTGGAGTCAGTACACATTCTCCAACCTCCATCTTTCTTCGGACTTAGTACCATTGGAACGACACACGGACTTAGACTCTCCCTGACCAGTCCTTTATCCAGCAGCTCCTGTACCTTCCTTTTGACCTCTTAGTTCTCCTGTGGCGTCAACCTGTACGCTGTTTTGTTGGGAAAACTTGCTCCTGGTATGAGGTCTATATGATGGCTTATGCTCCTCATCGGTGGCAACGAATGAGGTAACTCGTCCACCACTATATCAGCGAACTCTTCCAGCAGTTCCTGAATTTTCTTTGGCAGATCATCCACCCTTGTGCTGGTCAAAACAACTTTTGGTTTCCTGACCACAAAGAATTGTGGATCTTCCTTCTTCTTTACTTCTGCCAGAAGTTCCTTCCCACTCATGAGAAGTATAGTATTCCTCAGTTCTGGTTTTACTTCTTTATCCTTAATTGGATTCAGCGTATGTGCTCTTCCATTCTTCTCCAAAGTGTACGTATTCATCTTCCCATCATGAATTACGTTTCTGTCATATTGCCATGGTCTTCCTAGAAATACATGACATACATCCATAGGAATAACATCGCATAAAATCCTATCATTGTATCTTCCTATCTTCATGTCAACTAAGCACTGTTTAGTGACATTTACCTGATGTCCCTTCTGCATCCATGAAACTTTGTATGGACTCGGGTGATCTGTTGTCTCCAGCTCCAGTTTCTCCACCATCTCGGTCGAAACGAGATTGTTTGTGCTTCCGCTGTCCACAATTACCTGGCATTTCCTGTCTTTGGTCTTGCAGGTGGTTCTAAAAAGCCTGTTTCTTTGAACTGCGTCCTCCACCTCCTTCTCAGGTGTTAAGAGAACTTTACGCATCATTAATGACCTTCCGTCGTCTGCGTCTTCTTCCTCAGCATCTCGCCTCTGTGCTTGGGCGATGTGAGCTTCTCCTTTATCTGTCTTCCTATCTGGACAATCAACTGCCTTATGTCCATTTTTCCCACATGTGTAACATTTGATGATTCCATCTCTGCCTCTTCCTCTACCTCTGGTACGAAGAAATGTGTTTGCGTCAGCGTATCCTCCGCCTTGTTCTGTCTGCTTCCTTCACTGTTCAGCGTGCTGACCTCGCTGTGAACTTCCCCCTCTTTTTGTTCTCGTCTGAGGCTTTTTCCAGTCGTCCTTAGATTTATGGAATCTATATTGAGCAACGGACTTACCTTTCGGTTGGCTCCTGCCTCGGCCTCGCTGTCCTTGCTTACATCTTATCTTTTCCTCATCTTTTAACGCCATCTGATATGCATCCTCTACTGTTCAGATGGTTGCCATACTCATCTCATCCTGGATATCGTATCTTAAGCCATTCATATACCTGGCAACTTTTTCATCATCACTCTCCCGATGACCTGCTCTAATATTGAACTTATAAAATTCCTCGGTGTACTCCTTCACCGTCATCAACTTCTGTCTCAGGTTCTGCATCCTCCTGAATAGTGTGATTTGATAATCCCTTGGGATGAACTTTGCTTTCATCTTCGCAACCATTCGATCCCAACCTTTAATCTTTTGCTTACCTTTGCAGCGTCTATATGCTTGAAGCTCGTCCCACCATAAGGTTGCGTGTCCCTTCAATTTGGTGACAGCATGTCTGACCTTTTTATCCTCTTCGATATCCTCATAATCAAAGTAGGTGTCAAGAGCTCTGATCCAATCCAACAACTCTTTTGCATCCAGATTTCCTTCATAAGTCGGAATGTCCATTTTTGTCTTTGAACTCATCCAGGCTATAGATTTCATTAATCTCTCATTCGCTGCATCTTCCGCTGGGATTTCTCCTGCTCCCTGTCCAGCGTCACCTTCATCCTCAGATTCATTGGTATCTCCTGCATCAGCTTTGCGCCTTTGCTTTACTCCTATATCCACAATCATAGAGCGTAATTCTTGCAGTTGTCTTTCTACTTCCAGATTCTGCCCTGGCCTACCTCTTTCTCTGGATGATTCCCTTTCTCCCTCTGGCTCGGGTGATTGTCTATATCTTCTCCATGGCGGCATGGTGAACTCTCCTTTCTTCTCTGCTACAGAAAACATAGAGATTTTTTTCTCGCTCTGATACCACTTGACGCAAGTCATGTGTATCAGAGTGCTTTCCTTTCCTCCTTCACCTCTCTCGCCTGAAATATACAGACAAGATTTCTCGCTCTGATACCACTTGACGCAAACGCGCCACCTAGAGCACATCTATAACACCAGGACCTTCTTCTCCCTTAGGCCCGAAGAGCTGAAACGCTCTCCAAATCCCCTATCGGGACTTTTCTCTACCCACAGAACTATCCTTATGACTCCCCTGTGTTATATCGGGAAATCGGACCTTGCGGGATCGCGAGTCCTGTACTCATGAAAACCGGAGATTATAAACCCCGAAACCCGATGGACATTCACCCACGTGTTCTTTTCTTCTAGCGGAAAAATTCTCGTCGGGAAATCGACGCTTGCGAGGTTGTAAGTTCCTTACCTCTCGTATCCCCGATTCCCGAACTCCGATGGCACCTTCTGCACCCTTAAGCCCCTCAGGCTAACTCTTTCAGCATGTGACCTGCCAACCCACGTGACCGTGTCCTTCCATACCACTTATCGGGATTTCGGAGTTCGTGAGTTTGAAATGCGAAGAACTCGCACCCCTGGAATCTCCGATCCCCGATCTCCGATGCCACCTGTCCTCTCCTCAAGACAAGGCTCAATCCTCCGACACCTGTTCTCCACTACCGGTCTTAACCCTATCGGGAAATCGCGTATCGCGATTTCAACATATGCAATACACTCGACTCCGGAAATCCCGAATTTCCGAACCCCGACTCCTCGGGATCTCTCGCCACGTGTCCCTCCGATCAATGGTTCCGACCGCGTCGGGAAATCGCCGATCGCGATTTCGCTATGCAAGCGTTTCTCAACCTGGAAACCCCAATGCCTCCAAACGCCGACTCGCCGAGATCTTCCGCCATGTGTCCTTGACGATGAACGGTCCAAACCGCTCGTCGGGAAATCGCGGATCGCGATTTCTAGATGCGAGATTTCTACTTCCTCGGAAACCCCGATATTCCGATGGACTGAACCCCGACTCTCCTGATGTTTAACATGTGTCCACTTTAAGATCAATGGCTGAGATCCTTTCGGGAAATCGCGGATCGCGATTTTGTTCTGCCAGAGTTTCCCGACCACGGAAATCCCGATATCCCGATGAGCCAAATCCCGATGACTCCTCCTCTGTTCACTGGGGTTTAAACTCTGCGCAACTCCACACGATCTGACGGCTGGCGGGGTTTCGCTAGTTCTCTCGGTGAATCCTGACCGTCAATTCCTCCCTCTCGAGGATCTCCTGAGAACGGCTAAGTATTCATCCTCAACACTTGTTTGTCTTCTGACGCTTGGGTCTGCAACTCTTTGTTTGAACTCTCCTTGGCACAACCCCTGAGATTCCCTTCAACTTTTGTCACGAAGGTGCTATACCTCCTAAGCTTATCAACTCTAGTTCTCTCAAAGACCTTGCGCACACTTCTGGTGCTTCAACCTTCAACACCCCTCAAAGTGTTGGGTCTCTCAGACTCTGTGTACTTCTGACAACAGTAGTCTCTGCCTTCTTTTTCTCATCTTAACAACTGAGACCTCTGACTCCGCATGTGCGCTCTTTACACGACTTCCTCAACAATCTTATAACTTCTGGGTGAATGAGAATAAGTGTTTAACTTCTGAGCCTTCATCAATGCACTCTATGCGGATGAATTTGACTGCACTCTATGCAGGAATCTCCTGACTCAGACAAAGAAACAATTGAAACTAATTCTCTTCTCTTAGACTTCAGTTTAAACCCTGAAATCACATGCACAGCATATTCAAAGCAAATGCATCACCAGAAACAACATTCATAAGTACATGAACAATACACAGAGAAATAACACCAGCCATGAAATTGAATCAAAGACTCTCTTCTATTAATTCAAAAACATCTGTACATGGGTGTTCTTCACAATTTCTCTGCTTGCTCTCTCTTCTGAATGCTTCTGATTAATCTCAATCTTGAATAATGTAGAAAGGAGGGTGTCTATATCAGTTTTCCCTCTCGAACTCTAAACTGTCTAATCTAGACTTAAACATCTATCTACCTGCATTAACTAGATTAAATGCCTCCTATCTATTTCAGACAAGAGCGTATGGCTCGAGGTCTGATACAATACAACAGGCGCTCCTTCATAAATGTTTCATTGAAGGATATGGCGCTTCATCTTAAATGAAAATTCAAAAAGAGTTATCAAGCTTATATGTCATGTGTTTAAAAACACATGCGCTGGCTCCACGCTTGCTGAGTTGGCGATGCTCCTGCATCATATAAGTTGAATCGTGATTCCACAAATATACAACAAATTTTTAATGCACACCTAACATGAATACTTAAACTCTTTAAGTCTCTCTCTACAATGTATCTCTAAAGAGATGAATCCAAATTCCCTTAAGAGTATCCTAATATTATCTCTTTCACTATAATAAGAAGATAACTTAATTCAATTGATAACTAAACTCTTGAACTTTATTCCTAAACAATACCACTCTAATTATTATTTATTTAAATAACCTTTAATAATTCCTTTAAGACCATATCTCCTTAACATTAAGAGTTTTACTATCAATAATCCAATTGGATACTCTAAGTTTTATTTTTATAGAGAAAATTCTAATACACTAATATGGTTATCATTAAATAAAATTTTTAAAATATCAAATGTGAAAATCCTACATCAATTTCCAGATTGGCATAACTAAATTCCACGGCCATGCAAGTTTCTAACGACCCCGGGTTGCAATATTACTTGGCAATGGCCATATGATTTAATTACTAGATTACCAAAATATTTGGCCACACCCCAACTCATTTTCGATTCATGACCCGAACTTACATTTGGCAGTGACATTAAATCTTGGTTTTGAATCACAATAATTCAACAATGGTTATAATTTCAAAATTTTGAAATGCAAAATTTATTTTACAACGATTTTTCAAGTTCAATTTTCAATTTACTTGGCCGAGACCCAATAAGTTTGAGCTTAAGAAGCTATTCAAAATTGTTTTAAAAACTATGACAACTGTATGCAATAAAATTTGGAAAAATAAATCCAATGCAGAGATTACTCAACAGTCATACCACATCCGATGAATTGGGTGAAATCCAAGTTTCTGAACTTCTTAAATTGGTAATGCAGGTAAGTTGATGCAGACCCAACAAAATTTTCTAAATTCTGAAACTGGAAACTAATACGACTGCGATCAAAAGGAGTAATAAATTTGGGAAAATGTTTTTGATTGCAGCATTTAAATAAATTTTGGATGCAGAGTAGCAATTTAAAAGAATAGCAAATCCAAGGAATTTGGAAATTGGGGTTAAAAAAAAAAGGTTTGGCAATGTTCGAATTAACAATTAGAATTCTTTTTGTATTTTCAAATTCACTACAGAATCAAATTTTCAGTTAGTTCGCGCGACAAAACCAATTCCTAAAAATTCCACTTGCCTAATTTACAACGAACAAATTAGACATAAAAGTTGAAATCTAATTGATAAATAAAAGAGTTCAATTTTATGTATTGTTATTAAATTTTGGCATCTTTTCAAATAGACTCTAAAGTTTTGATTTTCCATTAAAATTTGAAGCGTATAATTAAATTATAATTTATGGGTTATACAACAAGAATGACAACATAACAAAGTAAAACAAACTCTAGATTTCACAAGGCTCTTCCAAAATCTTGTGAATTTTATTATAGAAATCCTAATTGTAATATAAATATTCTTAAACAATTCATATACACAATTTTACTCTTATAACAATATAATAATCTAGAAATAAAATATCGGAACTGTGAAGATGAAAAATTTGAAGTATTTGTCAATGTCTTTTTCTCATTCCTTATTCCCTCTTTCCAATCACAAGGACTTAACCAGTACCTCCCAGCCAATTCTAGGGGTACTCTTCTTCCCCTTTAACCCCTCGAACCGTAAAGGGGCCACACACAAGAAACCAACAACAATAGCTCCAAGGCTTGCCTCACAAGGTAGAGCTTCCACTCTTTCTACAAGCTTGGTATCCCAACTCTCACAAGTAAAAAACAGTCAAAACCATTTTGGCATCATAACCTTACCAAGAATAATTGTGCTCCATTTCCCTTCTACACCATTTTTTTTATACAAATATCCCAAATGACACATGTCCTCATGAAAAAATAATTATCTTTTTAATTAATTTAATTAGTAATATTCACTCACACGCTTGTCACACTCTTCCCAAGTTGCACAAGTAAATACCATTTTTAATTTAATTAAAAAGTCATTTTCCCTCACATTCTCCATTGTGTTCCTATTTTCGATCTTAGTTGTCCCTTTGTTCCCCAAGTTCTCATTTAATGAGTGTATCCTAATTAGATCTTAGTTAGGGTTGGATTAGGAGTCTTCTTCTAGTTAGACTAATGGTAGATTGACTCTATATACGATTCTATGTGTACACCTATTCTCTCATATTTTATTTCTTTCTATTTTAAAAATCCCTTTTATTATTTTCATGCACACATGTGCATTCTATCCAATCTTTATATTTTTCTCACTTTTTCTTTAAATTGATTTATCTCTATTATTTTAATTTATTTAATATTTTAATTTAGTCCCCTAACTAAACGTAGACTTAGGCTTAGTCTTAAAATAAGCTTATAATTTTATTGGGATTTATAATTAATTAATTCATTGTTTAATTAATTATTTTAATCCGACAAGGTATAATCAATTCAATGTTTTCTAGGCCACCTAGATTTATTGACTCAAGTTTTTAATTACGCGACGTGCCCTTCAATACACACCTCTGTGCTCTAAGGGTTCCACTCGCCTTTGACTGGTTTTGGAAGTTTGTCTGACCCTTGGAGTCAACACTCCACTCAGCCAACCTTGTGAGAGAATAAGAGATTCTAATTAATAAGGACCCCGACTTATTTCGAACCCCTTATAATTCTTCATGAGTGATTTTTTTAGTCTTCCCTCATGACATCGTGGACCTAGAGAACTAGGTAATCGTTAACCTACCATTCAACCATAGTGGGAGTGCTAGTAGGTTGTAACAAATATGCTACCACACCTCTCCCTCAATGTCTAGTTTATGTGCATGGCCCCTCTACTCCTTATTTGAGTCATATTAGCAAGTATCATCAAGCTTGCATCCACTGATAAAAACCATGTCATTAATCCATATATATATAAATCATATTGTAATCAATAATATGTCACGTGTGAGAAAATAAAATAATCAATCAAAATACAATTCACCCCCTGACTCAATCCATAGTCCAATGAAGTCCATTGATGCCATCAACATCCATAACCTGTCATGTGTCTTGCACACTTAGGAAAAATCGTCAGTAACATCTTCTAATACATGTCTATCAAAATATATATAATTCACAATACATCATCATCATCATCATATATATCCAATAATTGAAACAAAATCATAATATACCATAACCGGATCACTTGCACGCAAGTGTCCTCAAAGAACATGTCAATAAAAGTGTGCTCGGTAGAGCGGGGTGTTACATACTCCCCCTCTTGTTTTAAACTTCGTCTCAAAGTTTGTACAGTATATAAATGAAATTAAATAAATATATCTAACATAGATCTAAATGTCTAATCCATCAAAAAAGTAAGGAAACTATTGATGCATCTCAGATGCATCCTCCGAGGTAGTCAAGTGTGGACTATAGTTGTCCCACTGAACCTTGACCTGGTCGACTATTCGACACTATAGTTGTCGAATGAAATTTTCCAAAATGTGGATTGGCTCCACCATGAGAGCACCCTCATCCAACACCTGCAAAGAAATCATTTCAATAACATGTGAAAGAACATTAATACAATTTGTCAAAACAGATGCATGAAATACGTTGTACATGTGCCTCAAAGAATCAGGCAAAGTTGTTCGATAAGCCACAAGACCTTTCTTTTCCACAACTTAAAAAGGTCCCACAAACCTAGGAGATATTTTATCACCCTTTCCAAACTTGATTGAACTCTTGTGCGATTTTACCCGCAAGAAAACTATGTTGCGAACTTCATAACTACGGTCAACGCGATGTGCATTAACATAGCTCTTCTTCCGATCATGCATTTCTTTAATCCTCTGTCTTATCGATTGCATCTATTCTTCCATTTCTTTGATCACCTTTGGTCCTACCAATACCTTGTCCTCAAGTCGATCCCATCTCAATGGTGTCTGACAAGATCATCCATAAAGAAACTGAAATGGGGCCATATTAATCGTACTCTGATAGTTGTTTTTGTATGAAAAATCTACTAGTGGCAAGAAATCTTCCCAATTTTTTTGTTGGTCCATTACATACATATGCAACATATCCTCCAAATTTTGGTTTGTTCTTTCTATTTTTCCATCTGTCTCTGGGTGATATGCAGTACTAAAGTTCAGTTTTGTTCAAAAAGCCTCTTGGAAACTAGTCCAAAACCTTCCTATAACGATCAATCCCCGATTGGATATGATCCTTCTTGGTACTCCATGTAACCTCACAAATATCGTTAACAAAAACTTTGTCTATATATGGTGCCTTATACGTCATGCATACTAGAATAAAGTGTTAACTCTTCGTCAGAGTGTCAACTAACACAAAAATCGAGCCATGTCTCCTTGTTGTCAATGGCAATTCAATAGTGAATTCCATCGAAATGACTTCTCATTTCGATTTAGGAATAGTGTGTGGTTGTAATAGTCATGTTGGATGTCTATGTTCAACGTTCACTTGTTGATATTTTAGACAACTCTCCATGTAACTAACTATGTCTGCTTTCAATCCCTTCCAAAAGAATAAAGGCTTAAGTTTTTCCTTCATCTTCGTGACTCCTAGATGATCCATGTGCACTGCTCTATGAGCTTCTCTCAATATCAAACTTCTTAATTCATTGTTAGGTGGTACCTAAATTATTTTGTTAAATCTCAACAATCCATTGTTGTCTAAAGAATAAAATTCAAACTTCAGTACCATCACACTACTACACATTGGAAAAATTGTGACTATATAATTGCGACATTATGGAAGCAATTGTCTATACTATCGAAAAATAGAGGAAATTTTAATTTTTTTATCCATACCTCCCGATATTGTTGCACTTGCGACATACTTTTCAAATCATCGCAAGAGAGACAATGTCAGAAGATGTCGCTCTTGAGATGACATTAAATGTGTGTCACACTTGCAACGATGTGGACATTATAGGTTTTCCCCCCCAATGGTCACCCACTATTTGACAAAGTCAACATTGACTTGGTCAAAAGTCATCGAAATTGCGACATTCTATCTATCGTACTTGCGACAGTATGGACACTAGGTCCCCCCCCCCCCAATGATCATCCACTATTTGACAAAGTCAACATTGACTTGGTCAACTGTCAATAGAATTGTGACGTTATAAAATCTATAAATATGTTTCATTTTACGGATGTTGCGACAAATTTGATATAACAACGACTGTTCAAAAAGGGTATAAGATCTTCCTGGTGAACAAAAAACATGTTTTTTTTTTCATATGTTATAATAGAAAAATATAATAGATATTCTATTATACAACACTCAATTTTATAATATAATTATCAGTATATGTTTGTGGGGAAGAATTTCATAAAACATTAGAGGTGGGAAAAAAAATCAAAGAGGGTGAAAAGGGTGACAGTAAATGTTATTACCCTTGTAAAACATTTTGTACTAGATGTCCCGAAATAATTTTAATAGCAACAACTAAAAAACATTGTAGAAAATATAGGCACATGGACAGTGGATCAAATGAATATCATCCCATGGTAATTATATATATATATATATATATATATATATATATATATATATATATATATATATATATTCATTATCTATTTTAATATTGATTGTATTCTCAAACTTTTATAATGTTTTATACATGCACTAATTTTTCATGATTGTTTGTAATTATAAAGTTAGATTTGCCCCCTAACTTTCTACAGAAAGCACCAAATAGTAGCATAAATGATGTTGTACAAGATGATGAACATGAAGCAGATAATGATGATCAAGTTAATGATCCCATGGAAGTAGATGAGAATAATAACATAGCTCAAGTTGATGGGACAAATCAAATGATCCAAGACTTATTCAGTCATCTAGATGAGGATCATGGGGAAAATAGTGATGGTATTTATGATGAACCTCTGTTTGAAAAGGAAAATAAATGATTTTATAAAGGGTCAAGATAAAATCTTCTCTTCGCTACATTGTTACTGGTGAAATTAAAGGTTACGAATCATTTTTCGAACACTTGTATGACACAGATCCTAAGGTATGTAATATGTTTCATCACATATACATAAAGGTTGATTCCCCCCCCCCCCCTTTTTTAGTGTTAATTAATGTGTGAAATAAAAATACAATATTTACAATTACTATTCTTTACATTAACTAGTAATTTTTTTTGTTTTATATTGTTAGGTGAATTTTTGTTACCCTCGTCAAATATTTTACCTTGCACATATCGAGATTTACATGCCATTATGAAATACATTGGAATGGAGTATCAAAGTATAGATGCATATCATGATGATCATATTTGGAGAGCTTCAGTCTATTTACTCAGTGTGGCCTATTTTTGTTATCAACAATAACATTCCTCCTTGTATGTCAATAAAGAGGGAGCACATAATGTTGGCAATGAGTGTTCCGGGTATTTATTTACATTAATTTTTCGAACGTAAATTTTTCATTTTTTTTTTTTTTTGCATAATATCTTTTATTTATTTATTTACGTATATATACATACCATGGTAGTAATTTCATGTAATTTCAAACAATTAGGTAAGTACCAAGTTAAAGATATGAGTGTGTATATTGAACCTATTATCAACAAGATACTAAAGTTATGGGAGGGCATCACTATGTATGACATCTATAAACCAATTTGACAAAAGAGTTTTCAATGCCATGGAATACTTTTATGTACAATTCATGATGCCCCAGGACTAACATATTTTTTTGGTATGTAACATTCCATATTGCACGCTTGAACAATATATAATTAATTGAATATATCATGCATGTTTTTTAAATAATCATTTTGTATATTAATAATTCACATTAATCCATCTATTGCAGGTCTTCAAACAAAGGGTAAATTTGCATGTCTAGTTTGTGGTCCTAAGATGAAATATCGTCGTTCAAAAAGTTTAGGAAAGGAGGTGTTTGATGAGTATAGACACTTTCTCTATAGGAACCATAAGTATCGTACTACTGAAAAGATCTTTTCAATGGGAAACAAGAGACTGGACTAAAACCACAAAAAATGACACCTTGCCTATGGAAGTTGGCATATGACATAATTAATCCTCGAGGTATGCATTTTTTTTATGTATTGTAAATGGAATCATTTTTTGAAATTTTATTTTAATTATTCAATTTATTTTACCTCATTTGATAAATAGTGTTCTTATTGTTTTTATGCTTCATCAATGTCGTCGTCGTGAAGGTAGTAATAATGGGCTTCCACAAGGAATGAAATGTTATCCCACTCAATTCATGAGGTTTCCTTACTACGAGGAGCTAAAAATAGTTCATTTGTTTGATACAATGCATATCGAGAAGATTTTGACAAAAACATTATGGAAAATCATAGATGGCAGGAGAGATAAAGAAAAAAATGTTAAAATTTGTAATGACATTCAGGAATCCAGTCATGCAATGCAAAGTGTATTGATCCGATCAAATAATGATGGAGATCAAAATAACCTTCCATGGTTATTAACAGAGAAGCAAAGAAATGGTGTAAAAAAGTTCATTCAAAGAATTAAATTTCCCACAGGTTTTTGTTCAAACATAAAGAATATCTTAATGAAGAAATGTGAATTTGGTGGGATAAAAACACATGATTGGCATACCTTCATTAAGGTAATTAATAATTTCAGTATTCATATTTATATATTGGTCGTATACATTTTTTGAGATTTTTATTTTTTTGTCTAGTTTTGAAACAAGAAATGATTCGTTTTTATTGTTATAATATGTTACACCTCTATCTCTCCCAAACGAATTTGAAAACAACGTCAAACAAATTATATATGATATTGGAAAATACATGAGGTAAGTAGCTGCAATATATATGAAAAAAAAATCAATTTTTTTGTTGTACTTAATGACATGTGTTTTACTTGTAATGTAATATGTATTATGTTTTGTTGGAACATGTTATTTTCTTGCATCATGACCTATAAATGGTTTCATTGAAAGAAATCCATGAAGATGATATAAAGTATTGAAAGAGAGAAATTCCTCGGCTAATGTGTGAAATGAAGAAGTATCTACCTCTAAAAATTTTCAATGCACAAGAGCACTACCTCATACACCAAGTTGAGGAGATTGAAATGTGTGGACCTGTACACACAAGGTCAATGTGGATGGTGGTGAGGCACTTGAAATCATTGAAGTCTCTGGTTAGACAAAGAGCATGTCCTGAGGGTTCTATGGTGGAGGGATATATGGTATTATATGAATCCATGGTGTATACTAGTCAGTATCTTCCTAAACTAGCAGCGCAAGCTATGCATGCAGTGGATTGCATTTGGGATGTGAACTCCATAAAAAAATTTGAAGGGGAGCAGTTGTTGGGGAAAGGTACAATGAAGAAAGTGAGAGGTAATATTTAAATTGTGAACATTTGTAATATATATATATATATATATATATATATATATATATTGTGTATATGATCATACTCATTTAATATTTATTCTTTCATATTTTATTAATATTTACCATGGCTATAACTAATATTTAATATTGGTGAATTGTGATTTTTTGATCGGTTAGTTGCTCAAGATTAGGATGCACTACATTTATACATTGCAAACAATCTTGACTGGATGAAGGTATGGATTGATAGATGTAAGCAACATCATGGAGGTAGGTTATCATGGAAAGAATTGTCTGAATTGGTTAGAGAAGCTCATCGTAATGGAGATTCTGATGTTACACAGAGGGAAATAGATTTAGCATATTGTTTGAAAGATGGAAAGGAAAGAAAATTCACCCATTTTATTCAGTTATTTTATATTATATTAATGCTACTTTAGGTGTGTTTTTTTTCGTATTATACTTTCCAAGTTATATAAATTTGTTTATTATTAATTGACAATGCATATTTTACATGTCTAGCATATTGTAGTTGAAACACCACAAGGCTATGTGGTGCAATCATCGTAAATTTCACATCAAATAGTTGGATGAAACCAGGAAAACTTATGATAGTGAGATAACTATAGTATTCTAGGTCACTAATGTTTCCTCAAGGAGTGACAAACGTCCTCGAGAATCTGAAAATAGATACTATGTGTTTTTGAATGATATAATTGGGTGTGACTTTAATTCCTTCAAAATAGTTTTGTTCAATGTCAAATGTTATAAGTTACAAATGCATGAACATGATGACAAAATAATCGTTATTCAACATGCCAATGGATTTTAGATGATTAAAACAATGGTTTTTGAAAAATCAAATGAACGCTATGTTTTTCCAAGTCATTGTGAACAAGTCTTTTACTCAAAGGTTACAGGTAAGAGGGATTGGTCATTTGTTGTTAGATATGATCCAAGAAGAAGGCGAGTAAAGTATATTGTAGATGAAGAAGATGATATTGAAGAAGAATATGATGTAGAGTTAGATCAGGAAGAATATGGGTTGACAGATGAAGAATATGGAAAAGATGAACCAGGCGTAGGAGATAATGCATCAGTTCTTGATGATGATATGGATGAAGATATGATCGAAAATGACATTGATGACGATGATGATATCATCAATCCTTCCAAAAAAAAAATTGAACCAGATGTTGAGTTGGATGATCAAGAAGAAGATACAAAATAAGGATGATACAAATGTTGTGTTGTATGAGGTACATAACTAGATATTTTAATTTGTATGAATTATACTCTTTAAATAATTTTTTATGTGGGTTAATTACATGTTTTTAAGTTTTATATCATTTTTGTTTTGGTAGTTTCTATGCATGATTACTATGTTGCTTTTGTTTATTTTATATTTTATAAATTGGTTATTGGGGAATTGAGAGTGATATGAGGGGGGGAAGGGGTCATATGAGCTTCCACCTTCACATGGTTGGCCTTGTTTAGTAGAAAATAAATTATTCTCTAAACCCAGAGAAGTTCATTCATTCATCTTTATACTCAAATATCACTCACAAACCCACTCCCTTGTAGTACTAGATGTGGGGACATGCATCTCAGTCATATTTTAAAGGAAACAACTAAAATACATTGTACTAGGGCTAGATCAGTACATGATGGGAAACAGTAACCTCTAAATGGGGCCAACGTTGAAATTATTTCAAAATGTTTTTGTATGCACTGAAATTTGACATGAATAGACTATTTGCATGCCTTGATGATATGGAAGGGTTTCTAGAATCAAATATTACTCACACAACCAATCTGTATATTGACCCATATCTGCATCCGTGTTTCGTTTTAATTTTCACTGTTGAATTTTAAAGGAAAAGGATATTAAAAGACATTTTACTAGGGATAGAGTACATGATGGGTAACAGTCACATGTGAATGGGGCCAACATTGAAATGTGTTTAATTGTTTTTTGTATGCACCGATATTTGACATGGATAGACTATTTACATGGCTTGACGATATGGGAGGGTTTCCATAATCAAAGATCACTCACACACCCACTCTTTATATTCATCGTCTGTGTCGTTCAAAACCAACATCATGCCAATTAGGCCCATGATTTGGGCTATGGAAAGAACAAGACGATATACGAGATTTTGTATTTAAATAATTATTTCATACTAATATTCTTTATGGAGCAAAAGAGTACTTAGATGAGAGAAAAAAAAGACATAAAATAACTTGAAACTTGTGTGATTAATCAAGTACGTTTTTTATCAACGTTATTGCATGCCCTTGCGGTACTAGTAGATGCAGGGACGTGTATCTCAATCGTAATTTAAAGGAAATATCTAAAATACATTATACTAGGGCTAGATCAATACATGATGGGCAACAACAACCTATGAATGGGGCCAACTTTGAAATTCTTTCAAAATGTTTCTGTATGCACTGAAATTTGACATGGATAGACTATTCACATGCCTTGACAATATGGAAGGGTTTCCAGACTCAAATATTACTCACACACCCACTCTTTATATTCATCGTCTGTGTCGTTCAAAACCAACATAATGCCAATTAGGCTCACTATTTTGGTCATGGTGAGAAGGAGATAGATGAGATTTCATATTTAAATAATGATTTCATACTAATATTCTTTATGGAGAAAAAGAATTTTTATATGAGAGAAAAAAAAAAGACATAAAATAACTTGAAGCTTGTGTGATTAATCAAGTACTTATTTATCAACATTATTTCATGCCCTTACAGTACTAGTATATGTAAGGATGTGCATCTCGGTCATATTTTAAAGAAAACAACTAAAAGGCATTGTACTAGGGCTAGATCTATAAGTTTTAAACCTGTGAAGTAAAGCAATGCATATAGATTCTTAAGAAAAATAGAATTTAATCAATGGCTCATTCACATAGTACACATAGATTTATACCGGAAACCCTCAACCGGGAAAACCTTTTTTATATTCATTATATCGAATTTCACCATTCACCATACAATATATACAATGCTTTTAGGTATTCCGCATATACCAAAACCCTAATCCCTTAATCCAGGATAAATTTACAAAACCACTAAAAATAGCAAAATCCACTAAAAATAGCAAAAACCACCCCAAAAAAAAAAATTGGGGCATTGCCCCGAACCCTGTCAGCCCCGAGCTACCACTCATTGTCGAACGCTGCGCATAACTAGGGGGGCATACCTTCCACCCCTAGGACCCCCCTAGGAAATCTCTCGACGCACACAGCACAAACAAAGCACTAGTACGAGGGATCATCAGACGCAGTTGTCATATCTGATGCGCCCACACACACACATGAAAAGAATATAACACATACCCAACATTCTCCCATTTGTTGTTTTCTTTGCATCTAGGGGTCCAGAGGATTATATAATCAACAATCCAGTGCAACAATGCCCATTGTTACTCTACACCAGGAGAACTTTTCTGTGCTCACAGACTTTGTCAATGAATCTGCAACATTCTTCAAAGTGTCAACCTTTTCCAGCAACACCTTCTTTTCCTCAACCATGTCTCTCGCAAAGTGATACTGAACATCAATATGCTTTGTCTTTGAATGATAAGTTGGGTTCTTTGCCAGGAAGATTGCACTCTGATTGTCACAATCTAGTCTCACTGCTTGTTGTAATAACCCAATACCTAAACACAATCTTTGTAACCATACTTCTTCCTTGCTTGCATGAGTGGATGCCATGTATTCAGCTTCTTTAGTTGAGAGTGCCACTACAGCCTATATTTTTCTCATCCAACTGATTTCTCCTCCAAATAGGTTAAACACATACCCACTTGTAGATCTTCTGTGATCCATATCTCCAGCCCAGTCTGCATCAACAAAGCCATGTATGTCCACCACTCTGTCCAATCCTGGTCTTCCTTCGTAGCATAATCCATAACTGGTGGTGCCATGAAGATACCTGAAGACCCTCTTTACTATTGTCTAAGGCTCCTTTCCTGGTTTTGAAATATACCTGCTCAAAACTGCCACTACATGTGCAATGTCAAGTCTAGTACAAACCATTGCATACATCAAACTGCCAACTGCACTAGCATATGGAACATGGAACATGTCCTCTTCTTCTTCCTGTGTTTTGGGACACTGATCTATAGATAAATTTACACCTATGGGAATAGGAACCTTGATCGATTTACTTCCATGCATATTAAACCTCTGCAATATCATCTCAACACATTTTCTCTGATTCAACCAAAGTTTCCTGTTTGCACGATCTCTTTTAATCTCCATTCCCAGAATGAAGTTAGAAGCACCGAGATCCTTCATGTCAAATTTGGAGGATAGCTGTGATTTCACCTCCTTGATAACATCCATGTTATTTCCTACCAACAACATGTCATCAATGTACAACACTACATAAATGAAGTGATTACCAACCTGCTTGGAATATACAAAGTGATCAGCCCTGCTTATTACAAATCCCAATCCAAGGATGTATGTGTCAAACTTTTGGTACCACCTCCTAGGTGATTGCTTCATACCATATAGTGACTTCTTTAGCTTACAGACCAACTCTTTCTTTCCCTTCACTGCAAAGCCTTCTGGTTGCTTCATGTAGATTTCTTCTTCCAGATCCCCATGTAGGAATGTTGTCTTCACATCCATCTGTTCCACTTCAAGAT
>ML796726.1:223827-237495 GCA_009831015.1 Picea engelmannii
TCGAAGGCCCTTTTCTCCAATATGTCCCAGTCTTTGATGCCACAACATGGTCTTCTTTCCAGGGACAATATTGGTCTTGTCTTCTTTATTTCTCTGTTCAGGGACAATAGAACTGTTACACCCATTAGTATAAGTGCTTCCCAGCAACTTGTACATATTTCCACACCGAACTCCCCTCATAAACAACATTTCTCCTCATACCATCTTGCAAGTGTTCTTTCCAAATATAGTATCCATTCTTGCATCATCCATCTTGCTTACAGATATTAGGCTCTTGGCTAGTTTTGGAATGTGCAGAACCCTAGGAATTGTTCTAATCCTTCCATCGTTTAGCAGCAACTTAACCCTTCCACGTGCCAAGATTTTTGTTGTTGAGTCATCTCCTAGGAATACATCACCACCATCATATTTTTCATATTCAAAGAACCACTCCTTGTGAGGAGTCATATGGTATGACGCACCTAAGTCGATCAACCATACATCATGGTCTGCATGTGTACTTGTAGATGCCAAGTAAACATCACCTCCTTCTTCAGTGGAGGTTTTCGCCTCTGTGGAAGATGTACTATCAGATCCCTTTGGTTTTTCAACCTTCTTAGATTTGGAATCTTTCTTATAATGCCCTGTTTTACCACACTTCCAGCATTTCCTCAAAGATTTTCCTGGAGACATAGATCTACCTATAGATTTAGATCTCCACCCCGAAGGCTTACCAGGATTCATGTCTTGGGTACAAGCTCTTACAAATAAAGCATCTGTGCTATGACCATCCATGCTTTTTCGCCTCCTCTCTTCAGATAACAAGGATGCAACTACATCCTCATACTTAAATGTAGATTGAGTGGTACTACCTATTGCTACAACCAGATTATCCCAAGAGTCTGGAAAATAACATAACAAAGTAATACACTTATCTTCTTCTGCAATTGTAATATTAATAGAGCCAAGTTGACTTACCAGAGTATTAAAGGAATTTAGATGTTCTGTCATAGAAACTCCATTTTCCATCCTAAGATGATACAAATTCTTTCGAAGAAACAACTTGTTTACCAAGTACTTTGATTGATACAAATTCCCCAACTTATCCCATAGTTCCTTGGCTGTAGATTCTCCTAAGACATTCAACAACAACGAATCTGCCAGGCAGAGTCGAATAGTACTCCTTGCTCTTCTGTCCAACTTTTCCCAATCTTCCTTCGACATACCAGTAGGTGGTGTACTAGTAGTTTGTGCACTAGTAGGTTGTGTACCAGTAGCCTGTGTGCCAGTAGACGATGTACCAGTAGGCTGTGTACCAGGATCCATAACGATCCATTGTTCTTTGTTTGAAATAAGGTCCTCCATCCTGAGCTTCCATAGCTCAAAGTTTTTACCATTGAACTTCTCTATCTCAATTCTAGAAGAAATCGTCATTCCTCTTTCTGCACTCAAATCACCACTGCAAAAGCTCCCACTAAACCCAGGTTTATCACAAACCCAAGATAAACTTGATCTATCAAGACCGAGCCAAACCCTCAACAACAAAGGCATCCCTCTAAAGCTAAAAACGATCTCTGATACCACATGTAAGTTTTAAACTTGTGAAGTAAAGTAATGCATATATATTCTTAATCAAAATAGAATTTAATCAATGGCTCATTCACATAGTACACAAAGATTTATACCGGACACCCTCAATCGGGAAAACCTTTCTTATATTCATTATATCAAATTTCACTATTCACCATACAATATATACAATGTTTTTAGGTATTCCGTAGATACCAAAACCCTAATCCCTTAATCCGGGATTAATTTACAAAACCACTAAAAATGGCAAAATCCGCTAAAAATAGCAAAAGCCGCCCCAAAAAAATAAGGAACGCTACGCATAACCAAGGGGGGCATACCTTCCCCCCCCCCCTGGGACCCCCCTAGGAAAGTGCCCAACGCACATGGCACAAAAAAGCACTAGTATGAGGGATCATTAGACATAGTTTTCATATCTGACGCGCCCACACACACACATGCAAAGAATATAACACATACCCAACAAGATCAAGGGAAGCATTAACCTGTGAATGGGGCCAACATTGAAATTATTTCAAAATATTTTTGTATGCACTGAAATTTGGCATGGATATATTGTTCACATGCCTTAACGATATGGAAGGGTTTCCAGACTCAAATATTACTCACACACCCACTCAAAATTCCTACACTTGTGTTTCCCGAAATTAGTGACAACTGTCAATCAAGGGACCACATGGATACATAGAGAGCACAACACATAACATATTTTTAGTGCTTGCATATCCATTTTCTTGGTCATAGTAGTGGTGTTGAAAAAAAGAGGCTCATCAATTTTGTGAATTTATGCGATATGCGTTTGACCATACATGTCTTAGATCTTATTGTTCATTGGTTATATTTCAAGGACTGTTTTAACGGAGGAATGGAATGTCCAACTAGTGAAATGCATGATGATTGTGTGTGGATATGTCGATCGAAAGTTCCATGATTTGATAGAGATATTTTGTATTGATGGAAAGGCTCTTGATACCAATTATCTATTTATGGGTGACTATGTTGATTGTGGATACTACTCTGTTGATATTGTATCATTGCTAGTTACTTTGAAAGTGTGCCACAAGGAGATTTATAAAATTTAATGTGTTTTGTAAAAAATATGATTGAATTAGAAACTAATCAACCAATTGATTGAGACAAACACCCAAATAGGTTCTCAAAATGATGGTTGTAATGCAGAAGAAAAGTAGTTTATGTGTTAATTTTTCCATAAGTGGGAAATTGTGTCATAGCATAGCACCATATATTGTGAGTTTTTTTGTTTTTGGCATTGGATTTCTACTTGCAAGCAAAGCATCAAACATAGTTACTATCCAACAAATGTGATGGGTGCCCAAACAACCTCGAGGGGAAATCAATTCAGAGTACCTAATGAATGGATGTGTAAATCATGATTTTTCAGATGTCTTGTTCCCAAAAATTGATCGATTAAATCCTACAAGAATAAATATGTCAGTGTTTAAAACTTAGTGAATAAAGGCATGTTCAAGGAATATTTAATTATAGATTTGTTTCCTTTCATTAGCCAAAATTTTCCTCTATGGGGCTAATCATCAAAACAACATTTAAGTGGGCACTCTTCTAGCCTGTTCTAATACTATAATTCTTATTTTCCTACCCTAATTTTGGATCACATTCCTTATATTTGTTGAGTAGATTGACTATATTATTTATGTAGTCTATATGTTGGGTACTTTTCAGTTATATTTCTTCTTACTGGTAATTTTTCTCGTCATGTTGTTGTTCAAGTCACTCTGAGGTTGTCTTTTATTCTGATCTTACTTGTGAAGCATGGTTATGATTAATGTTGCAATGATCAAACACAAGGGTAGAAAGGGTACTATTGATGAATTTTTGGTAAGGAAGGATTATAGGGTTATCAAATGATCGTAAGGAAGGATTCTAAGGTTCTCAAATAATCTTGAGAAGAGCACTTGACCCCAAGTAGGAGCCAAATGTTACCCATTGTGTCGTTGGGCACAAAACAATTTCCATAGTGATGATGACATTGTGTAATGGTTATCTTAATCCTCATCGATTGTGATAACATTGATATTCCTACCCTAAACCTCTTTGATATCGTTTTGTTTGTTTTTTATTTTAAACACCTACAGGTCATCGGTCTTTCGACGTCCGTAGCATCACATATATAGCATACACATTGGAAGACCAACGTTACCTTCCGTCGGTCTCTGACGTTCCTAGCATCGATGTTATGGCGTCAACGTCGTTGATATATAAAACCCATGTTAGAAGACCGACGTTACCTTTCATTAGTTTTCTGAAGTTCCTAGCATTGTTGCCATGGAATCAACGTCGTAGGTGAAACGTTGTTGATATAGCGTAGACGTCGGAAGACCGACGTTACCTATCGTCGACTGTCTGATGTGCCTAGCATCCTTGTCATGGAATCAACATCGTAGGTGAGACCTCACTGATATAGTGTACACATCGGAAGACTGACGGTCTGTGTCATCATAGGTGACACATCCCGGTGTCGTTGTAGCGATGTCCATAGTGGGATTGGACAGTGAAGTCTGAGATGACATGTGTCCGCATCAAATGTTGCAAGAGAGATGATATATGTGTCATCGGAAAATTGACATCATGTGAAATGAAATTTGAGGGGATCCAATGTTTGTCGATCTCCCGACAATATAAATTGGTAATCACTATGAACACACCATTGGAATTTGACCCAAATGTACTAGTGTCATGGTATTTCATCCAATATTATCCTTAACTTATTTATACCAATCATCATCAATATGAAAAGTTAGAATCCTTTCTTGAAGATTCATCTTAAGAGGTATTACCGAGAATATGCATGGTCTCCGACTCAACGCATATGCCACTATGTTCACCATTCCTTTAATGTAAGTAATATTAAAGTCATATTCTCTAAGTAATTCTAACCAATGCCTCTAACATGCGTTCAAGTCACTCTACATAAATATATGTTGCAATCCACAGTGATATGTCTTTAATTTGAATTTTTTTCTAATTAGATAATGTCTCTAAACTCTCAAGGAATAAACACTTGCTAATAACTCCAAGTCATGTGTTGCATAGTTCTCTTCATTCTTTCTCAATTTCCTTGAGATGTAATCAATCACTCGACCATCTTGCATCAAAAATCTTCCTAAACCTTCCTTGGATGCGTTTGTGCATACCAAGAATTCCTTGTCCATATTGGGGACTTTTAGTATTGGTTTTTTCGTCAACAACTCTTTAAGATTTTGAAATGATTTCGCAAGTTTCTCTGTCCAAATGGAATTCTTGTTTTTATTTTGCAATTCCGTGATTAGATTTGTTATCTTCAAAAAACCTTCAACGAACCATCGGTAATATCCTGCTAAACCCATAAATCTATGTACTTATTTTACATTTTTTGGTGTTGGACTTTCCATAATAGCCTCTATTTTTTCTAGATCTACAACGATACGTTCACTAGATATGATATGTCCTAAGTAATGAATCTTCGATTGGTAAAATGAACATTTCGATAGTTTTTTGTACAATCATTTTTCTCATAGACACTGTAGGACTAATATTAAATGTTCGTCATGCTCTTATTTCATCCGAGAATAAATTAGTATGTCATCAATAAATACTTGAACAAACTTATCCAAGTATTCATAGAACACCCCATTCATCAAACTCATGAATACCCCCGGGGCGTTCATCAATTTGAACAGTAAAACTATAAACTCATAGTGTCTGAATCTTGTCTTAAAAGTAGTCTTAGGGATATCTTCTTCCTTAATCCATAATTGATAATACCTTGATCTCAAATCAATATTAGAAAACATAGTCACTCCCTTCATCTCATCAAACAAATAATCTATTCTTGGCAACAAATACTGGTTCTTTATCGTCCCTTTATTCAATTGATGATAGTCAATACAATGTCTCCATGATCCATCCTTCTTTCTTACGAAAATAACCAGTGCTCCCCAAGGTGACACACTTGGACATATAAGTCCCAAGTCCAACAATTCCTTCAATTTCATTTTCAACTCCTGTAATTTAGGCGTTGACATCTAATATGGCACTCTCGCTATCGACTCAGTTCCAGGCTTAAAGTATATTGTAAACTCCAACTCTCTTTCAGGCGGTAAACCTGGTAACTCTTTTGGAAATACTTCTGCAAACTCTTGTACTACAGGAAGTTTTTCTAATCCTTTCACCTCACCCTTTTTGTTTAGTGCTAAGATTGCATAAATATTGCACCCCTTTCACATACTCTTATGTAGCTGTAGCATTGAAATAAATCTCAAGGAAACCCCATGGTTCCTTCCTACAATCACTCTACTCCATCCCAAATCATATGTCAAACTTAACTGTTTCATATTACAGTTAAGTATCACATCATGCAACTCAAACTAATCCATACCAATGACTATGTCATAAGATCCTAATATCATGACATATAGGTTTCCCTTCATTACAAAATCTCCCAGGTTAATGCTACAGTACATAAACTTTCCTCCAACCTTCTATTTGGCAACTAATGCCATTTCTACGTAGTTGAACTCATCCTGCTCGAATTCCTTTACCTTAATTCTCTTTAGTACTTCATTGGAGATAAATCTCTTTGTAGCACCTGGATCTATCAAAACACTAAAATTTTGGTCAGTGATTGTACCTGATGTCTCGAGCATAATGGTCTGGTGCTCAGCCTAGCGGTTGTTTACTATTGCATATATCATGTGGGCCTTGCCCAAATCTCCAACTATAGTGGGTCTTGATGATCCAACTGCCCTGGCCTTCTCAATCGAATAGTCTCATTGGTAATGTGGCTCTCCACATGTCCAACATCCATTATTCGGTCCAATACTCCTTGTCCCCGAAGTAGAAATTTTCATCCTAGAAATTTGTGATCCTGGTCTATTTTGTTGAACACGCTTAAAATGTTGTTGTTATTGCGAACAAAATTGTTGTTGTGGTCCTCTATAAGGATTCCTCTACTCAGGAGTATGTCATCGTGGTGTCGGGAACATAGGTCCTTTGGGCACATCTCGATGCCCTGAAGTCTGTCTGGAAAGTGTTTGATGCTGATGTGCTCCTGATGTCACCTGTCCAGATGATATATAAGGAGTCCTATCCTGACCCCCATCATTTAGTTCTTCCTCAACTATGAGGGCCTTCTGAACTGCATCGTGCAATTTATAAGAAATTAGGATCCTTACCTTCGTACGAATGTTAAATTTAAGGACGAAAAAAAACTTGTTGACCTTTAACTTCTCTATCTTCAGATGTGGAGCATACCTAAGTAGTTCCATGAATCTGGCCTCATACTTTGGTACCATATGAATACCCTGTCGTAAGGCGTTGAACTCGTTAAGCTAGCACTCAATGAATTCCTCGGACAAGTACCTTTCCCAGAACTGTTCCTCGAGAAACTCCCACGACACGTCTTCGATGACTATGTTTAGTTGAGGTAGGAGCGTCTTCCACCAAATTAGAGCGCTCCCTTTCAATTGGAATATCGCCATGTAGACCTTCATGTTGGAGGTGTAATCATGAAGTGTGAAGCACATCGCCAGGTTCTCCAACCATGCCTCAGTGGCTAAGCCATCCGGGGCAGCCCAAAACTCGGGAAACTTCACCTTCTTGAGTTCTCTATGTATACTACTACTAATACTAGCTGGAATGCATTGTGAACCCTCATTAGGAAAATACACTCTACCTTCATCTCAATATATGTGGTTGATCAACACCTCTGACATCCTCTGAAAGGATCTCATCATACCTACCACATCTCCCATAGAAACCTTCTCCTTCTCAGTGGTTTGTTTTTATCCTTGGGGGTTAGACCCTTCTGGCGTGGATAATATTGGAGGTGCCACACCTCTTTCTCTAGAACCATGTCGTCTACTTCCCCTACGTCCTCTAACCATGATTACCTGCATATACAATTTCAAAATTTAATTAGTGATATAATTTTAATCATTTAGTTAACATAGTGGAAGGCGTAACGGTCCAATGTCACAAGGTTGAACCCACTATTATACCATATGTAATGTCCCATCCATTACGACATCAATTTATTAAGTATAGTAGAGAAATATTTTTTTTTTTAAACAATTGTTAGGACAAGTGATATGCAATAACAAAGTACATAATAATTACACTTCCAATTCTCATTTCATCACTACACAACAAGAAACCAAATACCACGTCACAATATCGAGATCAACCATATCACATAAAGATAAAAAAGAATATATTCCCACCCAACCTATCCTACAAGGTTAGGACCTCCAAGACACATAATCAATGCTCAAGTCCAGGATTCATCCGATTTATTTTGACCATTTAAGGTCTCAAGACTAGTGATCATTCTAAGGAACAAGGAGATATCTAGTTCCCTTAACCATCAGCCTATTCCAATTTTAGTGATTAATCAACAACAATACTCATCATAAAATCTTTAAGCACACAGTAGTCTACTAGGAATTAAACATTCATTTAAGAATTAAACACATGTAGAATAAGAACTTTTTACAACCTTTTTGTGAAGCACAACAAGAAATTCCATTTAACACGCATGTGATGAACCCTCACATATGTTCTCTAGATATATTATACTAAACCTTTCATACAATACATATAATAGTCTCATAGGAAATAATTGAATTTATTTGAATATAAACTCACAATTTTGTTTAATTCATAACTATAAACACAAGGTTAACAATAATTATTAGTTGGTATAAGTTGGGTCGTGATTCCACAATTATACAACAAACTTTACATACACACCTAACATCAAAACCCTTTAAGTCTCACTCTACAATGTATCTCTTAAGAGATGAATCCAAATTCCCTTATTATCTCTTTTACTATAAGAAGATAACTTAATTTAATTGATAACTAAACTCTTTAACTTTATTCCTAAATAATACCACTCTAATTATTATTAATTTAAATAACCTTTAATAATTCCTTTAAGGCCATCTCTTCTTAACACTGAGAGTTTTACTATCCATAATCCAATTGGATACACTCTAAGTTTTATTTTTACAGAGAAAATTCTAATACACTAATATGGTTGTCATTAAATAAATTTTTAAAAATATCAAATGTGAAAATCCTACATCGATTTCCAGATTGGCATAACTAGAGCCCGTGACCATGCAAGTTTCTAACAACCCCAGGTTGCAAGATTAACTGGTAGTGTCCCTACGATTTAATTACTAGAGTTACCAAAATATTTGGTCGCCCCCCAACTCATTTTCGATTCATGACCCGACCTTACATTTGGCAGTGACACTAAATCTTGGTTTCGAATCACAATCATTCAACAGTTGTTATAATTTCAAAAATTTGAAATTTGAAATTTCTTTTACAACGATTTTATAATAATTCAAGTCCAATTTTCAATTGACTTGGCGGCGACCCAAGAAGTTTGATCTTAAGAATAGATTCAAAATTGTTTTAAAAACTATGGTGACTCTATCCACAATGATTGGTAGCAGTCATTCACTCCAAGGATTGAATTGTGGAACGGCTTATGGAGTCCAACCAAGGGTGGTTAAGGCTTAGCAAAGATGGTTTACATCGACCCAAATATTGTGGTTCTCAATAGTCATACCACATCCAGGGAATGGGGAGAAATCCAAGTTTTTGGACTTGCCAAAGTTTTTGATAGGATCACATGCAATTCTTAAATTGGTAACGCAAGTAAGTTTACATGGACCAACAAAATTTTCTAAATTTCGGAACTAGAAACTAATACGACTATGATAAAAAGGAGTAAGAAATTCGGGAATTTTTTTCCGATTGCGGCATTTAAATAAATTATGGACGTAGAGTAGCAATTTAAAGGAATAATGAATCCAAGGAATTTGGCAATTGGGGTTGTAAAAAAAAGGGTTTGGCAGCGTTCGAATTAACAATTATAATTCTTTTTGTATTTACAAATTCACTACATAATCAAAGTTTTAGCTAGTTCGTGCGACAAAACCAATTCCCAAAAATTCCACTTGCCTAATTTACAACGAACAAATCAGAC
This sequence comes from Picea engelmannii, assembly GCA_009831015.1. Lineage (NCBI taxonomy): Eukaryota > Viridiplantae > Streptophyta > Pinopsida > Pinales > Pinaceae > Picea > Picea engelmannii. The sequence continues at coordinate 233,417 of ML796726.1, forward strand.
ATAAAAGTTGAAATCTAATTGATAAATAAAAGAGTTCAATTTCATGTATTGTTAGTAAATTTTGGCATCTTTTCAAATAGACTCTAAAGTTTTGATTTTCCATTAAAATTTGCAGTGTACAATTAAATTGTAATTTATGGGTTATACAATAAGAATGACAACAAAACAAAGTAAAACAAACTCTAGATTTCACAAGGCTCTTCCAAGAGCTTGTGAATTTTATTACATAAATCAAAATTGTCATACAAATATTCTTAAACAATTCATATACACAATTCTACTCTTATTACAATATAATAATCCAGAAATAAAATATCGGAACCATGAAGATGGAAAATTTGAGGAATATGTCAATGTTTTGTGCTCTTTCCTTATTCTTGCTTGCCAATCACTAGGACTTCACTGGTACCTCTTAGTCAATGCTACGGGTACTCTTCTTCCCCCTTATTCCCCTGAGCTGCAAAGGGGCCACACACAAGAAACCAACAACAATAGCTCCAAGGCTTGCCTCGCAAGGTAGAGCTTCCACTCTTTCTACAAGCTTGGTATCCCAACTCTCACAAGTAAAACATAGTCAAAACTATTTTGGTAGCATAACCTTACCAAGAATAATTGATCTCCATTTCCCTTGAACACCATTTGTTTTATAGAAATATCCCAAATGACACATGCCCGCATGCATAATTAATTATCTTTTTAATTAATTTAATTAGTAATATTCACCCACACATTTGTCACAGTCTCCCCAAGTTGCACAAGTAAATACCATTTTTAATTTAATTAAAAGGCCATTTTCCCTCACATTCTCCAATGTGTTCCTATTTTTGCTCTTGGTTGTCCCTTTGTTCCCCAAGTTCTCATTTAATGAGCATCTCCTAACTAGATCTTAGTTAGATTTGGATTAGGAGTCTTCCTCTAGTTAGACTAGTGGTAGATTGACTCTAGATACAATTCTATGTGTACACCTATTCTCTCATATTTTATTTCTTTCTATTTTAAAAATCTCTTTTATTATTTTCATGCACACATGTGCATTCTATCCAATCTTTAGATTTTTCTCACTTTTTCCTTAAATTGATTTATCTCTATTCTTTTAATTTAGTTAATATTTTAATTTAGTCCCCTAACTAAAGTTAGACTTAGGCTTAGTCTTAGAATTAGGATTAGAATTTTATTGGGATTTATAATTAATAAATTCATTGAATAATTAACTATTTTAATGTGACAAGATCTAAATAATTCAATGTTTTATAGGCCACCTAGATTTATGGACTCAAGTTTTTAATTACACGATGTGCCCTTCAAGACACACCTCCATGCTCCAAGGGTGCCACTTGCCTTTGACTGGTTTTGGAAGTTTTTCTGACCTTTGGATTCAACACTCCAGTCGGTCAAACTTGTGAGAGACTAAGGGATTATAAGGAATAAGGACCTCGCCTTATTGCGCACCCCTTAGAAATCTTCATGAGCGATTGTCTCAGTCTGCCCTCACAACATCGTGGACCTCTCGAACTAGGTAATCGTTAACCTACCATTCAGCGACAATGGGAGTTCTAGTAGGCTATCACAAGGATGTTGCCACACCTCTCCCTCAATGTCTGGTTTCTGTGCATGGCCCCTCTACTCCTTATGTGAGTCAGATTAATAAGCATCGTCAAGCCTACATCCACTGAAAACAACCATGTCATTAATTCATATATATATATATATATATATATATATATATATATATATATATCATATTGTAATCAATCATATGTCACATTTATGAAAATAAAATAATAAATCAAAATAAAATCCACCCCCTGACTCAATCCAGAGTCCAAAAAAGCCCATTGATGCCATCAACATCCATAGCCTGCCATGTGTCCTGCACACTCAGTAAAACTCGTCAATAGCATCTGCCAATACTTATGTATCAAAATATCTATAAGTCACAATACATCATCATCAACATTTATATCCCATAATCGAAACAAAATCATAATATACCATAACCGAATCACTTACACGCAAGTTTCCTCAAAGAATATGTCAATAAAAGTGTGCTCAGTAGAGCAGGGTGTTACAACCTGGTAATTAACAACACAACAATTCACTAATTCTGGAAAGTGATAAGTTTGTGGAAAAATTGATTTGGCTAGGTTCAATTCCCATAAGTGCAAGTAGTCTCTACCATTGTTAGTGTCAACCTAGGCTCTCTGAATTAATTGGTGAAGGTCGGGGAAACACAGGGAACGGTAAAAAACATATGCTTCCTTATCCTCAGAGTGGTCATAAGATACAATCATTTTCTTGGATGGTTGGATTTGGCTAGATTTTGATTGAATCTCCATTTTATTACTTTTAAGGGAAAAGACTGAAAAACAGATGTAGGTTTGGGGAATTATGAATTTATTCATGTTCAACTCCTAAATATGTAACTAATCTTTCAAATACCTAAATCTATAATATGATAACTTTCTTAACTTGTAAGGATCAAACTGTGACAGAATGGTGTCAAAAATTTCACAATTACATTCGATTAGTACATTTTCATCAGAGGCAGATGGCTGACCAGATTGACTACCTTTCTCCATCTATCCTTATTTTAAACAATACAAACACATTTGAAATATGGAAATGAGAACACTACCCAAAATTATTTGTCGAAGGAGAATTTGACTTCTTTTATTGGATTCTATTGTACTCGTAACAATGTTAACCGTGTGCGTTTACCTCATGTTATTTGAGGGTAATCGTTTTAAACTTTTTTAAAAATCCTTTGGATTACATCGACACGACACCTTTTTTATTTGGATTACATCACTGTGGAACTTGTCATCCATTTGTGAATTTCGACTACAATCTAAATTGGTTTCATAATACCACCTCTATGTGCCAAAATGAATAATTTTATGATAAATTATTACCCATTAATATAATGGTTCAGAATTTAGGCCTCTAACACCTTGTTGTCCAACGTTCACTTTCACCGATCAAAATAAGCTGAGACCATCGATATTGGATCTATATGAATGATATGATCAAGTATGTTTAATTTTTATTTCAAACCCTGCATGTTATCTATTGTGCGTACATAAATATGGAAAAGTGATGTTGTATATAAGGTATAAAAACTAAACTAATGAGTGACTGATAGGGAAAACTTGAAGTGAATGGAACTCAAACAGAGCCATTGTAAACCATTTAATATGGAACAAATAGCTATAGGATATACATTCTCTATCTACATCAACAATGAGGATACATACTGAATAAATTGTGGGGTCAATCCCTCAGATGCACAGGTGGGGTCATTCTCTCCGTGTACTATTCTGCTTCTCTGTGCACTCTAGGTATAGTAAGGTGTCGATCCAATGCAAATGTTAGCGAGTTTCTCCTTTGTGCAAACTCATCACTGGAAAGTGGGGTTTATCTAATGCAAATTTTAGTGGGTTACTCCTATGCACACTCTCCTTATTGGCAAGTGGGGTCAAAAAATGCACTGGTCAACCAGTTTAGGAGTGGGTTTATTTGGTCGAGGTTTGGTGCCATAGTGTTTTTTTATGTTTGAATTATATATTTTTTATTTGTTTCACTTTTTGTTTATTTTTTATTTGTTATTTTTTTGTAATATAATTTAAACATATATTTTTATATAATATGTGGTATATAGTTATATATAATCCTCTTAATCCCTAAACCCCCTAATCCCTCAATCCCTAACTCCTAACCCCTGACCCTAAACCACATCCAAATCCCCCAAAAATATTTTTTGTGTTAAAAGTTTTAATGGCTACCATATGACAATTGCATCTCAAAGATTTCATTTAGGCCCTAGGTAGTGGTTTTGGACCATGCACATGGTTCCTATGGTGGAATATGAAGGTGGAGGGTTATAAAGTTACCAAGGTTACTGGGTGGAGGGTTAAATAGTTGTGGTATATTATCAATATTGATTGATATTTCAAATCAATAAACACATGCTCAATATGGATTAGGAGGTTATAGGTTGGTGGGTTATGAGATAAATCAAGGTCATTGACTTCTAACCAACCATAGAAAATGGCATAGAACTAAACAACAAGTATTTAACC
>ML796726.1:240845-283142 GCA_009831015.1 Picea engelmannii
ACTCCAAGGATTGAATTGTGGAACGGCTTATGGAGTCCAACCAAGGGTGGTTAAGGCTTAGCAAAGATGGTTTACATCGACCCAAATATTGTGGTTCTCAATAGTCATACCACATCCAGGGAATGGGGAGAAATCCAAGTTTTTGGACTTGCCAAAGTTTTTGATAGGATCACATGCAATTCTTAAATTGGTAACGCAAGTAAGTTTACATGGACCAACAAAATTTTCTAAATTTCGGAACTAGAAACTAATACGACTATGATAAAAAGGAGTAAGAAATTCGGGAATTTTTTTCCGATTGCGGCATTTAAATAAATTATGGACGTAGAGTAGCAATTTAAAGGAATAATGAATCCAAGGAATTTGGCAATTGGGGTTGTAAAAAAAAGGGTTTGGCAGCGTTCGAATTAACAATTATAATTCTTTTTGTATTTACAAATTCACTACATAATCAAAGTTTTAGCTAGTTCGTGCGACAAAACCAATTCCCAAAAATTCCACTTGCCTAATTTACAACGAACAAATCAGACATAAAAGTTGAAATCTAATTGATAAATAAAAGAGTTCAATTTCATGTATTGTTAGTAAATTTTGGCATCTTTTCAAATAGACTCTAAAGTTTTGATTTTCCATTAAAATTTGCAGTGTACAATTAAATTGTAATTTATGGGTTATACAATAAGAATGACAACAAAACAAAGTAAAACAAACTCTAGATTTCACAAGGCTCTTCCAAGAGCTTGTGAATTTTATTACATAAATCAAAATTGTCATACAAATATTCTTAAACAATTCATATACACAATTCTACTCTTATTACAATATAATAATCCAGAAATAAAATATCGGAACCATGAAGATGGAAAATTTGAGGAATATGTCAATGTTTTGTGCTCTTTCCTTATTCTTGCTTGCCAATCACTAGGACTTCACTGGTACCTCTTAGTCAATGCTACGGGTACTCTTCTTCCCCCTTATTCCCCTGAGCTGCAAAGGGGCCACACACAAGAAACCAACAACAATAGCTCCAAGGCTTGCCTCGCAAGGTAGAGCTTCCACTCTTTCTACAAGCTTGGTATCCCAACTCTCACAAGTAAAACATAGTCAAAACTATTTTGGTAGCATAACCTTACCAAGAATAATTGATCTCCATTTCCCTTGAACACCATTTGTTTTATAGAAATATCCCAAATGACACATGCCCGCATGCATAATTAATTATCTTTTTAATTAATTTAATTAGTAATATTCACCCACACATTTGTCACAGTCTCCCCAAGTTGCACAAGTAAATACCATTTTTAATTTAATTAAAAGGCCATTTTCCCTCACATTCTCCAATGTGTTCCTATTTTTGCTCTTGGTTGTCCCTTTGTTCCCCAAGTTCTCATTTAATGAGCATCTCCTAACTAGATCTTAGTTAGATTTGGATTAGGAGTCTTCCTCTAGTTAGACTAGTGGTAGATTGACTCTAGATACAATTCTATGTGTACACCTATTCTCTCATATTTTATTTCTTTCTATTTTAAAAATCTCTTTTATTATTTTCATGCACACATGTGCATTCTATCCAATCTTTAGATTTTTCTCACTTTTTCCTTAAATTGATTTATCTCTATTCTTTTAATTTAGTTAATATTTTAATTTAGTCCCCTAACTAAAGTTAGACTTAGGCTTAGTCTTAGAATTAGGATTAGAATTTTATTGGGATTTATAATTAATAAATTCATTGAATAATTAACTATTTTAATGTGACAAGATCTAAATAATTCAATGTTTTATAGGCCACCTAGATTTATGGACTCAAGTTTTTAATTACACGATGTGCCCTTCAAGACACACCTCCATGCTCCAAGGGTGCCACTTGCCTTTGACTGGTTTTGGAAGTTTTTCTGACCTTTGGATTCAACACTCCAGTCGGTCAAACTTGTGAGAGACTAAGGGATTATAAGGAATAAGGACCTCGCCTTATTGCGCACCCCTTAGAAATCTTCATGAGCGATTGTCTCAGTCTGCCCTCACAACATCGTGGACCTCTCGAACTAGGTAATCGTTAACCTACCATTCAGCGACAATGGGAGTTCTAGTAGGCTATCACAAGGATGTTGCCACACCTCTCCCTCAATGTCTGGTTTCTGTGCATGGCCCCTCTACTCCTTATGTGAGTCAGATTAATAAGCATCGTCAAGCCTACATCCACTGAAAACAACCATGTCATTAATTCATATATATATATATATATATATATATATATATATATATATATATCATATTGTAATCAATCATATGTCACATTTATGAAAATAAAATAATAAATCAAAATAAAATCCACCCCCTGACTCAATCCAGAGTCCAAAAAAGCCCATTGATGCCATCAACATCCATAGCCTGCCATGTGTCCTGCACACTCAGTAAAACTCGTCAATAGCATCTGCCAATACTTATGTATCAAAATATCTATAAGTCACAATACATCATCATCAACATTTATATCCCATAATCGAAACAAAATCATAATATACCATAACCGAATCACTTACACGCAAGTTTCCTCAAAGAATATGTCAATAAAAGTGTGCTCAGTAGAGCAGGGTGTTACAACCTGGTAATTAACAACACAACAATTCACTAATTCTGGAAAGTGATAAGTTTGTGGAAAAATTGATTTGGCTAGGTTCAATTCCCATAAGTGCAAGTAGTCTCTACCATTGTTAGTGTCAACCTAGGCTCTCTGAATTAATTGGTGAAGGTCGGGGAAACACAGGGAACGGTAAAAAACATATGCTTCCTTATCCTCAGAGTGGTCATAAGATACAATCATTTTCTTGGATGGTTGGATTTGGCTAGATTTTGATTGAATCTCCATTTTATTACTTTTAAGGGAAAAGACTGAAAAACAGATGTAGGTTTGGGGAATTATGAATTTATTCATGTTCAACTCCTAAATATGTAACTAATCTTTCAAATACCTAAATCTATAATATGATAACTTTCTTAACTTGTAAGGATCAAACTGTGACAGAATGGTGTCAAAAATTTCACAATTACATTCGATTAGTACATTTTCATCAGAGGCAGATGGCTGACCAGATTGACTACCTTTCTCCATCTATCCTTATTTTAAACAATACAAACACATTTGAAATATGGAAATGAGAACACTACCCAAAATTATTTGTCGAAGGAGAATTTGACTTCTTTTATTGGATTCTATTGTACTCGTAACAATGTTAACCGTGTGCGTTTACCTCATGTTATTTGAGGGTAATCGTTTTAAACTTTTTTAAAAATCCTTTGGATTACATCGACACGACACCTTTTTTATTTGGATTACATCACTGTGGAACTTGTCATCCATTTGTGAATTTCGACTACAATCTAAATTGGTTTCATAATACCACCTCTATGTGCCAAAATGAATAATTTTATGATAAATTATTACCCATTAATATAATGGTTCAGAATTTAGGCCTCTAACACCTTGTTGTCCAACGTTCACTTTCACCGATCAAAATAAGCTGAGACCATCGATATTGGATCTATATGAATGATATGATCAAGTATGTTTAATTTTTATTTCAAACCCTGCATGTTATCTATTGTGCGTACATAAATATGGAAAAGTGATGTTGTATATAAGGTATAAAAACTAAACTAATGAGTGACTGATAGGGAAAACTTGAAGTGAATGGAACTCAAACAGAGCCATTGTAAACCATTTAATATGGAACAAATAGCTATAGGATATACATTCTCTATCTACATCAACAATGAGGATACATACTGAATAAATTGTGGGGTCAATCCCTCAGATGCACAGGTGGGGTCATTCTCTCCGTGTACTATTCTGCTTCTCTGTGCACTCTAGGTATAGTAAGGTGTCGATCCAATGCAAATGTTAGCGAGTTTCTCCTTTGTGCAAACTCATCACTGGAAAGTGGGGTTTATCTAATGCAAATTTTAGTGGGTTACTCCTATGCACACTCTCCTTATTGGCAAGTGGGGTCAAAAAATGCACTGGTCAACCAGTTTAGGAGTGGGTTTATTTGGTCGAGGTTTGGTGCCATAGTGTTTTTTTATGTTTGAATTATATATTTTTTATTTGTTTCACTTTTTGTTTATTTTTTATTTGTTATTTTTTTGTAATATAATTTAAACATATATTTTTATATAATATGTGGTATATAGTTATATATAATCCTCTTAATCCCTAAACCCCCTAATCCCTCAATCCCTAACTCCTAACCCCTGACCCTAAACCACATCCAAATCCCCCAAAAATATTTTTTGTGTTAAAAGTTTTAATGGCTACCATATGACAATTGCATCTCAAAGATTTCATTTAGGCCCTAGGTAGTGGTTTTGGACCATGCACATGGTTCCTATGGTGGAATATGAAGGTGGAGGGTTATAAAGTTACCAAGGTTACTGGGTGGAGGGTTAAATAGTTGTGGTATATTATCAATATTGATTGATATTTCAAATCAATAAACACATGCTCAATATGGATTAGGAGGTTATAGGTTGGTGGGTTATGAGATAAATCAAGGTCATTGACTTCTAACCAACCATAGAAAATGGCATAGAACTAAACAACAAGTATTTAACCCATATAAGAAAATACTTTAAAGAGAATTAATCATAGAAAATTTAAAATCACATACATCAACCTACATTTCAATAATTCAATATCATTTATCTTATTCTTCTTCCAACACCACATCTGTATCATTTGGTTCAAAATATACACCCACCCCAACTTCTTTCTCTTCTTCGTCTAAAACATCTAACTACAACCATGATTGAGGTTGTGGTCATGGATGGTCTATCAATATCTTTCCTTCCAGTTAAGATTATGTAAGCCCCATGGTGATAAAATAGGACCTATGGGCTTAGAATTGAAAGTGATTTGAGGCATAGGATAGTGGTTAGATCACTAGGTTGAAGGTGTAGGGGTTGTGGGAACCCTAGGAAGAGGTATGGCCATAAGGATCTTAGTTGAGATCGGATGTGGGGAGGGTTAAGTTGGGTTAGGTATAGGTGGGGTCCTAGGGTTATATGGGTCTAGGGCCGAAGTGGAGGTAGGTTCCTATGCGTGGAATTGGAGAGGGAGATAAGGGGAGGGAGGGAGAGAGCCAACAAGAGCCATATTTTTCATTTTTAATGGCATTGTTAACATGTTCCTCAATTTTTTGTCTTTACGCTCTCCATTGAGTGAGAGAGGGAGGGGGATATAAGGATAGATACAAGATAGAGAGAGGGGGAGAGAGTTAACAAGAGCCTTATTTATCATTTTTAACAACATCGTTATCATGCACCTCAATTTTATGTCTTTACACTCTTGGGAGAGAAGGCTATAATGCCATAGAGAGAGAGGTGCACTCTCTCTCTACCCCCATATTTGTATTCCTCTCTCTCCCTCTCACACTCTCACACGCTCTCTCTCTCTACCCTCTCTATCTTCCTCTCTCTCTCCCTCTTACACTCTCATACGCTCTCTCTCTCTATCCCCCCTCTATGTCTTCCTTTCTCTCCCTCTCACACTCTCACACAATCTAGCAAGTTTGGTACATGGAAATCCAAGGCATGGTAAGGAAATACATGGCCTTGAACTATACATGGAAAGACCTAGACCTAGACCTATACCATGACCTATACCTATACCATGACCATGACCATGACCTAGACCTAGAACATTACCTCGACCACTGCAAAGTGGGTACCTAAATGGAATGGATAGCCATATATCATAGTTGATTTGTTACCTGAATGGAATGGATAGCCATATATAAATTGTGAGTAATTTAACTTACTTCATTTGTATGAATAATGATCACAAAATATTTTTATCAAATAAATCACAATGCCCTAAATAAGGACACCCACCATGACTTGTTGTTTCTCCTCTATATTTTATCATCTTTAAACTGCACATCGATCTTGATTAATACACTCACATAGAGAAGATTACTTTTTAGATTACACGAAACCAAATATTATACCTAATATTCTATGCTCTGCTAGACTCAAGGAAATTCATACCAACAAAGAAAACAAATCACAAAGCTACCACTAAACCATGACCTAGACCATGACCTATACCTAGGCCATAACCTAGACAATGGAAAGATTATTTATCTATACCCCATTGACTCTCTCCCCTTATCTCCCTCTCTCCCAAACTATTCTCCTATGTCTCCCACCACTCTCTCTTACTCTCTCTGTCTTTGATCTCTCACATTCTCACTCACTCACTCACTCCCCTTCTCTCCCTCTTCCTCTCTCTTTCTCCCCCAATCTCCCCCAAAACAACCATATAGATAAGTTCAAATTTAAAATATAGAAAATAATAATAAGCATACTTTGTAATTTAAAATATAACCTTTTGATGGGTTATATATGTGTGTGTGTGTGTGTGTGTGTGTGTGTGTGTGTACACACACACATACACACACACACACACACACACACACACACACACACACACACATATATATATATATATATATAATGAAAATTTATAACCATCGAGCAACGTTTTCTTTGGAGGAATTTCAAAGTGTTAAATATGATTATAAAACACTAGACACAAACACAAAATCAAATTTATTAATGATTGCAAATCGTAATGTTTTTCAAAGTACAACCGATTGATTACAAATCATAACGTTTTTCAAAGTACTACAACCTTATTCAATATCACAATGATTAAATAATTAATAATGAATAACCATTATTCGGGTTTAATGACGTTATTCATATTTTGATTGATACAATTGTTATGTTCCAATGCCTTAAAAATGGAAAGAAGTCAATTAATATAGTCCACTTCAAGATGGAAGCCTCATTTTACAATATATCCAATTCAGAATATAATATGAGATGAGATAAGATTATCCTAAGACTAGGTATTCTTGGTGTATATATAGGAGACAAAGTGTACAATCATATTGAAAGGGTACAATGAATGGTTCTAGCCAACATATAATTACAACAATATAAATGTAATAATGAAATATCTAGGGATTAATAAGGGATTTTATAGATAACATGGGGATTTGTCTAGGTAGTAACATGCCCCTCCCCTTCAAACAAGTGTTGTCCTCAACACTTGACTAACTATGGGTGTTTCTGCATGAATAAATCATCTTCCCATGTTTCCTCTTCCATTGACAGGTTCTTCCATTTGACAAAGTACTCCATAATTGCTCGATTTATCAAATGGTTAGTCCTTGTTTCAAGGATTGTTTATGGCTCTAGTATTATTTTCCCTTCTTCATTAATCTCTAGTAAAATAGTTTGGACTAGGATCTTGTTGTCAATTACCTTCTTTATTCAAGAAACATGGAATACTGGATGTACACGTGAAGATGGAGGTAACTCCAATTTGTAAGCCATACTTCCAATCCTTTGCAAAACCTTATAGGTGGGAAAATATTTGTCCTTATTTTGTTTCTCAAGGGACATCTATTTTTATGGTTATAGCCTCATAAATACCCAATCCCCCACTTCAAATTCCCATTCGTTGCAATGTTGACTTGTTGCTTGTTTCATCCTATTTTGTTCCATAACCAAGTTGTCCTTCAATAGTTTGGGAACTTATTTTTGGTTCCCTATGTGGTCCTATAGTACTTGAAACTTTATATTCCCTTTCAAGGGTGATGTAATGGATGGAGGATGATATCCAGAAAGTTCCAAAAATGGGGACATTTTTTATGAAGTATGGAAGGATGTGTTGTACCACCATTCCTCCAAGGGAAACCACTAGACCCATTGTGTATGTTTATTAGATGAAAACCAATGAATATATTATTCTATACATTTATTGACAAACTTATTTTCCCATCAAATTGATGGTGGAAAGATGAGTTGTGATTCAATTGAGTACCCAAACAAGAAAATAATTCAGTCCAAAATTTTCCAATGAAAATTGCATCTTTGTCAATTACAATAATCTTGGGGACTCCATATATCTTTTGAACTATTTTCATGAATGTTGTGGCTACTATAATTTAGTTTTATTTATAACGATGTGAAAGAGATAAAAAAATGTCATATTTTGTCAATCGATCCACTACTACCATGACGAAAAAATGTCTTCCAACATTGACTTGGTATAGATAATGGTTGTAGGAGACCTGGAGTATTTATTTTCTCTCCATTATTCTATTGGAAGACCAAATATTTTGACACAAACTTTTGAACATAAATTTTAAGACCTTCCCAAACAAATTCCTTCTTGATTTTGTGGTATGTTTTCAAGAATCTTCAATTTCCTCTTATAGGAGAAGTGTGCAATTCCAAAAGGACCTTATGTTTGAGTTGGGAATTATTACATAAATATAGGATATCTTGATACCATAGAAAATCATTCTTCCATAAAAAGGTATCTACTGAACCAGGGTCCTCATGTAATTTTTGAATGATCTTGCTTCCATTCGATCTTTTCTTCTTCCACCCACTGCGGAATAGAAATAACACATAATGAACCTTATGTTTCTTCTTCTTTCCTTCAAATTGCATCTACCACAACATTATGTTTTCCTTTTTTGTATATAATTTCAAATTCATAACCCAACATATTTGTAACCTATTTTGTTTCTCTTCTAAATATAATTGTCGCTCCAAGAATTACTTCAAAATATCATTATTTGTTTTTACTTTGAAGTGTCTTCCTATTTGGTAAGGGCACAATTTCTAAACTGCATCTATTATGGCCAACATTTGTTTTTCATAAATGGGTTTCAATAAGTTTTTTCCTTTAAGTTGGCTACTTTCAAAGGAAATGGGTCTTCCTTTTTGCATTAAAACTGCACCAATTCCATGGCTTGAGGCATCACACTCAACAAAAAATTGTTTTGTAAAGTCAGGTGTGGCTAGGATGGGAGTTGTACACATATCCTCCTTAAAAAAGTTTCAAAGTTTTGGTTTCTTCTTTAGTCCAAGAAAATGCTTCCTTCTTTAATAATGTTGTTAGAGGAGTTGTTATTTTACCATAGTTCTTGAAAAACTTGCGGTAACAAAATGTCAGTCCTAAGAATCCTCTAAGTTTCTTCAAGGTTTTTGTAATTGGCCATTCCCTTGTAGCTTTAATTTTATTAGGGTCCATTTTACACCTTCATGATATGCAATATGACCCAAATATTCCACTTCTTGAACCCCAAAGGCATACCTGGAAGGATTTGCATAAATTTGTTTCTCTTACCATACTTGTAATACGCTATCAACATGTTCTACATTATCTTCCCAAGATTTGTTGTAGATCAGTATGTCATCAAAAAATACTAACACGAATTTTCTAAGGAAGAGCTTGAAAATAGAATTCATCAATATTTGAAATGTTGAAGGTGAATTAGTAATGTAGATTTTATCCTTGTACAATATTTATTGCAAAGATATTTTCAGTAAAAGAACAGAAAATATACAATGGAAAATACAAACATTACATAGAGATTTTTCCCCTGGAAACCCTAAACGGGAAAACCGACATATTCTATATTCATTCATAGTGATACATTGTTTACAATACAATATACATATAGGATCCAACATCATCCAAAAACATAACCCAATGACCTAGATTAATCAACAACCTAATTCCTTAACCAAAAATAGAAAACCATCGGCAAAAACCATGTGCCAAAAAAACTCCCAACAATGGACATGAAAATCGAGGAAACATGGAAAACAAGGTAAAAATGTGACACATTTCAACAATCCAAGGAAGCAATGCCCATGGATCCTCTACACGAAGAGAACTTCTCAATGCTCACATATTTTGTTAATGAATCTGCAACATTCTTCAAATTGTCCACATTCATCAACAACACTTTCTTTTCTTTGACCATGTCTCTCATAAAGTGATATTGATTATCAATATGCTTTGTCTTTGAATGACAAGGCAGTTTCTTCACCAGAAAAATTTCACTCTAACTGTCACAATCTATCCTTACAGCTTGTTGTACCAACCCAATGCCTAAACACAATCTTTGTAACGATACTGCTTCCTTACTTGCATGAGTGGCTACCATGTATTTAACTTATGTAGTTGAAATTTCCACTACAACCTGTATTTTGCTCATCCAACTTATTGCTCCTCCAAACAGGTCAAACACATACCCTCTTGTAGATATCCTATGATCCAAGTCTCTAGCCCAGTATGAATCCATAAAGGCATGTATATCCAACACTATGTCCAATCTCGGTCTTCCTTGGTATCACAATCCATAGCTATTAGTGCCACACAAATACCTAAAAACCATTTTTATTGTTGTCCAATTCTCCCTCCCTAGTTTTGACATATACCTGCTCAAAAATCCCACTGCATGTGCAATGAACAGTCTAGTACAGACCATTACATACATCAAACTTCCAACTTCACTCTCATATGGAACACGAGACATGTCCTTCTTCTCTTCATGTGTCTTGGGACATTGATCCACATATAAATTTACACCAATATGAATATGAACCTTGACCAGTTTACATTCCTGAATATTAAACCTCTGCAATATTGTCTTGACATATTTTCTATGATTTAACCAGAGTTTCCTCTTTTTCCAATCTCTTTTAATTTCCATGCCCAAAACGAAATTTGAAGCACTAAGATCCTTTATTTTAAATTTAGAGGACAACTAAGTTTTCACATCCTGGATAATCTCCTTTTTATTTCCTATCAACAACATGCCATCCACATACAAGACCAAATAAATCAAATGATCACCAATTAATTTAAAATACACACAATGATCCTCTTTTTTTCTTGTGAAACCAAATCCCAACATATAAGTATCAAATTTTTGATACCACATCCTTGGTGATTGTTTTAAACCATACAGGGACTTTTTTAACTTGCATACCAGCTCCTTCTTTCCCTTTAAAGCAAATCCTTTTGATTGCTTCATATAGGTTTCTTCTTCCAGATCCCCATGTAGGAGTGTTTTATTCACATCCATTTGTTATACTTCAAAATCAAATGCAACAGCAACATATAACATAAATCTTATAGAGGTTAACTTGGCAACATGAGAAAAAATATCACCAAAATCAATTCCCTCAACCTGGGAATAACCCTTTTCTACTAACCGAGATTTGTATTTATCCACTTTTCCTTCTGCATCCAACTTCTTTTTAAATACCCATTTGTTTCCAGTGGGATTTCTCCCAGTCGTAAACTCCACTAGATCCCAAGACTCATTCTTATCCAAGGTTGTCATTTCTTCGTCCATGGCCTTTTTCTAGAGATTTCCATCCTCTGAATCCACTACCTCCCTTACAGTTCTAGGATCATCATCAGTAATATACAAAGAAAAATTTGAATAGAAATCAGATGGTGTATACCTTTCCCGTGGCCTTCTTTCTCGAACCGATCTCCTCAATACTCGAGTATGAGGATCTTCTTCTTCTTATTCCTATTCTTCTATAGAATCTCATTCATCATCCTTTAAATCAAACTCTATTTTCTCGATTTCTTCGTTACTTGGTAGGACTTCCTATTTAACAACATCCTTCATTTCTCTAAATACCACATCTTGTCTATACAATACCTTTTTTTTTTGGGGTTCCAAAGATTATAACCTTTGAGACCATCTTTATATCCAATAAAGATACACTTTTCAGCCTTCTTATATGGCTTACTCATGTTTTCCTTTGGAACATGAACATATGCATCAAAACCAAATACCTTGAGATGTGTGAGAGAAGGTTTATTACCAGTCCATACATATTGTGGAGTCTTTTCATCCAGTGCTGATAAGGGTGATCTGTTGACCAGGTAACATGCAATACCCACTGCCTCTGCCCAAAATTCTTTCCTTAACCTGGTACCACTAAGCATACACCTTGATTTTTCCATCAATGTCATCTTCATCCTTTCTACAACTCCATTCTGCTTAGGTGTATATGGAGTATTATTCTACCTTGCTATACCTCACTTCTTATAGAATTATTCAAATTCATTCCCGCAGAACTCTCCGCCATTATTTGTCCTCAGCACCTTAATTATTTTCTCTGATTGATTCTCAACAAGAGCCTTAAACTCTTTAAACCTATCAAATACTTTAGATTTCTTTTTGAGGAAATATATCCAAGTATTCCTCTAGAATTCATCTATAAATGAGACATAGTACACAAATTTTCCCAATGATGGGACTGACACAGGTCCAAAAACATCACTGTGAACTAGTTGTAAAATGCCTTCTTCCCTCGTTGCACCAGAGGGAAATCTTACCCGATTTTTCTTCCCATATACACAATGTTCATAGAAATCAAAATCCATAGAGAAGTTAGACATACCTTCAACCATACCTTTACCATGTAGTAGTCGAAGACCCTTCTCTCTGATATGACCCAGAATTTGACCCCACAACATAACATTTTCTCTAGATATTGTAGGAGTTATTTCGTATTCAACTCCGATATCAGGAACAATGGAAATATTACACCCATCACTAATAGTGCTTCCTTGCAGCTTATACAGATTTCCAAGACGAACTCCCTTCAACAAAACCATCACTCCTCGAACCATCCTACAGGTTTCCTTTTCAAATATTGTTATTACCCCTGCATCGTCCATTTTACTTACAGAAATAAAAATTTTGGCCAATCCTAGGATGTGTAGAACACCAGGTAATGCTATAATCCTTCCATCTATGAGCCTCAACTTGACTTTTCCTCTACCTATGATTTTGATTCTTGAGCCATCACCTAGGAAAACATTACCTCCATCATACCTTTCATATTCAAAGAAACACTCCTTATGGGGATTCATATGAAAGAATGCACCTGATTAAACCAACCATGCCTCATGATCTGTATGTGTGCTTGAAGAAGCCAAGTAAACATCCCATCCTTCTTCCTTAGAGGTATTTTCTTTTGTAGAAGGAGATTCTTTAGATTCGATATTTTTCTCAAATTTGGATCTACACTGCTTCTTGTAGTGCCCTTCTTTTCCACATCTCCAACATACCTTTACAAACTTTCCAGGAGATTTAGATCTACCCTTATACTTAGATATCCCAATTGAGAAATTAGATCTATTTCTTTCCTGGGAGTGTCCTCTTGCAAATAATGTGTTTATGCTCTGTCCTTCCATATGCGTTCATCTCATCTCCTTCGAAAATAAGGATGAGACCACTTCATCAAACTTCAAGGAAGTTGTATTACTACCTATGGCCAAAACCATACTATCCCATATATCTGGTAAAGAATACAGTAAATTGATACACTTATCTTCATCTAAAATTTTAATCTCAACAGATACTAATTGAATTACCATAGTATTGAAGGCGTTCAAATTCTCTACCATAGAGTCTCCATCTACCATCCTCAGGTTATACATCTTCTTTCTTAGGAATATTTTCTTTACTATGGACTTAGACTGATACAGCTTCCCCAACTTATCCCATAAATCCTTGGATGTAGCGTCCTCTGACACATTTAGTAATACTGAATCTGAGAGACACAGCTGGATTGTGTTTTTCGCATTTCGATCCAATTTTTTCCAGTCATCTATTGAAGTTCCTGTAGGTGTAGTACCTGGATCAACCACGATCCATTGATCTCTGTCCACCAACATATCTTCCATATTGAGCTTCCACAACTCAAAACGTTTCCCATTAAACTTCTCAATCTCCATTTTTAAATTGCTTTCCATTTCTTTTCACCAGAAAAATTAATACCACAGATCTCCCACTATAACAAGGATTATCACAGGGTTATATTTGTGATTCTGGACTGAACGCTTCTTCATGGAAAAAGAAAACTTTACTTACGCCCTAGTATGGATTCATCTCTATTCCTTACCTCAGCAATTTTGGTTAGAAGAAATCTTATCGGGCATAGGAAATACTCTAGGAAAGCATGTCAAGTCCTCAAAAGCCACCAATAACAGGAAATATACTTCCTATGCTAGAATCTGCATTTATATGGACATATTTGAAGCCCTCCCAGGCACGATAACCCTAGAATACCAAGATGAGGAGTGGTCACAGACAATATATTATGAACACATATGATTCAGATGTGGAAAATGCCATGAGCATGGACATCTCTTCAAAGATTTCCCCCTCAATACCCCCCCAAGCCAGCTGAGGAAGAAAAGCCAAAGGATGGCTTTACCTAGGTGCAGAATTGCAAAAAGAAAACTCAGAAGAAACCAACAACCAATAATAGCCGGAAAAACCCCAATACCAACTCCTTTGAAGTCCTAACAAATCTACCAGCGGTAGACGAGGTGGAAAACCCCCATAAAGCAATGGGAATAGAGGGCACCAACGATAAGGAAAACCGGAAACCAAAGGAGGCCCCAACCCAAGAAACCTCAAGCTACCCCCCAATCCACCCAGACTCAGGCAAAGCACTAGATAAGGAGGAATACACAGTCATGGCAATGAATGAACAAAACCTAGAAAGAATAGGCCTCAACATACTTGAAGAATCTCTCAACAAGAAAGATCTACAAACCCTACTCGAAGATCAACTAAGGAAAGTTCACAAAGTCTTTCTAGACTCGTTAGCAGGAGAAACCTTACGAATGTGCATAAGAGGAGATCCTAACCCAGATCAAAGAAGAAACACAAAGGAGAACAAAATAAGGCGAAGGAAAATGGCACAACAACTCAGCAAATAAGTTGGAAACTATATGATCAACTCAGGATAGATACAAAATCTCTTGGAGAGTTCCTTCTCCCACCCACCAAATTGTTAAATCATGAAATTCATCACTTGGAACATCAGGGGCCTCAATGGAAGATCCAAGAAAAGGATCCTCCGCAACTGCATCAAAATGGAAGACCCAGGTATCCTCCTCCTCCAAGAAACAAAATGCGTGGGACAAACCGCATAAGAGATCTTCAAAACTTGTTGGCGCAACTGCAACTCATACCACAAAGACTTGAAAGGTGCAATAGGCAGCCTAGCTATCCTTTGGAACCCAAATTTGGTCATTCTTAACCAAGTCCTCTTGACATCAGGATCTCTCACAGCCCATTATCGAGAAATTGGCTTGGTTAAAATGGATGGATCACAGATGCCTATGAACCGCAGACCATCCAAGAAGAAGAAATTTTCCTTCAAAACCTTTCTTACCTTAGCTCCATAGCCAAAACTCAGAGATGGATAGTGGGCGGTGACTTCAACATGATCCTCACTCTAGGGGAAAAAAGAGGCGGGAAGAAAATATTGGAACAAGATAACATAAAATTTCAGGAATTTCTGGACCTTCAAAAACTGGCAGACATAGAAAATGGCAATGGAACCTTCACTTGGACGAACAAGAGAACGTGACCCCAACAAATCACCTACAGGCTCGACCTCTTTCTTCTCTCAGAGACCCTTCTTTTGGAAGGCCCACTAATTGAATCAAACATCCTCCCAAAATCAGGCTGAGCTCATTGGCCTGTTCAGCTTTGGGTTGAGACTATGGCCTGCCCCAAGCTCAAACCCTTCATATTTGAAAAGTTATGGCTTTCACATCCAGACTTCCAAAAATTGGCTTGTCTTTGGTGGGACACGATAGAGATTCAACAAGGAACCAAAATGTACTTCTTACAGCAAAAGCTCAAATATTTTAAGTAGCAAGTGCGAAAGTGGAACAAAGAAGTTCTTGGAAACATTTTCCAAGAGAGAAAAATCCTGGAAAAAAAACTTGAATCACTACAAAATATGGCCATCCAAACTAGATATACCCCAAATCAGCAGCAGGAGGAGCAACAAACTAGGCTACAATTGGAAGAAAGACTAAAACAGGAAGAAATTCTCTGGAGAAAAAAAATTCAGAATTCAATGGCTAAAAGAAGGGGAAAAAAACACAAAATTCTTCCACCGCTCTATGATCCACAGACGCTTCATCAACCGCATAACCAAACTGGAAAATTCTCAGGGAAGCACCCTGCTCACCCATCAAGACATCACTACCAACAGCTCACAGATTACTACCAAGACCTCCTCTCAGAGCCACCGATGAATCACACTGAGGAAATTGGAGGAGTGACAGCCAATATTCTGACACTCATCACTCAGGAACAAAATGAAGCCCTCATAACCCCCATAAGTCAAGCTGAGGTGGATCAGGCCATACAGGATCTTCCCACGGGTAAGGCTCCAGGGCCCGACAACTTCACAATGGATTTATTCCACTCTTGTTGGCCCATGCTAAGAGAAGAAGTCTGGCAATTGGTGGAGGAATCACGTAGCTCTGGCAAAGTCCTCCCAGCCTTCAATGCCACCTTCCTCACCCTAATACCCAAAGAAGAAAGGGTTACCAACCTAAAAAATTTCAGACCCATAGCACTCTGCAATGTAATCTACAAAATCATCTTGAAAGTAATAGCTCTCAGACTTAAGCCAATCCTCCCCTTCATAATCTCAAAAGAGCGGTCGGGCTATGTTAAAGGAAGACAAATTATGGATAGCGTCATTCTGGTCCATGTGGTCATTCATTTGCTCAAAAGAACATGCATGCCAGGTATGCTTCTCAAGCTTGACCTCTCCAAAGCCTTTGAAAAATGAAGTTGGCACTATATAAAAGTGGTCCTAACAACTTTTGGCTTCTATACCAACTAGATTGACTGGATCTTGAACCTCCTCTCCTCCACATTCTTCTCAATCCTTGTTAATGGTACCCCCTCCCAACCCTTTTCCCCCTTGAGAGGAATAAGGCAAGGGGACCCTCTTTCCCCCTTTCTCTTTGTAATAATGGTAAAGAGATTAGGTCGTTACATAAAAGCCTCCATAGAAAATGGATCTCTGCAAGGCCTCCCCCTTCATGGGCTTCAACCTACAGCCTCCCATAGTCAATTTTTAGATGACACTATGCTTATGAACACCCCCATGGTGCAAGAATCCAACAAGATAAAATCCATCCTCTCTGACTTCGGTGACGCCACTAGCACCTCCTTCAACCTAGCAAAATCGCAACTTTTTTTCTTCAACACCCCCAAAGTTGTCCAACAACATGTCTCTCAACTACTCTCCATTCTGTTATGCTCCCTACCAACTCACTACTTAGGCCTCCCCTTGTCAGATTCGGCATCCCACAACCTTTCATGGGACTCTCTTCTGCTCTCCCTCTCCAATTGACCCAACAATTGGACCTTTCTCACACTCAATCTCCTAGCCAAAATCACCCTCCTCAAATCAATTCTCGAAGCCATACCCACCTATCATTTTTCCACTCTTGCAGCCCCTCAATCAGTCATAAAGAAAATTCCTTTGGCATGGCCACAACCCAGATAAGAAATGGGCTCTATTCAGCTGGGAAAAAGTCTACAAACTAAAATCCCTGGGGTTTCTAGGCCTCCGAGACCTAGGAAAACTCAACAACACTATGGGAGAAAAGATTTGGTGGAGATGGATCAAAACTCCAACATAAATATGGGCCTAGCTTTGGAAACACAAATATGCACTAGACATCCAACAATCACATTGGATCAGAATGTAGGACAAATTTCAAGGATCCAACATCTGGAATGTTGCCTGGCAGAACAAACCACTTATCCAAGAGCATGCCTTCTAGGAAATCAACAATGGTCAAACTGCCAGGTTCTGGACTGACTCCTGGCAATAGCTTCCACCCCTTTAATCAGACGAAACTTTGTTGCATTGTGAAAATCAAATACAAAACCTTACCATAGCCAATGTAACAGACATGTGAGCAGCCAATCCTAACAACCATTCCTGGAGAACCTAGAAATCCATGCATCGGGACCTACAGATAGCAGAAAATAGACAATTGCTCTTCAAAGAATTCATGTAAGCAATGACCCTGACATTCTTCGATGGGGGCACTCACCTAACGACAACTTCAATCTCAAAGAAGTATATGCTCTGCAGGAGGGATTTCAATCTATGCCAAAGGATCCCATCTGGACCGTTGTCTGGAATCCAAATTCTGGCCAAAAATCTCCACATTCCTCTGGCTCCTCTTACAGAACAAGATCCTAACTTGGGACAATCTTCAAAAAAGAGGCTTTATTAGCCCTTTGATCTATCACTTATGCAATCAAAATGAGGAGACCATGGAACAACTCCTCAATATATGTGCTACCAGTGCCGATATTTGGGATCATGCCACATAGCATCTGCGAAGAACTCATCAAGATCAGGGAAACATCATAAACATGATCAGAAATTGGGGACTAGGACCCTACAATTGTCACATACTCAACATGATCTGGCAGCTCCTACCAAGATTCATAGTGTAGCAAATCTGGAAAGAACCAAATAGGAGAGCCTTTCACTCACATCCCTCCACCCCTGTCATCATTTGGTCCACCATCCTCTTGAACCTTCAAGAAACCCTCCAGCTCCACCCTTGGACCAAACATGACCAACCTTCTTACCCTGCAAAACTCGTAATTCTCAACTCTTGGGGCCTCTCGCTCTCCTCCACCTTCTCTCCACCGCCCCCTCTCCCTCCCTCTTCCCTACTGGTCAACCCCTCGATCTGGTTCCCCCCCCACCCCATTTCCATAAAATCAACTTCGACGGAGCTTCAAAAGGTAATCTAGGCCCCTCCGGAGTGGGAGCAGTAATTAGGGATAGTCTTGGCAGAATGCACAACATAACAGCATAAAACCTGGGCCATGATACCAACAACTCGGTGGATATATGGGGTATGATCAGAGGAGTCCAACTATCCCTGGACCATGACCTCACCTGCCTCATTATCGAAGGAGACTCAAAGGTCATAATTGAGTCAACCTCCAAAATCATCAACAACAGGAACCAAGAAAAGATCACCCCAAGATGGCGCCTGTTGGGCCCTCTATGCAGCTTTAAAGCATTACTCAAACCCTTTCTAACTATCATCACCTCTCATGTAATAAGGGACGCAAACAAAGTGGCAGACCGACTAGCTAATGCAGGGGTGGACCTCACTCAACAAATCACCCTCACGACCCTTGGAAGGCCCAAGAGATCAATAATTTGGACTCAATACCATGAGCTATCTCAAAGGGATTATCCTCACCTGGATGGGGTGACACTTGGAAAGAGGAGGGGGACAGGTGGTAGGGACAGTTGGTCAGGTGAGTTAATATCCCAAGCCTCCACCCTCGAAGTTATTAACTCCCCATGGAGTTCACCATAAAGGTAATTAACTCAGTGCACCTGGAGGAGCTCTCGAATGAGCGATCCAACCAAGCCAGTGGTACCAGGAGCCTGAACCATTCCCATCAGCCTTCAATGGTGATGGGATGGGCATCAATGGCTCCCAGCGGAGATAAAAACGACCAAGGCAGGCATTTCTGCCTATCATTTGCAAGCTACCACCTCTGCATAGTGCTACTCGACCCTCTTGGCCTCTTTGCCTTCCTCCTGTGTGACCTACGAACTTCCCCCGACCACACTCACCCCCACCCCTTAGTTCTCACCATCATGCCTCGAGAACGAGGCAAGCCCAAGTAGGCCACTAGGTACAAGAACTCCATCACCCGTGACAACCGGCTCACAGCCTCTCAACGAACCTTGATTGCCCATTTCATCCACCCTCACAGACCTACTAGAAGCACTCAGTCCACCATGCACACTCCAAAAGTGGAGAATCTGCCTACCTTGCCCTAGACTCAATCTCAGTTTCCCCTTCGCATTCCCAAAATGGAGACCCCATCCCCCACTAAGCATTCTCCACTGCCACCCCAACACTTATCAGCTATCCTCAACATGGTCAAAGAGGAAGCACTACCCTCAATTCAACATCCTATCCAGAAGTTGAATGACACAGGGCCACCTTTGGCTTCTCAACCTGGCCCGAGCCTGGTGAAAACGAAAGGGTCACCCTCCAAGGCAAGCCTCCCAAGCCCCTCTGCCTCCCAAGACTTTCAGCCTCGATGGTGGGAAGGAGGATGCATAGTGGAGGAGGAAATCCCCCCGAGATGGAAATTAACAGGAGGTGGGGAGAACCCAACTACAGCTACAGCGGAAGACACATTCACGGATGGTGGTGAGGAAGGCTCACACTCCGACAACAGTAGGACGAGCAGGTGCATGGCCAGAGGGAAATCCACCAGCATCTGGATCTATTTTTTGCAGTGCTCTCAGATGCCCCAACACATGCACAATGCCCCACCTACAAGCATAAGTTCATCTCGGTCTACACTGCCCATGGAAATCTAGGTTCCTCAATGGCTTGATGTGGCCCACCCCTGGCAATGGTTCTTGTCAATTACAGTTTTCAACATGCATAGTGATTATATTTTCACTCCTTTTTATAGTTGTGTAACCATCTTAGTAATGGCAGCTCTGAATGAAGCCTTCTCTAGGCTAGCTAGTGGGAACAAAGTTCTTGTTGAAAATTTTCATCTTTTGCTCAATTTTTGTAAACTGAATCTCCTCCATGATAGACATATCACCGCTTGGAGCCACCTGTTCTAGTTTCCCTTATGTGGTGGAAAAGGTGGTTGCCAAACGATATACAGTTGTACACTCATGATGATATAATACAAGGATCCTCTTTTTTATTTACAAAAAAACAAAACAAGGATTATCACAGTCCCAATCCAAACCCTTGACCACAAAAGTGTACCCCTGAAGCCAACAAAGCTCTAATACCAAATGTATATTTTAACCTTGTACAATATATACTGCAAACAAATTTTCAGTAAAAGAACAAAAAAGATACAATGGAAAATATAAGCATTACACATATATTTTTCCCCTGGAAACCCTAAACTAGGAAAACCAACATATTCTATATTCATTCATAGTGATACATTATTTACAATACAATATACATATAGGAGCCAACGACATCCAAAACCCTAACCCAATGACCTGGATTAGTCGACAACCCTAATTCCTTAACCGGAAATAGAAAACCATTGACAATATCCATGTGCTGAAAAACCGCCCAACAATGGACATGAAAATCGAGGCAACACGGAAAACGAGGCAAAAATGTGTCATGCCTACTCGTGTAAAGAATATAACACATACCCAACAAATCCATGTCAATTTGAGAATTAAACATTTAACTGCAAATTAACAATAAAATAATTTTATTATATCAATCTATCATGCTAAGTCAACAATATATATTTTTCATTGTGGAGGCAAAATATGATTGTATCAATATCTCATTGTGGAGGCTAAAATCGGCCTATGGAAAAACAAGTGCATGAGAAAATAGGCTATGGACACTAAATTTCTACCAGGATAGACTCATATCTCTTTTATTGGGCCTCTTCCAACCATTGTGACTATTCCAATAAGACACAAATATATTACTTAGAAAATAGTTTAAAAGATCACAACCAAAACTTGAAATAGCACGACACATCATTATAATATGTAAACTATATGAAAGAGGAAAAACAGAGTATATTAAAGGAAAAGTGTGAAGTATTGTTTAAAAATTGAAGGGGATTTATAAACTTCAACTCTTGATATTTTTCAAGATTTCTATGGTAATTTTAGTGGGACCTTTTATTGTGCACCCACTAAAATTTAAAGGTACTATTTGAATCCCTATCATAATTAGTGGAATTGGAAATATATAGAAAGGGTAAGCTCCAAGGTTTACGTGAAAAGGATTATAAAAATAATTTCTTGTTCCATTCAAAGGTTAGAAAGGGGGCAGTTGAAATATATAAGAGGGGTTATTCAAGCTATTTAATCCTTAAGTGGAAGAGTAAGGGTAATTATTGAAGAATAATCAAGGGAAAAATTTGAAAATAAAAACTTTGACAACAAAATGGAGTTTGATAACAAGAAAATAGGAAGATTTCCTAAAACATTAAAAAATATTGTTTTAATGCTACCTAGAATAAAAGGGAGACTTGCAAGGAAAAATATTTCTATTTCTATTGCTCCTACCAAACATAATAATTATGTTAGTGCTGAATTATCTAACAAGTTATTGATTCCCGAGCCAAACATAATAAAAAAAACTACACTTTTAGAAGAAACAATATGACATAAGTGATTTACAACTGAAGATTGGAGATTATACCGTCTTATCACAATTCACTGTTAGATCTTTTTGGAGTGATGATAATGACATAGTTCTAGGTTCACCGTGGATAGAAACACTGGGGACTTTCATCTTAATCATGAAAGAATAAGTTTTTGACATTCTCCTATAAGAATAAGAAGATAGTAGTGTGAGACATTACATTGGAGTCAAATTCAATAACACTCTAATAACCTAAATATATCTCAAGGGTGATCTTTTAGCCTTCAGGATAATCAAAATTTGATACAAAAGTTGCAAAAAGAATTTGACAAGATTGTCACTAATAAAGATGAATAAATTTCTCACCTAAAAGAGAATATTCAAAAAATACTTGCATAAATCAAGAAGTCAAAGGATAAGACACAGTGGTATCAGAATTTAGAGAATGAGAATCAAGATTTCAAGAAGAAATCATCAAATAAGGATGAAGAAAATTCTTCCCTAAAGAAGATTAATAAGAAATTGCTTGAAAGAATAAAAAGCTTAAAGGATGAGAATCTAGAGATTCAAAAACCTAAAATTAAATTCAACAAGTCAAAAAATGATGAATAAATTTCATTCCTAAGTAACCATAATCAAATTTTTCTTGTGCAAATCAAGAAGTTGAAGAATGAAAAATAAACACAGTCAAAGTTATATCAATGTGTCAACAAAGAACCATTAGTTGACAAAGAAATAATGATTGTTCCAATTGAAGTAGGGATATTTTTAGATGTTGAAGTAAAAACGATGAAAAATGAAAGTTTCTCAACTAATAAACATTTAATGATCAACAAAGAGACACATATGAAAAGAAGAGATACTACCAAATGTGAAACAAGAAGGCACTACAAATATGGTAAGAAAATACCATGGTACAATGACACCTTATCGTCATCCAAATCACAAGATTCATCATAAATAAACATGCAATCAATATGAGAAAATAAGTGAAGATCCTACAATATTTTAGAGAAGCACTCTTGTGGAATATGATCATGTTCAAATTCAAATAAGTTATTGCCACACAATTTTTTAGAAAATTGAATTAGGGTGGTTTGTAATAATAATAATAATTAAACAATTAAATGAAATGACACATCATAACTAAAATACATGACCTAATAAAGGGACACAACCCCTCAACCATGATAACTAGTCAATGTGTATAAATACACCATCACATGGCATTGTACCAATCAACCTGTCTCACATTCACTATTTAAATATATTTATTACTCGTTCTATATGGATTTTAACTTCTTGTCCTTTTTAAATTAGATATTTAGTGAATGAAATTTTTTCATATTTATGTAATCTCCACATCTCAAAAGGTAGACACAAATATGAAAGTGAAAATCTATTGGCTCAAACTTAAAACCTCAATAGATTCACAATAATATAGGGCATAAGTCTAAGAAAACAACACTTCTTAATACCCCATACATTCAAAGCTAGTTGTAGACAATCACAGAGGCTGAAGTTTTAAATTGTGATGATGAGGGAAACCATAGCCCTAGGAATGATTCTCCTTCAATAATTATTTTCTTAGATCCATAATTTAATCCAAAGT
The DNA here is from genome assembly GCA_009831015.1 of Picea engelmannii. NCBI lineage: Eukaryota > Viridiplantae > Streptophyta > Pinopsida > Pinales > Pinaceae > Picea > Picea engelmannii. Next base: position 264,350 of record ML796726.1, read on the forward strand.
TTTCAATTAATATTTTTTTTTTCTTTTTTTTACAGAAACGGTTATGGAGTATTTATATTCATCTTGGCCTGAATGCCGAAAATCTGATTACATTGGTGATTTCTTTGTTCTGTTGCATCTCACTGCTAAGGATGAGGGTGAAACTGAGGCTTGAAGATTTCTTCCTTGATAAGGAACCCATAGAATCAATTTCAGAGATTTTCCCCCACTTGGAGATACAAACAAATTTGTTTAATAGCAAGCGGTAAAACATGGCAGCAATCAGCTTAAGGAATGGGTTCCCATGATTCTTCTTCATCTTTCATCTTGACCTCGGCAGAGAGAAGGGAAGATTTGTTGGCTTCAATGTCCGCCTCTTTATTATGAGTTCTCAACACATGGTAGTACTTCAAGTTCTGGAAAGTGTTTTCCAAGCCTTTGATTCTAGTTATCAGCCTTGATAGTTTAAGCTCCAAAGCCGGGGAATTGGAAACCATTGCGTTTATAACGATCTGGGAGTCACCTATAACATTAGCTTCATTTATGTTTAATTATTTGAGGATCTTTAGACCTTGGAAGAGGGCCAAGGCCTCAGCTTGAATGCTGGAAGAATATCCAAGTCCCCAAGCATAGGAATGGATTTTATCCCCAAATGGATTTAAAACAACACCTCCTGCACCAGCTTTTCCCGGGTTGCCCTTTGCTGCTCCATCAAAATAGAGGGAATTCCTTGCTTGCGATTTGATCAAGTCTTGAAAGTCAATTTCAGATTTCCTTATTTGCCAATCTTTAATAGTAGTGGCTTTTCTGACTGTTGGGAGAAATTGTATATCTAGAGTTTATCCCCATGTGATGTCCTGTTGGCTAAGGTTGGAGTATTCTTTTATGTTAGTCAAGCATTCCTTTATTTGGCATTTAATCTTTATTTCTAAGGCCTTGTGGTTCTGCTTTGTATTTCTGAAGATTCTTCTGTTACGTTCTAGCCATATCTGCCAATAGATAACCGTTGGGAGGATAGCCCATGCCGATTTAATTATCTGGTTTTTAGGAGGAGGGCCAGGATATCTGATTGCCCATTTAGAGAAGAGTTCAACAGTGGAACAAGGGAGCATGAAATTAGGATCCAAATCTTGAATAAAGGAAGACCAGATCTTCTTGGAGAAGTTGCATTCTAGAATTAGGTGGACTGTTGTCTCTGCATTTTCATTGCACAAAGAGCAGATGGAGGGACCGTAGAATCCTTTCTTCTGAAAATAGTCATAGGTTAAGATTTTTCCAGGGCAGAAGAGCCAAGAAAAGAAGTCCACTTTGGTCCATGAAGGAAAACGCCAGACCCCTTGCCAAGGAGCTGGGTCAGGGGGGGTGTATGGCCTCTCATTCAGTTTGGTGTACCCCAAGGAGAGGGCGTAACCTCTGGCATTCGGCCCCCAGCCTTTCAAGTCTCTTTTCCTCATGTGCATGGGTGCCAAACCATGTAGTAAATCAAGCAGCGTGGTCCATTTGGTGGTCAAATGATCCGGCACCTCAATGCATTTCCATCCTGCCCAGACAGAGTTGTTCCAGCATGAAATATCCCACAACGATCGCAGTCCCTCTCTGTCCATCCAGGAACGCAGTGATCTAATGGAGGCTTTGTCTTCTATTGGGTCCTTATTCATGATTTTGTCTATCCAAATGTTGATTTTTTTCCCGTTACCTGGGATCTAGTAGGAGTGCGCAGTAATTAGAGGGGCGGATTTAGCATACAGTTTGAGAAATGTCGAGCTAGGCATTTGAATCGCATTTTCTAGACATCTAGATTGAGGTCCTCTGAAATATTTTTTCCAGAGAGCCAATTGGGCCCAGCCAGGCTTGGGCGTATTGATCCTCCAAATAATCTTTGCCGCCATTGCCACATTCTGCTGACAGAGATTTTTGAAATTTAGACCCCCCTCCCACAGCGGCTTGGAGATGGTTTCCCAACTGATAAGGGGTATCTTGTTTTCATTCTGTTTTCCTCCCTTCCAAAAGAACCTCTGTATGTAATCTTCCATTTTTTTTAAAATGGTTGTTGGAGCGAGAAGCCCAACGAATTGAAATAAAGGGAGGCTGGTAAGCACAGATTTAATTAAGACTGATTTTCCAGCACTATTGAGCCAGGAGTAACCCCAGGTTTGAATCTTAGACTTGAATTTTTCCAAATAAGGGAGCCAGTCTTTGCTTGCAAGTCTCTTATGAGTTACAGGGAGGCCCAAGTATTTAAAAGAGGACCAAGAAGAGGAGGCTGCAAAACCCAAACATCTAGAAATGGCAGAAAGCAATCTGGGCGTTATATTCCAGCTAAAGATGTGGCATTTTCTCTTGTTAACAATGCTGCCTGAGGCCTCACTGAATTCATCCAAAACTACTTTGAATTTTAAGGCAGAGGAGAGAGAGGCGGAACCCAAAAGCAAAGTGTCATTCGCAAATAAGGCATGATTAATGTTTTTGACCCCTCTTGCAATACACAGTCCATTAATATCTTGATCTTGCATCTTTTTGTCTAACAGGAAGCTGAGGATAGAGGCTTGGATGACAAAAAGAAGAGGGGAAAGAGGACACCCCTGCCTAAGTCCTCTCGAAGCTTTGAAAAAATCAGTAGCTCTTCCATTTACAAGAGGAGCAATCCATGGCTCCAAGATACATGCCTGAATCCATTTAATGAAATTTGCTCCAAAGCCAAACTTGCTCATAACATTTAAAAGAAAGCTATGATTTACTCGATCAAAAGCATTTGCTAAATCAAGTTTAATCACCATACCTTGCTCTTTTCAGAGAAGACTTGAATGAATTGCCTCTTGTACAAGGATGAAATTGTCCACGATCTGCCTTCCTTAAATGAAGCCACCTTGATTCTCAGGAATTATTTTAGGAAGAATGATCTTCAACCTATTTGCAATTACTTTATTGATTAATTTATATCCAGTGTTGCATAGGGAAATCAGACGGAATCTGCTGAAGTTGTTGGCACCTTTTTCCTTGGGTATGAGGTCTAAGAAAGCAGAATTTGTGCTGCCGCCTATTTTCTGAGTATTTTGAGACTTTTGAACCATTTTGAGAAGGTCCTTTTCAAAGATCGGCCAACAGGCTTGAAGGAATCTGGCAGAGAATCCATCCGGCCTTGGGGCCTTATCCGGATCCATAGCAAACAAAGCCTTTTTGACTTCATCTTTAGTGACTTTGGCCTCAAGAGTCTCCTTCATTCACTGAGAAATTACAGTGGGAATAATGTCTAACAGAGCTGAGTATTGGTTTGGGTCCTTGTCTTCACTATACAAGTTTTGAAAATGAGAAAAGGTTGCTTTCTTTATGTGATCAAAATCCTTATGAATATCGTTATCCTCTTTAATCTCTGAAATGGTGTTGAAGCATTTCCTTGCATGGGATTGTTTGTGAAAAAAAGCAGTGTTCCTATCCCCTACTTTGAGCCAGAGATTGTGATATTTTAATCTCCAATACTCCTCTTCAGCTAAGCAGGCCTTGTGGTATCTCTATTGTAGCTGAGCTTCTTGATCTATTAACTATTTTGTGAGTATAGCATTCTCCATACAGGTTTGGTGGGAGGAAAGAGAGGCTTTAATGGATTTCCTTTCTGTATCTGGTTTGGACAGAGTTTTGACCCATATTTTTAGAACTCCTTTTACCCATCTAAGCTTTTCCTCCCAAATATAGAAAGGTGATTCTTTAACTGGATGATTCCAGCATTCCTTGACAATTTGCATAAAGTCTGGCTCCTTTACCCAGAGAGGGCTGAATCTAAAGGGGATGGGACCCAGATCATGGTGAGATAGAAGATATAGCTTTATAGGCTTATGGTCTGAGACACTGCTGGCTAGAATATGCATTCTAGGCTCTAAACCTAGCAGCAAATAGGAGCTTTGAATAAAAAATCTATCTAGCCTGGCAGCAATATGTCCAGGGCCCACTCTTTTATTAGACCAAGAGTACTTACCGGAAGAAGGTTTGATATCCAGCAAGTCCTAGTCCTTGATAATGTCCTCCACCCATTCCCTTGCCGGATCTTGAACTGCGTTGCCTCCCCTTTTTTCAGAAGAATGAAGAGTGAGATTGAGGTCTCCAGCAATAATTATATTTTCCAGATTTGTCAAATTTGCTTGATGCCTTATAGAATCCCAACAGTCTTTTTTTTCCCCAACATTAACTGGAGAGTAAACATTGAAAAGGCAAAAAGTTTCCTTAGTGTCCAAATTATGCATTTTCAATAGCAACCAATGAATGTTCCTAGCCTCAAATAAGATTGTAAATTTGTTAACGTTCCAAAGAGTTTCGATCCCTCCTGAGGCACCCCGGGAAGAGAATTCTCTTGCTTCATTTTTAATCCAAAGTTTCTTGCTTGCTTGAAGGAAGGCTAAGTCTTCCAGCTTTGTCTTCTAGACGAGAAGTATGTCTAGGGTTTCTGTTCTAATTAAGCTTCTGATGGATTCTTCCTTTGCTTTGGTCCCCATACCTCTACAATTCCAGGAGATGACCTTCATTATTTATGTTTCTGATGGGCTCCCTTGGAGCCTTGGGGCTGGTTTTTCAGTATCTTAGTCTTTGGGGCTAGCAGTTTTTCCAAAGTTGGTTGGTTTCCCTGAAGTTTTTCTTTGTAGGTCTCTTGCTCCCTTTTTTCCCTGTCAGTTTTTCGGCCTCTTAAAGATCTTCTTACCGAGGTTTGGGATTCTCCTATTTCTCCTTCCTTTTTTGATTCGTCTGTTTCCTATTCTTCTTCCTCAACTTCTATAGTCATACCTTTGGGATCTTCAGCACTTGTTCCTTTGTGGGAGGCTGAGGAAGTACCTTTACTTGAAGTAGCTATTTTTTGGGCCTCGATCTCCTGGGTAGCTTCTATCTCCTTTTGAACCATGACCTCCTGTGTGTTCTCTGGTTGAGAGCTTAGAGGATCGAACTTATTTTCTAGAACAGGTTTGAGTGGGATCTACTGGGCAATGGCCTGGTGAGGTCCTTTTCCATTAGGGCCTTCCGGCTTCTGAATCTTGAGATAGGTTTTGGATCGCTTGACTTGGTTCCATCCATCCTCCTTCCCCTACACAACCTCATTGTTGGTCGGGCAGCCTCTGGAGAAGTGGCCATAAACATGGCATTTCCGGCATTTGAAGGGCAGCTGCTCATAGTCCAATTTCTGTAAGTGCATCCAACTTCTGACCTTTATTGTGATGGCCTCTGGTAATCCCACCTCCAGATCTACTTCTACACAGATCCTGGCACAGTCATATTGGTCCTTATTGTTCGCTCAATCTATAAATTTCCCCAGGGCATTTCCAATGTGCCTCATAGAGTCCCAATTCCAACAGTGTACTGGGAGATTTGGAAGTCTGACCCACACCGGGACTGCTTTGGGCACATCTACTGCCAGATCAAAGTCCGGGGTCCATTTATTCAAATGCAGACCCTGAGGGCCCATGAAGTAGGGGCCATTTTGGAAGATCAGATCTTTGTCGTCCTTTGATGTGAATTCGAAGAGGAAGTATCCTCTCCCCAGAAAGTAAGAGGTGACACTTTCTTTGATCAACGATGCCCAGTTTCTGTTGACCCATCTTTCAGTGGTTTTTGGGGACGGACATAGCCCAGTGAACTGGCCGATGAGAGCCCGATCGGCCAACGACAGAGAAACCTAGATCAGGGTTTCTGGAGGGAGGGAGATCACCGGAATATCGTCCAGTTTTTTAACAAATTTCACATCTTCAGTGTTTTTCTTCTTTGGAAGCCCAGCCAAGAGCCGATTGAAATCCTCAGAAGGTGAGATCGGTGAAAGAGGCAGAATGGACGCCTGGGGAGTGCCCAACCCCTCCATGGTCTCAATCCCTGGGTTCGGGCCTGTCCAGCAGATCCCAAACCTTGAAAACCCTGTCGATGTCAGCAATTTTTCAGTTCGACCAGGTGCCAGAGCTAGGTACTTGTCTAATGCACGCTTGTTATAGAGCTATTATCTTTTTTGTTGCTAACATAACTGGTTGAAAAAATTTCAATTAATATTACTATTAATTATCTTACTATATTTATCAAAGAAAATGTTATTTACACTAATTAAATCTTTGTTTACAGGTTCATTATGAATAAAAATTTAAATTTTAATGATTTCTGTATGATGTTTCTTGATTTTAGTATTGTTATGTATTTATCTTCTCCAATAGCACTTTACATTAATCACAAATTCACTAATATATATATTTTTTTCATTTAATGATTTATATGTATTGTATGGTTATATTTGTAGTTATAGTTTTGTATGGAATCCCAATTTCATCTCAAAAAAAATTATTGGTATTAGGAGTAAAAGGATTATTGTTTGGAGTTATAGGGTTTACCGCAAATTAAAAAAAAAAATCAAACTATGGAAAACTTGATTTTGTACATGATTATTACAATCATTTTTTAAAGTAAAAAAGGATAGAATCTGTTATATTATCATTATCAAGTTAAAATGACTGTTTACGATGCCAGCTATCCCGCCTAAACAGGAAACCGAGATAGTTGGGCATCTTGTGCCATTTGTTTCCCAATAAAAAAAACTATCAGAGTACCCTCCTACCGAAGGAAACCAGGACTTCCAACCATTAAGTTTAAACCGTATGCCAAAAAACTAGTTGCAAAATAGGTAAGATCTAACTGGGCGAAAGCCTGGTTCGGAAACAGAAAAAAATTTCTAACCAAGAACATCATTGAACCTCTTATCCAGTCAGCTCATCCTCGTCCCTGTGCTTTCGCCATCCTGCTAGAAACGCGTATGCTTGTGCACACGTTGGGCATTGTCATTTAGGAAGAGTCCTGGAATGAGCAGCGAACAACATGTAGAGTCATTGATTGATTTGGGCGATGCGAAAGATTTGGTCGTCCAATAGACTCCTCATATCGAAGATGAGAGCGAGGTACCCCGAATTGGTGAAGGGGTGTTGGTCCTGCCAGTGGCTGTCGACAAAGGCTGAGGGAATGGGCCCTGTTGCTCCCTCACTTGCATGTGTCGGTCGGTTGGAAAGTTGGGTCGCCGCCTCCATAGGTGCACCAGGGAGTGAGTCTCTACTTCCCTTTGTGTGGGACAAGGTCTCTTATTCTACATAGCAGGTGGTAAAATTCTCTGCTGGGCTATTTGCACTGGAACCAAGCAGTTTTCCCGAAGGCAAAAGCTTGTCATCTGTGCCAAAATCAATGGGTGGATTCCAATTGTCTGGGACTGTGAACAGAGGGAGCTTGGGATAGCTTTGCATGGCGTCTTCCAAGGTGATCTCTTCCACGTACACCATTGGATGCATTCGTGGTTTCCTACACCTTTGGAAGGATGCCATGGCTAACTCCTGCTCAAATTTCTTAGGTCTCTGGCAGCGAGATTCGACTGTGTACCAAGCGGCCCCCCTGCGCAGCTTACCTCATGCTCTAGGCATGGTGGAGACCCTAGAGATGACCAGGGTTCCTTGCGGGTGGAAGGCTTTGCTCCAGAGCTTCAAAGGGTCCCCAAACTACTACTCTGGTAAAATTAACTCTGCACTCGACGCTGCGATGGGTGAATGTCGCTCAATTCTATCAAGGTGGGTGATATGGAGGAGGACCACTGCGACCGCCATGGCCATTAAGGCTTACTGCCAAGTGCGCTGGTGCATTGTACTAATCACTTGCACGAAGGGGCTCATCGCATGGATTTGGCTGCACGGATTCATACTTGGTTAATGGCCGAGGGGATGGTCATCGATGGATGTATTAATGTTGCATCCCGGCATTGTCCCGCGTGGCTCTGGTTTGTGACGTGGCACCCCATATGAGGAATGATTATTACAATCATTATGCCTCAATATTTAGTCCTATTGTTATCAATCTTGCACGAGATAATTTTGACATTGCCCTGTGCTCTGAATATTTTTATTGCATGGATGTAAAATACTTCATGAGTAACTTTGATTGGTTGAAGGATGAAAAATTCATATATATTTAGGGTCACTAGTGATGCATACATACTTTGTATCATTTACCAATCTACACATATATGGGTTCGATACTACATATTTACAAGAAACAATTGCATGATATATTTATCCAATATGTATGTAGATATCAAAATTCAAACATATGTTTTATGGATGAATGTCAAGGACCTATCCTCCCTAACCCCTCATGTAGGTAGAATACTATATTTTCCATGTAATAAAGGTTGGCATTGGTTTATAAGGCCTATTTAATAAATGGGAACAAGTCAATGTAAGGAGACCTGATAGAAGCTTCCACTTCTAGAAAGATCTTCCGCTAAAAGGTTCTTTAGAAGACAAAATTAGTATAAATAAGAGTAGGAGGCATGATAAGTTTTTTCTAGAGAATTATTGTAATAGAGAGCAACTATGCTAGAGGTTTCCCCCTCAAAGAGGTAAGTGAACATTGTTTCCTATCAATAAAGGTATTATGTTGGTATTGTGGTTTCATACACTGTGTTTTTCCGCTGTTATTTTATGCATCAATTTTTTTTTCTACTATTATAATAGATATGGTACCTTACAAGTGGTATCAAAGCACTTTCCTTGGCAGAAAATTGTGGGTTATGTTTTTTTAGGGTAGAGATGTATTTAGACATCTTAAATCTACATAGATCTATCATTCAGCACATAAATCCATGGTCGAAGAAGAATACACGTCATAACTACAAGTGGTACTTAAGCGCACATTGTTGGCCACCCTTGTAACCCTTGTTGGTACCCCTTCGAGAGGTAGCGCATCAGACAACACTTGTATACGTATCAACCTAGATATCCTAAATACCTTTATAGATACATTGATTGACCTCCTAACTGTTATAGAGAAATCAAGAATAACACTCGGAAAAATACTCTCTAGTACCTGGGTAATCGGTTAGTACAGCTAGGGGTACAGTCTAGTCTCCTTAGTTGGTGCCCTGAGATATTGGGTTGAGTACTATTGTTCGACCCCTCACGTATATCATAGAGCTATAGCACAAGGAAAACCCTTGTCTGTAGAAACCCTCAACACCATCACCCTTGGGATGGAAACAGAACAGAAAAATACAAGATTTATTTCCATGCAACCTTTCCTCCTACATTCGGGTTGCAAAATTCCTACACATTTCTTCCTGTTAAGAATTTGTCCATTTCGACACTACAATATTATTCATATGGAGTATAATTTCACAGAAGTAAAAAAAGAATTAAAAACAAATAGTATAGTGGTCACGTCGACACCCTATCCCAGGATTCCTATTTGGGACCTATCCCATTGGATTCCTCTCCTTGCCTTGATCACAGTCATACCTTTCATTTTCAATCTTTTTTTTTTTCAGTCGACTTGAACCCCTTTCTCAACACCCCTATTTTCCACCTCTCCCATTATATTCCCCTTTTCTTCCTAATCTTCATGGTACCTGTCATTTATAAGTCCTTCTTTTCAGTGGTCCCACCCACCCCCTTTCCCTTACAGACACCCCTCATATCCAAATGGCCACCACTCACAACCAAGACCTACAATCTTCCATCACTTAGACCAAGGAGTCCATCAACCAAGTGACTTATCAGATTCAGTTCTCGCATTGAAAAATTAGAGACCCATGTCCAGCAAAAATTTGACACCATGGAGGAAAAATTCATGGGAAAATTTTCCACCCTTTAATCTGTTGTCAACCAATTGTTGAACCGCCCCCAGGGCCCTTCCTTCTTGGACCAATCTTCCCACTTATATGGTGTTTATTCCTCCCATTATATACTTTTTCAATCCAAATCCTTTCATCATGACCCCCATCCTCACCAAGTTGAGGTCAATAAATTTGATGGATCCAACCCCATGGGTTGGGTCACTCAAATGGAGCGTTATTTCTCTATGCATGACATTACCAATGAGTTTGAAAAACTTGATTATGTTGTTCTCTATATGGATCTTGAACATTGGCAATGGTGTAAATGGCATAAAAATTCATTCCATGGGTATATTGCATGGACCTAATTTTTTGCAGAGATCTATGAACTCTTTGACACTGACACCCACTATTTAGGACATTTGACCAAGTTGAAACAGTTAGGCATAGTGGAAGACTTTATAGCTTCCTTTGATAATTTGGCCTTCAGAACGGATGTCATGACAGATGTGTTCTTCCAGGAATTATTTATCAGTGGCCTAAAGGATGAAATCCAATCCTAGGTCTTCATGGATCACCCTCATACTTGGTTGGAAGCTACTAAATGTGCTAAAGAATCCCAACAAGTTGTTTTTTCCTAGAACAAAAAACCATATTTTGTTCCTCTCCCTCGCCCCACAAATCACCCCCGCCTAGCTACTCCCCTCAAGTTCCAAAAATTAACTCGGGCCGGAATGATTGAGCACCAACTCAAGGGTCTTTTCTATGATTATGATGAAAAATGTTTTCATGAGCACAAGTGTAAGGAAAAAAAACTTTTTATAGCCATTTTAGAGGATGTTTCTAAATAAGAATTTGTAGTTCCCCTACTAAAGAGCTACCCCTTCCAGATGCTACTACAGATCTTGCTGACCCATTCGAAGTTGACCCCCTGATTTCATTGCATGCCCTCACTAGATTCTCTTCTCCACAAACCCTCAAGATCATTGGATATATTAAGCATAAGAAAGTCATAATCCTTGTTTACAGTGGAAGAACCCATAATTGTATTCACTACCACATTTCCCAGGAAACCAATTTCTATATTCATGTCGTCAACAATTTTCAAATAATTATAGCCAATGGTAGGTCCAAGAAATGTGGTGGGCATTGTGAAAATGTATGTCTTCAAATTGGATAGTACCATCTGAAATCTCATATGTTTTCCATCGACATGGGTGGTTGTGACATTGTACTAGGTGTTGAATGGTTATGCACTCTGGGCCCCACTCTCATGGATTTTAAGGCATTAACCATGCAATTCCACCAAGAGGGACAACAATATCAATTCCAAGGACTCACAACATGTTATCCTGATATCATTAGTTCCCATCGAATGGAAAATCTTCTCAAGAAATCTCATTCAGGTATTATTTCCCAATGCCACTCCATTCAAGCAATTGAGACACCCTTCATGCATCCTAACCTCCAATATATCATCTCCAAACACCAAGTTGTTTTTTCCACTCCTCAAGGACTTCCCCCTTCCCGTGTTGTTCATGATCATTCCATTCCCCTTATTCCCAATAGCCTCCCTTCCAATGTTCTCCCTTATCATCATCCATTTTCCCAAAAGAATGAAATTTAGAAAACCATGCAAGATTTTCTCCAAGCAGGTGTTATCTTCCCTAGTACCATCCCCTATTTTTCTCCTGTGGTCATGGTACTCAAGAAAGAAGGTACTTGGCGCATGTGTCATGGATTTCTTTCCCTCAATAAACTCACCATCAAAGACAAGTTTCACATTCCTATTATTGATGATCTCTTGGATGAATTGAGTGGTGCTCAGTACTTTACTAAAATTGATCTTTGTTTTGGCTACCACCAGATACGTATGAAAGAAGAAAACATTCCAAATAGTACCTTTAGAACTCATGACGGTCACAATGAGTTCTTGGTCATGCCCTTTGGCCTATGTAATTCCCGCTCCACCTTCCAAAGTCTCATGAATCATGTCTTTCATCATTTTCTCCATTATTTTATCTTAGTTTTCTTTGATGATATTCTCATCTATAGTAAAAATTGGACATCCCATATTGCCCATGTGGATCAAGTTCTCCATCTAATCTCTAAACACTAGCTTTAGCTCAAACAATCTAAATGTTCCTTTGGAGCCTTAGAAGTGGAGTACCTAGTTTATATTGTGGGAAAGGACGGTGTATGGGTAGATCCTAAGAAAATTTAAGCTATGAAGGATTGGCCTCACCCTAAAACTCATAAAAGTTTGCGTGGATTTCTGGTTTTAACATGTTATTATTGAAATTTTGTTAAGAATTATGGAAAAATTGCAACACCTCTCACTACTCTCCTTAAAAATAATGTCTTCACTTGGACTCTAGAAACTAAACAATCCTTTCAGGCCTTGAAATATGCTATGTGCATGACTCTGGTACTATCCCTTCCCGACTTTGCCAATACTTTTGTCTTGGAATGTGATGCTTTCAAAAAAGGAATTGGGGCAGTCCTCATGCAAGATGGTTGGCCTTTGGCCATCACCAAGAAACAAATTTTAGACAGATATTTGGGCCAATCCAACTATGAAAAGGAAATGTTGGTTATTTTTCATGTCGTGAATCTTCAGTGTTCTTATCTATTGGGGAAATTCTTCCAGATTAAAATTGATCACCATAGCCTCAAGTATTTTCTGGAACAAAGGATTTCATCCCCAGAGCAACAAAAATGGGTCACCAAGCTATTTGGTTGGGATTATGAGATCATTTACAAGAAGGGAAAATAAAATGTGGTTGTTGATGCTCTTTTCCAAAAATATGAAGAAAAAGGATCCCTCTTTTCCCTCTCCTTCATTGTACCCAATTGACTCCAAACTTCTCGTCGAGAATGGTTACAAGATCCAAAAATATCTCGTCTAATCTAGCAATTGAAAACAAATTTTCCAGCCTCTCTTGGGTACTCTTGGCTCAATAATGAGATTTTCTACAAAGTTTGTCCTTATATAAGAAAACAGTCACAACTTAAATCTACTGTGCTTTATGAGCTTCATGCTTCACCCACCACTAGGAATTCAGGGTTTACAAAAAACTATGAAAGGGTCAAATGTTATTTTTTTATGGGATGGTATGAAATTGGACATACACATATTTGTGGTTGAATGTGATGTTTTTCAATGGAACAAAGGAGAAACAATAAAATCCCCTGAAACACTCCAACCCATTCCAATTCCCCCTTCTATTTGGCAGGATATCTCTATGGATTTCATCATGGGATTCCCTAAATATGGAAACAAGATAGTCATCATGGTGGTGGTTGATCATCTTTCCAAATATGCTCATTTCCATTATATGTAACATCCCTTCAACGCATCCACAATGGCCCAATATTTCGTGGATAATATCTTCAAACTTCATGGCATGTCGCATTATGTTGTCTCTGAAAAGGATCCCACGTTCACCAACAATTTTTGGAAAGAATTGTTCAAGCTACAGGGCACCCAATTACATATTAGTGCGGCCTATCATTGATCCAAATTTAGGAGCGGAATGAAATGATTAACAGACTGAATACAATAAACATAGAGATATAAAGAATAACACAAATATCCAGTGAAAAATATCTTCTATTGATAAATGAAATAGGCTGAAACTGTAAAGCTGTAGAACAGAAACACTTTCTCGAATGGTGGTCGCTATCTCTTATAAGAGATGTGGTTGTTGTTAACGCTCTGTAAAATTCCCAAGGTTGTGGAGGCAGTCACAGAGGTAACATCAAACCACTTGGAGTCCTGAATCTATCCCTCCAAGACTCAGAGACGACTCTCTCTGTCTGATCTATATTTTTTTGCTAGGAATTTTAGGCTAATTATTACTGTACAGAGGTTTGGTTTTCTAAAATTGGTTGGTTGGAATAGGAAAGGAGGTCCATGGGCAATGGAGTCAAAGAGGCCTGATCCAATCAAGAGAGTTTCTATAGGGAAAAATCACAGGGCAAGATAGTCACCTTGTTGGATTATTTGAAATTTTTGGATGATATGAAAGAAAAGGTAAGGAAAGAGGATTGTATCAGAGAAGTTAAGAATTATGAAACTAACCATCTAGTACAAAACACATAAATTATCCAAAGCCAGAAACAGAGTGTATTTTAAAACAAATTTTGTTTGTAATCTTCTGTTGAATAATTCAGAAAGAAAATAGTATGTGATAGGGAAAAAATATTATAGAAGAGACACTTCACCAAAAAGATATGCCACAGGAATCCTGAAAGTTTGACTAGTATCACTGAAATTTGATTTAAAGAGGCTCTGTGAACTATTTTACAAAAACTAAATCATGGTCCCCAATTGTTCAACCATTTTGCATTAAAATGACATGAATATATAGGAAACATCACCCCTCAATCCTAGGAGGTCTAATTCAACCACCTTGACCAAAAATATAAACAAATCCTTGAAAATCTTGGATTGTCCGCCATTAAAGATGGACCGAACTGTTGAACAAAGGGGTCAACTCAAGCATATTTTTCTCCTCAACAGTGACACCTATGTATAAACTAAAATAGGTTATTGTATATGATCATGTTTTGGACAAAAACCTCCTTCGTTTTTTCCCAATTCATCTTCAGTTCACCAGAACATCTCCCACAAATTATGATTGAAACAGGAAAAATGAAAAATAGAAAAAATGGGGCTCAAATATGGCTTCGATTATCCCTTGTCATGGAACCTATTTAAATTATGGGATATTTTTGTTTTTCTTCAGCCCGTTCTAAACAAAAACCTCTCTCGGTTTTTTAAAATTCGTCTCTGTTTGCCCGGAATCACCTTCGGAAAAAGACTGGACAAAATGGCGAAAAAGGTGGTTTTGTGAATTTGGGGGAGGGCGGTTTTGCAAGGGAAGGTGGTTTTCCCGGACCCCCCCTGAGGCGGTAAGTGGTATTGGGAGGGGGGCGTCCAAGTTCACCAGGGGTGACAAGTTTCCCTCCCAATACCACTTGCTCAGACCCCCTTGGTGTTGATGAGACATGAGGCGGGGGGTGGGGGGGTGTCCAAGGTGTACGTGGAGTGCGTGAGTGTTTAGACTTAGTATAATTGTTTTGATTTATTTGCTTTTGTTTTATTTATTTGTTATATTTTATTTTGTATTGTTTTCGTTTATGTTTTATTTTTATTAGTTTTTTATTTTTAGTTTAGTTTTATTATGTGTTTATTTAAATTATGTTCATTTATTATGTGTTGTTTAGTTTTAGTTTTTATTTTATTTTGTTTTAATTTAATTAATGTATTATATTATTTTTTTATTTTTATGTATGTTTTTATTTTTTTAATTATATTTTTTATTTATTATTTTATGTAATTTCTTAATTAATGTTTTATTCTAATAAACTAACCTAATTATTAACTTAAACAAATTAACTTAATTATTAATTAATTAATAATTGATTTATTAATAACAAGTCTAATATAACTACTAACCTAATGTTTTATCTTAAGCTTGTTTTATTGCAATGTAGGGACGAAAATGACGAAGGGGTGAAGAGTGAAGGATGAGGGAATAAAGGGCGCAACAAGGTGACGAAGGATCGGGCAAGGTGATGAAGGATCGGGCGAAATGGATGGAGGGGGAAATGGAATAAATCGAGCCCAACAAGCCAGATGTCTTCATCACAGGGGAAATGCCAAATAAGTAGCTAAAGAATAAGGTTACCTATGATTATAGTACCCCAACATAGCTCCACCTAGGGATGGCAGCTCTTTCAGGAGGTGTCAAGAACCATTGAACTATGAACATGCAGACCAATGCTTTATTCATTGGGTTGATCCCAAAATCTTATTTTGCGACCTGTACCTGTTTTGATCTTTCAACTGAAACCAAATCAAAATGAACACTGTTGAAAAAGAGATGCTCAGAATGCCAAGCTTATTCACACTCTCCTATCCTAATCTACTACAATCATTGCTCAATTGGGTAATGGAAAAATGTCAATGAGTCCAATCCAATAGTCGATCCAATAACTTTGTTTTTTCACTGTTTTTAATAAGCATCAGAACTAGACCTTGCAAAGGTGTTAATGATTGATTTCCAGTATGATCTTTACAACAGAGACCTCAACAATCCTGAAGAACAAAAGCAATGCTAGCAATAGATTGGGGCTCTGCAATGAAAAATTTATCCATATAGGTAACTATAGGATCAAGGTAAGACTGACATGTTCCTTGATTTTTAAATTTAGCCAAGTCAGCAACATGATCTGGCACTATATCTATGTTATTTGCATCCTCATGCAATTTCTGATATGACTGCAAATTTTCTGCTGAACTTTGAAATGAGACTCGTGCTAAAGAAGGCCATGAAGGAGATTGCCTAATCATGTCTATATCATAACCTTTTTTAAGTTCATAGCTGGCCAATGAACCATGACTTTGACATCACAAGTTGTCCAAGAAATCAGCTACTGTATCTTGTAGGAATTGAGATGTTTGTTGCATTGGTTCCAATGAAAGTTCCTGACCTTCTGTGTGCTTATCATCCATGACATGATTACAAATTTTCTTCAAAAAATGAATTGAATTAAATCTTAATTGTACAAAATTATTTTTGGTTAACTCATACTCTATCTTGGGCTCTAAGATTTCATTTGGAAATTGAAAATCAATGCATCTCAAGGGCTGCAATTCTGGGTCTAGAAAAACTTCCATATCCTCAATGACATCTTCAACTGAGTGATCAGAACATTCTTCATATTTATTATCAACAACTTGAGTATACTTTTCTCTCAGAATTTGAAATGAAGAGAAACATAAAGGCATAGATCTTTCACTTACTCTGATATTTGTTGCATTTTCCTCCATGTCATAATCAATATGCACAGGATGATTGTCATATTTGAGATGTAACTAATCTTCTTCCTACCAAAAAAATGCTACTGATTTCTTTGAACAATCAACATCTATTTCAGCCAAATAATCATCCTCATATTGATCATACTTGGTTAGATTATCCAAGTGGGAAATGTCATTGAACATTCACATCATATCCGTTGGTTGTTCCTCTGCAAATTGAGATGGATTTTCATCTTTGACTGTATCATGAATTGAATACATGAAATGATCGTTTTCCAATCCATGATACCAAGGGTGAACTACAAAGTGTTTTGGAACAGTGACCCTTTCTTTCTCTGTAATCAATGGGACATGATTCCTTTGAACAACCAGTTGTTATCTTATGCTAATCATGTGTAACATTTATTCCATGGTGTTGGCCAGAATGTCCATTTTAGCTTCTAAAGATTTCAGTTGCTCCTTTTCTTTGTTCTTTCTGTCTTCTGCCTCCAACTTTGACCTTTTGATCAACAAATTATCTTCCACACTAATTTCACTGTCCTGCATATCCTTGAGTGTAGTAGTGTTCCTATCTCTCAACTGAAATGCCATCTATGGATCAAAGGAATCTAGGTAGCGTAAAAGAGTTGAACCAGGAGGTGGTCTTATATTAGAAGTCATGGAATTGTAAACTCGATTGAATCTGGATGAAAAGTGTTGCACTGTCTCTCCTGGTTGTCTTTTCAAATGATCATACTCTTCTAAAATGAGAAAAAATATTTCTCTTGATCTCCCATTTAACAAGGAAGACTTCTACAAATTGTTGAAGATTTGGAATGCTTGCAGTTGACAAAGTTTTGAACCATTCCTTAGCTCTACTTTGCAAAGATAAAGTGAAAATACTAATGCAGACATCAACTACCTCAACTTCAAAAAGGTAAAGAAAATTCTCAAAACCAAGAATGTGTTTCTCATGAGTGATATTACCATGTTCTCCATCAAATCTGGGAAGATGTTTGTAATAATTTTCAGGGAAATCATGGAGTATAGGGGGCAATATATGAGGCTTGTATCTATCTGGAATATTTACAAGTGTAGGAGTATGTAAAAGATATTTAAAACTAGGCTTGATATCTTTAGGTTCCTTGGGTTGAATTTGATCAACATGAGTTTCAATATGTGTTGGAAGATTGGTTTTTGTCATTGATGTCAACCCTAGTCATGGGTTTTGGATCGCAAGATTGATGAAGGTATTTGGACATGAAGGGAAATGCACATTCATATATAACACCCATGGATGGATAGTATACATCATGTTGTTTCCGGTGGTATGTGGCACGTTAGATGGATCCTCATGGTTGAGGAAAAATGAATTTTTGAAGATGACAAAGTGAATTCAAGAAGGAAGTACATGTAGGCCCTGAAGATAATTAAAGAAAAGAATTACAAAATAAGAAAGTGTCAGGTTGGCCCTAATGTTAAAAGGAAGTGAAATAAATGGTATAAATAAATATCATTATACATTCATTTGATACACAAGTCGAATTTAAGAGGAAATCAGAAGTAAAGAAGGTCGGATTTCAAGGGAGGATGAAGTCTTTTGGTGATGTGTTCTAAGGTATGTTATTTTCAGGCCATCTTACCATTTTTTCTATAATGTGTTTTCTAGAATGATTCAGATGGTGAAATTGCTATGGTATTGAGAAGACATATCAAGGTACCTGTGGTAAAGAGTTTAACTAATGATTCTCTATAATTATGGAGATACACTCTGTGGAAGATAGGGTTTGTGACCAGTCCTGAAGCTAGTCAATAAATAGGTGTTCCGAGTAAAACAGACATAATGTCTACATCAAGAATCCAAATGATGTCAGAAAAATTTCATTGGAAATATTACGGACTATATTTTCTTGTGTGCAATTTTCAGAATCAGATGTTAAATATTGAGTGTAGGGCATTCTGTACAAGTTCGGTCTCTTGAATAAATCAAAATTGAACAAGGTCTACCATTCTCTCTATAACTTCTTTTTGGGGAGGATTTAAGGAGTGAAACTTGGAGGAGTTTCAGAGAATACATAGAGTAATATTATCTACAAGATCAGAGTACTCCAATAATTGAAGAATTGTAGAAATTGAAGAAGTCTCGGGAGGCATTATCAGGTTCTATGTGATGACTGGTTGATGGTGATGATTTAATGTAAAGTTTTATTATCTCTCATATATTCTTAGGTGGAAGGAAGGGGAAAGGATGGAGAGTTAAAATATCTCTTGATATTAGAGGATTGTATCTTCCTCTTGGAGGTTTATCCCTCCCTTTACATTTGGAAGCTGTAGCTACCTTTGGAAGTCATTACTTCCCTTGAACAATAACTATTGATTATTTCTCATATATTGTGCATGGT